>JADWOT020000007.1:3033049-3174827 GCA_036345935.2 Taenia hydatigena
ATGCAAGACCATGCGGTTTGCTACCGTACGAAAGGGCTATCAGGCTCTTTACATTGTTGGGATTCCATGCTGCCAGACGTAGATACAGCCCCTGTATCGCGTAGTTTAACGCAGAGTCAAACGAAGCGCCAAGTTGCTACGCAGAATTTCCTACTCTATCAGGACGTCCATTAAGATGTTTACGTGGCAATAGTTGTTTTGCCTGGCAGAAGACGGAAAGAGCTTGAACGCCTTTTCCCTTGCGAGTAAATGGAGAGCTTTAGTGGTTGATGTTTAGTCGCACTTCTAAGCGACTAGCTAATGGTTCAAACTTAGGAGCGAGAAGACCTACCTAATTTTACCAGCACCAAAGACGATGGTTGATAACGAATTCGCCACATGCTTGAGCGAGTGGGCTGTAAGAGGCCGCAAATGCACTAACGATCTGAGGCTGCTAATGTGTGTATAACGATTGCTGGGCGCGTTTAGCGTGCGGCAACTTGGAAATGCCCACGAGGGTGACTACATAAGTCCTAACTGAGCATGGTGAGATTTAATGCAAAAACCACCAGAGCAGAAATAATGCTGTGTCCAGATGGCAAAACAAAAGCATACAAATCCACAGATCGCCGTGTTTGTGAACAGGATATTGCAGTGTGTCTGTGCAGTGGCGGCGTTTTGACTTTGATATGCATAACTCAACATGCATATCGATTGAGCAGTCACGATGAAGTGGTTGATTCGGTATAAATGAGCTCTGTGAAAGGACTATTTCTTCCTAATAGCCGAAGTTGTCATTTGGGTGGGCTGCCTGCGGTCCAGTAACAGCCTTACTAGCACCTCAAAATGCAATCAGTTCTGTCCTCCATCCAATATGCATAAATGAGAACAGATGCCGATGCTGAAGGACAGGTAAATTGGTCTGATACTGGTTAAAGAACAAAAACCAAAAATGTATGCCTCGGGGTGCTGAGCCTGTGGATCTTTAAAATCTAATGACCGTCGAATGTGTGACTGCTGATAAACAAAGTGATGACCCAAAAACGCCTTTTACAAAGCTAAATACGTGGTCCCTTTGGGCGAAGACGAGCATAGGAACAGCGGGACAGCGAATAGACTCAAGAGACTTCCAAGTGATTTAAAGTTGAACACTAGGAATCACCATACTAGCCTTAAACACTTTTGGCTCAGACTGACGATGAGCCATAAATTTCAGGAAATAGCATCTATATAAAGATCTACGCGTACTAATTTAACTAATGAATTGGGCTGGTTGAAAGCGACACAACCACATTGAATTTTACAACATACGTGCGATGTTCATTAAATCGCACAGCTTATCAGCTTTTAACAACGTTGGCGACCGCGTATTCAAGTTAATAGTCATAGCATGATGATGGAGCCACAATAACATTCCCTTCTATGTTTGGCTGTAGCAACTGGCATCAATAAACTCTTGAAAAAATGACGCATTCATGCCTAGAAGATCAACTTAAAACAAAGGCACTTGTGCAGACGAACTGCCAGAGAAGATTTGCAAATGGATTAAAGCAGTAAATGAAGCTTCGTAGGGTGGCGTTGTAGCCATCACACACTTGTTAAGTCCAAGCTAATAAATAAGATGACGAAAAACGACGGAAATCCTTGCACTTATGAGGCATATCGTAAGTAAGAGTGAAATAGGTGGTTGACTACAACTTGCCATCGCCTAGGATAAAATGCATGCAGCTAGGAAGCTGTCAATATGAAAGCCGTCCAGGGATCACCGTTCGCAATGCCAAGTAAAAGGCCAGATCAGTTGGTTGAAAGGTGAATAACGCTTAGGCAATCAGGTGCTAAGGTCCGGTTCCCGCCTCTAAAGTGTGTGAATGTCTTGCAGAACTAAGTGCATGTTTCAAAGCTAGGCTTTTGACAAAGCTTAATCCTCCAGGTTAATGGAGAGTCTCCACCTGAGTAAGCCGAGGGTGGAAACGCTTTCAATGCGTTGTGTGCAAAGTAGCGCAATGAATAAAACTCACGATAATTATCAGTGATTCTTACAACTAACGTGATGGCCTTGAAAGAATGCATATCTTCGTAGGTGCTTGACACGAATTATCGAGAATCAAAAGCGCCCGAATAGCATCAAAAGTAAAAATATTGTCGTATAAAAGGGGAAGAAGTATGCACTATCGGCAGAACCACACAATAATCGTCGAGTTTTGGAGGCACGTTGAGAGGTGCAAATGAAAAACGAATAAATCAATGTGTGGTCCTGAACCTAACCCCAAATCGGAATTTTGGCTTGAACCAGACTATATAGTGCTAATGATGGAAAGCTCAAAAGTAGAGGGTAGTAAATTTACATGATTGCAACTACGATTTTACAAGTGTCTCAGACTACAAGACTTATAAATTACTGGATCCAGTACCTATCCAATGATTGCTTACATTTTAAAACATTATAACGGCAGATGTATTTCCTCTAACTTTGGCAGGTTCTTTCTCCAAAATAAAATAATTTATTTTGCACTATGCTGTGGGATGAAATTGACATTCACTCTGTAGACGTGACCGGTTCTAAAGAAATTGAGGTTACATAAAGAGTGCATAAATTTCATCTTCGATTTCTACTGCTGAAACCAATGCCATCTTAAAGCATGCATTCGATTTAGATTTTTGACCATGCCTGCGACTGATGGGAATGAGCAAATGGAAGCGCCACTGCTTATTTTGGAATCATTTCATCTCTCATCATGAGGATTTCGTTCTCGTGTCTAACCGAAGACGTGCCTTTGTATGGGTTCGTTTCATATTGATGAGCTATATAAATACAGCGTTTGTTGATGCTATGACCTTTAGCACCTGAAATGCAGTCCTGTACAGCGAATGATAGAAAGTGAGACATGTTTCAGGTGGCAGAACTAGGTCCCCTTCCGGATAGGCGTTAGGATGGCTGTGATCGTCACAGTGATACTTCTGCTCGATATATGACATTCGCAAAGATTATATTCTGGGTTAAAAAGTGACGCTGTGCTTCCATTAGGGCGCATTACTCATTCTAGATCATCGAGTTTTGCTACTGTCGCATCTGATGCTACAATGTCGCAATGTATTCTCATTTCACGAACTGTGAGCATCATGAACGGCGATACACCGCTTGACGCATGAACTGCAGCATCTAGGTAGGACGCAGTTGTCCAACGCAAAAAAAATCTCTTTTGGGTATAGGTTTACGTTGAAGACCTCCAGAAATGCAGTCGGACTGCAATTCGTTCCGTTTTTAGGTTCTTCATCCTGCAAATGTCTAACTGTCATTAGCGTTTTATAGATTTCGGAGTTTATGCACCATTTGGTAGATAATTTGTATTTGACAATAGCGCCCAGAGAATTTGATTCCTTATTGGAGGTACGTGTTGACACAATCATTGCTTAAATCTAGTGCTTTAAAGGGCTTGGCATCAGCTGCGCTTGGGAGCTAGTCTACCAGAAAAAAAAGTGCACCATTTCCTCCTTCTGTGACCAATGAGGGACTCATCGTGCAAACAGCCACTAATTCTTCTCAAAAATCTGCGGAATAGATTAGCGTGGTACCCAGTGCTCTGGGTAACACAGATTAGGCACAATTCACAATACTTTTGCTCATAGTGTTTTCAGCATTTTCCCCCTTAGTCCAGTCGCTACAGTAACTTCTGGAGAAAGGTTTGCACTAATGAGTTCCAGAACGCCAGATCTGCAGGCGATTTAACATCACCTTGATATATAGAGCATCATCCATTTTGGGGATGCATTCGGCCATTTCAGACCTGTCAATCATTGCTCTTGCTGCTGATTTATGAGAGGATACGCGGAGCGTCTATTGCATCGCAGCCTGTCAGACATATGCAGTGTGTATTTTTTAATGGCATTGATAGGTCTCGCTCAAAATAAGGTAAGCACTACAACACCACTGGTCGCTGCCGGGTTCTGTGTGCAAACATGGCATCTGAATTGCTTTGATTATCCTCTTTTCTGCAATGCACTATAAAATCGTACTGCTTTATTTCTTCCTAACACTGTCTGTATCTGTAACTGTCCCCATCTTTCATTGTCTTCAACAGAGTCAGTGCCTGATCAGCCGTTGTCAGAATGGCATTCATCGCTAATAGACGAATATTGTGAAAATAGGAGGTTTTCGCGTTGCATGCTTGCTTTTCTGGCTCCATCCATTCACTACGTTTGATACTCGCCATAGCTCAACTGACAAAAGTGCACTAGGTAGGCCGTTGTTTGATAATGTATCCAGATTGTGGACGTGGAGCAGCAACACAAATGATTGAACTTGGAAAACGACTAAAACCAAAGCAAAACAGCAGTGAAGAGAATATCAAATACGGAATTCAAAATGCAAAGTTTGAAGTGCAAATAAAGATGTACAAGTTCGACCTTAACACTGGCAGCTGCTGTCACATACTTAGCAGTAGACACCAGGCATTAGGCGGTAGAATACCCTGACGTCGACATAGATCACTTTAGGACCAAAGACCACTCAGTCTTTCGATCGGTTATGACGGCGATTCGGCAATCAAATTTCATGTATTCGATGATGATCGTAGGAGAATCTTGGCATACATGCCCTTGTCAACAACATTATCACACACATGGGGAGGACACTAGGACTCGTGAAATACTCTGGGCGCTGCGAATAACAGGCAATCTATAGTCGAAGGGTATCCTCTTCAGTTTGTTTCCTCTGTATTGCAGATGCTTGAAACTGCATCGACTGGCCCAACAACCCGTCATTAATTCCAGCTTGATCAAATACCTGTGGGCAAGTAAAAACGGTAGCTATGTAATGGTACCAACTACATAATCACTTGACAACTTGAAGTGCCATCAAGGTTGGCACTAACTACGGACGCATTAAAAAGGAACGCACCTTTAGTGGCATATCGGTTTTCCAAATGGACTGCTAGCGTTTGCGCTTGGTCAACATCTGTGGATACCAGACATGATGAGCCGTAGAGGGCCGTAAATGATAGCAATTTTTACTATGGGGCATCGTTCTCTCTCGAGGAAAAAAAGAAAGTGATTTTGTTTTCTTAGATAAGCATCTTCCGCACATTACCTTAAGTTCGATCTTAAGGACTTGTAAGCCTAGGCTTCTGTAAAAAGGACTGCACTGGCATAAAAGCGCGTTTTCCATCTGAGCATCCAATGTTCCGGTTCGGTGTGTCCACAGCTGCAATTATGGTGAGCGCGTATTTAAAGACAACCTGAATTACTGTTTATCAACAAAACGCGCATTCGCAACGCTTCGATTCTTCTGTCAAAGTCCGTCAAACCTTTTAACTAATCTGAATTGAAATGGCAAAATAAAGTCAACTGGTGTCATATTAGAGCAGCTAAAGCATCCAGGACCGGCTCTGGATGCATTCTTCCTGCTACGCGTTACCTTTACTCCCTCGAAGATGATGGACGCTTCAAAACGACTGCCATGTGAGCAAAGATCAGAAAGATGGATTCTGCGTGTCACCTTTGACAGATTAGAGAGCTTAGTCTAGCATGTAACAAGATAATGCTGCAAGTGTTAGCTACTCAGCGGCACACGAGTAAGGTTGCCTGTATCATAATTAGGTCTGGTTTGCCATCGTACGATGAGGTGTGAAGGTCCAAGTCGGTTGGATGAATGATTTGACGAGTAACACATTAAGATGTTAGCCGAAAAAAAACGGATTCGGTGTGACAAATAACCTCCTTAGTTATTTTGGCATCCTACGGGTACATGAATCTATAGCCATGCCAGAAAATTGCCACGATCAGCGTCGGCAATAAGCACACATTCTTCCTCGCATGATCCTAATTATCACCTCAAAATTGGAAAAGAAGTTGCAGAGTGACTTACAAATTGCGTAGTAGCCATTATTTTTGGGCATTAGACAATACTTACCACTGTCATTTGCGTATCGAGAATTACAGTGGTGCATTAAAACGTCTCGGATTAATCTTAATGCGCTCCATTCACCACGCATGTTGAATGGACAATCCATCTCGTCACAACCGTTGGTCTCAAATATAGTCTAGGAAGCATCTCCACAACTGTATTTGAAAGAAACAATGTCTTATTTAATGGGTAAATGAAAACCTGAATCAGAACTTTTCTTCCTTGGCCCATTAAGTCGGCGAAGTAAATTACGCATTAAAATCCATGTGTACGGAATTCCCATAGGCATCCAAAGATGATAACTGCTTCGCATTGTGTCATTTTAAGGGGAATGAATGCACCGTTTCATTATCCATCCTTATTTGGCTTCCGTCTTAACCCGTTTTAAAGTTGCTCTTGCAGGCTTGGTGTCACTTCGTGGAGAAGGAATGATCAACATGGAACTGCCATCCAGAATTGATGCTCAACATTTACGATGGGTGAACGGAAACGCCTTACGAGCGAAAAGAGTTTGGCCTCAGTGTGATTTACCTTTGTGTGCTTCCAAAGCTGATGTCTCGTGCTGTTACACAAACAATGGTAGTGCTTATGACTGAAAAAATTGCACGTAGCAGAAGGTATTCAGTTCTCGAGGCAATGTGTGCCACCCGAAAATTATGAAAACTGACGCTTGCCAAGTCCCATCCAAGTCGCTTCGTACCACTTCTAAACTAAATCGTCGTTTAGCCTTTATTACAAAAAATTGCTTTGCACCATGGATATGAACTTCAGGCATATTTCAAACTCATGCACGGAACTAACTCAAATCATGATAGAATTTACCACATGGGAGAGAATCGTCAAACACAACTCTTGAGCGTGACATCCAGGCGTAAAGTAATACCCATGAATGTAGGTATCCCTAGTAAAATTGAGCTGGATTGGTTTCATATTACATAAGTCTTTTGAAGGCTGAGGATCCTGCTGCCTTATTCCATTCAACCTGCTGCTTCTACTTATTTATATCAAGCGGTGGATAAATTTCAAAGCAGCTGCTATGTTGGTAGTGGTAATAGTAGCCAATAACGGCAGAATGCAATTCACATTCACAAAGCAATCAAAGAAGTGCCAAGTTTGCAAGAGCAGCTTTAATACACGAATCGCTAATTAAGCTTATCGATTTACGTTCCCGTACATTTAGCCTGCAAAGGCGAGAGCCATAATTGTATTGGTTATAAGGTAACACATCGATTACGTGTGACTGGCAATCAATAAAGCCAATGCAGCATTAGGATGACGGGGTCCTCGTTGGGACAGCAAAGTGGCTTTTGCAGTTCCTTACGGCTGGTTAAGCGTGGCCGGTGAAGAACACGCCTAAGGTGACAGAATCCGATTAGCAAATGGAATGTTTGCCGAGAACTGCCTTTTGCACGCACAAAGGTTGGCGGTTCATCTGCACTGGGTTCAAATGAGGCTGTTTCTGCCCGTCTTTGGATTAGAGTCACAATAAAGCGAACATTAGAGCCAATGCAAATTGTTTGCCGTTGCAAAATGGCCACATTTGGAAGGTGAAATGCCGTTGCAAGAAAGTAAACGACATACAAAGAGGTTCAAAGGCGAATACGCGATATCTTTAAAGCATTTTTACGAGAATAAGAGCAGGGTCGCTGACCGCACCCCAAAACCGTATGCACGGTTGAGAGGATAGAGCAGTCATCATTTACGTGTCGCCATTGCTACGGCTTCCAGGTTTGAGAGGGTCACTCTCCTCCCGTTGCAGAACAACTCAAACGACAATTGTTTTCTCTGCTGACATTAGTCCACGATGAATAAAAGGCACTTTACTAATCACGAGGTCTTCTAGCTCTATATACTCGATAGTGAGAACGAGAGTGAAGATAGGGTTAGGCAAACAGAGTTGGAGCAACCTCAAATTACTGCGTTGAATTCCCGTCTTCCAAATGTTCGAGCACCCACAACACCTTAAAATGCTCTCATTCATTTAGGTAACAAAGAATTTTTGCAACTTGCCTTATGCAATTGACCAACAGCTTTCGCTGATTTGTAGATGACATACTCATTAATCAAGAGTATTAATACTTTGCTCCTAGCACTCTTCTTTGTATTCAGACAGGGCGCTATACGGCTGTAGGCGGAAGAACGTTGGCGGAAATAATCACAAGCGGGTCGCCACATCCATTGGGTGTAAACGAGCAGTTAGTTATTGCAGAGAAGGCGGAACAACACCATCCCACCTCGAGTAATAAAGCTGGCAAAATGATGTAGTTAGTCCAGTTAGTGCAACTGCGCCATCTTATTGTAAGTAAGAAGGAAGTCTGCGTGCAAGATATTGGAATATTCTTCACTTTAGGTTAATAAAAGGAATTAAAATAAGCAACTTTTGTCTGCAGTAAAGGCCTAACGAAGTCTTATTTCCGATTTCCTTATTTAATAGGGTCTAATCACTTCCAATAATTTGCTTTTTACAGTCAGAAGTAAGCGATTAAACACCGTAAAACGTTCTAATTTCACTACAACTTCAAGCATAATCATACCATCACGCCACTGCTACTGAAGTCTCGACGTCGATTTAAACACCAAGCATTGACACCAACCTCTGAGCCACTCGTAACAGTTTGTTCTTGTCCTCTTAAAAATCAGATTTTGTTATCTCTAGAGTCCTGTGGACCAAAAAAGGGCAAAATGTAGTGAATTACCACGGAAATCACCAATTTGGTGAAAAAAGCAGCCTTTTTGGAATTTACTTGTAGCGACACTTGAAAAGAACGCTGATAAATTTGGCAACCCAGGAAAAGGTTATTACTTAGGACTGAGCAAATAAAACAAAACTTAGGTAGAGGAGTAGAATCCAAGTTGGTGGCTCGGCTTCCATGTTCATAATCATCATTTATCGCTGAACATGAGCCAATTTGTGTTAGAAACAGTCTCTGTTGTGACAGATATACTTGGAATTGCGCCAGACCCCTGTGTTTGTACTATCCCCTCAGGTTAAAATACTGCTCGCTGTGCTACCTCTCGTAAGATCTTATGCTAGACTGGAAAATAAATCTTGCTAGCTCTAGCAAGTGATGGGAGTGAAAAACGGAATTACAACGAAACAATCTTATCTCTCTTGTGATATTCGTTGTATAGGCCGACGAATTGCCCTCGTTCCCAAACGCGTTCCTTAGTCATAATAAGCCCTAAAGAGAGTGAAGTCGCCTGTTTAGTAAAAAAATTTTCCCAATCGCATCCGAAGTTAAAGGCTAATGCAGCTAGCTCACTGGTATTTGTAAAAAGCCGATTTCTTCGGAATGAGAGACTGAAGTTAAGCAGGTTACCCTTTGCGTTAAAGTGGATGAGTCAATTTGAATGCAGTATTAAACATGTGTTCCATTTGTCATTCAGGTGGAAATGACTTTACGATTTCACTCTGGCTTTTAGTTTTAGGGAATGTCAAACTAAGCCAGATCCAACTTTGACAGCACTTTTTTATGTATGTGCATGGATTATTCTGCGCATCTATTCCCTTGTGCTAAGTGAAAATTCTTTCGCAGAAAGCAAGCGGATTTGGCCCATACAGTAGCTGAGGGACAGAGAAGTGGAAGAGGGGACTGGAATCACTGCACTGATTTCCTGTCCCATGTGTCAAGCTGACATTTTTTGGGGTTTGGCTTCTCAAGAAAGCCAATCCTACTAATGTCGCGATACAGTGGGCGACGCGACGATCAGAGCACATAAATTGAGGGAGGTATATCAGAATGGTGCGTAGCTTAAGCGACAATAAAAGCCTCTAATCCTGTGCTATCGGCATAGGCCACGTAATGAAAAAAAAATAATCAATGTCTATTTAGGCGCATAAACCGCAACGATCGCCAGGTGCATTTCGATGGACACAATTCCGTAGCTGCGTTAACATTTGATTGCGTTGCGTTACTTGCATTAACTGCAAGAAGCGGTAATGAAAACATCCTTCATTGCATTTTCAAGCAATGAAATGACTTGCAGGCTATAAAAGACAGTCAATGTTGGCTCACAAAATAAAAGCGTGTCAAAATCCGTAAGAGACTCGCATCAATATTTTAAGTTAGATGGTGTTCACTCGGTTATAATTAGCGTGGTCTTCAATGAATGGATGTAACGTGGCAGCTAGAAATATAGGCAAAACCTATTTGTGCACATTATTAATGCTATTCATTGTATCACACCCAGTCACAATAGGCAACCTTCACACCACCTACGTCGAATTACGTCGGAACACTCCTTTGACATTTAAAGCAACTTTTTGAACTATTATCATTGAGCTATTACTGTTTTATTCATTAGAATGTACTTGAAGTTAGAATTGTTGGCAGCTAAAACGACGAATGGGTTGCGGTATCTGCTGATTCCCTAAGATCGACATATTTACCAACAACGAATGCATTTGCGACTTTCGCCTTTTCAGAATAAATGCTTTCTAATGTAAACCGAATTTGAACGGGACGATGGCGCACTTTGAAATGCATTCAATCACTAGAAAGAAATTTTGCTTTTCAACATACGTAAGCTTCGTCTTCATCGGCGACCTCAATGGCCTGGAGTACTGTGCCACACTCTCCATTTAAACCCTTTGTTCCGCCTCAATACTTAAAACTTCCGGTCGCTCTCCTTTCATGGTGTTTGATGTTGTTTCATCTCTATTTTTGGTTCGCAATGCACATTGTGGAACGCAAAGATTATAACTGTTGGAGCATTACGTAGGAGTCGCCCAACTCTATGTGAACCCTGGTGTCACCCCACGGAGATAGCATAATCCACACAGAACTGCCAATCAGAATCGATGACCTACATTTGCAGTGAATGAATGGAAAACACTAAGAGCGTGTTAAAATTGGCCTCAGTGTGGTTCACCTTTACTTGCATCCAAAGCTAGCATTTCGCGCTGTTGCATTGACCAATGATGGCGCTTGTGAGCGAAATGATTGCGCGTAGTAGGTTTACGAGTCCCAAGACAATGAGTGTCACCAGTAAAAGCACAAAAATGGCTGCTTGAACTGACAGAGTAGTGTGAGATGCAAGCTTGCTGCACAAATGCAGACGAGAGATGAGTAAAACCAAGTTGGTTATATGAAGTCCGAGGCTGTATTGGGGCACCGGATCACTTTGAGCCAAGGAGAGTGATCACTTCGTGCGATTTCAGATCAGCTAAAGTTTGCTAAATTTGACAAATGGCTAAAAAGCGCATCCAATTTTAAAAAGTGCACAAAGCATTGTCTACATTCACATGTAAGTTAGGCAATGAAATCGAACGCTTTTCGATGGCATATGGAAGTTGTTACAATCCACCTCAGCCTATTTGTCAAGTTCCACTCAAACTATTTGCAGCTTTTTGGATTGTTATGCCGTTTTGCTTTTATTCCAAAAAATGGCTTTGAGCCATAGGCAAGTTCTTTACGCATATTCCAAGCTCTTATGCACAGAAATTACAAAGTTTTGTAAAATAGGGTATAACAAACTCAGCATGATAGAAATTGGCACACGGCAGAGAATCGTTAAACATAACTCTTGGGTGCAATATCCAAGCGCAAAGTAATGCTAATGAATTTGGGATTACCTGATGAAATTGATCTGGATTGATTTTACATTGCAAAAGTCTTTTGAAGGCTGTGGGCCCTCTTGCCTTAGTCAGTTCAACTTGCTGTTGCTGCTACTTATGCGTAGTTAGTAGTAGATAAGTGGCGAAGCAGTCGCAAGGTTGGTGGTGGCAGTAGTAGCCAATGGCAGGTGGAATACAATCTGCTTTCACAAGCAAAACAAAGAAGTGTAGACTGAACAAGAGCAGCCTTGAAACTCGATTCACTTGTTCTGCTTTTCCGTTCACAATCGGATGGCTCTCTTTCGTGATTAATTGTCTGGGCTGCCATTACCGCATTTTCAATGACTTGACAGCAAGACTATCCCTTCCTTCCACTCAAATTTTGCAATCGATGTACGACTTTGCCCTCCTTATAGCAATTTCGTTCTATATTTTCGGCCCAGTATATAACGGTGGAGAAAGATAAATGTTAATTGACATAGCTGCGGAAAAAATTCAAAAACACTTCTTTGGATAAGCCCAGAAAACAATAAATAATTATAAATAATGCAGCAGAGAACAAGGGGCTATAGCATACTTCACAATCAAATCCTTGTTCTGTCATTCTGAGACAAACGGAGTGCAAAGAAGAAACCCTGCCTTGAATCCAACAATAGGCATTAAAATCTAACCTAGATACAGAAGGCGAGTTAGTAATCAAAGGGTCTAGTGAATACACATTACTGCTACACTGCTGATTTAATGTCAATTCCAACGTTCGTCTTTTATTAATATCACATTACCAGTGACACGCAGTTTTTAACCATTTTCTCGTACGTGATCCCTTTAAAGTTTAATTGCTCTGGATTTCAATGCTCATGAAACGCATTTTAAAGTTATTGAAGGTGTGCAGATTTCATTTCGAGCACATAAACGGATATATCATTGGTGTTGTCGGTGGCCTCAAAGGCATGAGACCAGTCGTTCCAGTGAGGAAGTGAGGTATTTGCAAACAGAGTCAATCTTATTTTAATTTCAGCCGTAGCGAACCGATATTCATTTTATCCCAATTTGCTTTCGCACTGCGTAGATAACAATTCGAGCAAATACTTTGCTGAGGACTGCTGAATCAAGTCCGTCATCATGATCATCACTAAGTATAACTTTATCGACAATGGATTTGCAGGATAGTGCTTTGAGCAAGATTTGACTCATTCACAAGCCCCACAACTTTCGAATCGGTATTCGGTTAGGCTGCTCTTTTTGGAATTAATCTATCTATTTCACTGACAAATGCTGGCGCAATACAAATGGGTCAGGCAGATTTTAGCTTGGTAAGTGAAATGGTTGTGTAGTTTTGGCTTCTCGCGTACAATATTACTTGAACCGTATGCATAGGTTTTACACTATTCTTTAGCGTCCTTGCATGCCCAACCTTTACTAGGTATGGGTTTTATAGTTTACGGGACTCTGGATATTCGAAGTTTTTATCACAAGCATGTGTGAGCCGATTTGTCAACCAATTTTCTAAACTTAGCGAGAATTACACCAATAAACTAAGAACAGTTGCACTGAGCTTTACTTAACCTAGTACCGACAGTATCAATAAATTGCACTTTTTTTACAAATTTGTCAAAGTTCATAAGCGTAATTAGAAAAACAGCAGCGATGCCGTCGACAAAATAACGATGTGGTTGCTAAACGCTTTTAATTGCATTGCCTAACGCCAATAAGTCTATAGTTAAATGGGTGAGAGAAGGCAGGTCGAGTTTCACTCACAGAGAGTCTAATAATAACGAACCAATGCGCCAAGATCTATGTAAGCTAATGGCTAAAACTTAATCCAGCGGAATTCACAGATGCCTGGTTACACAAAAATCGTAGCAGTTGCATGCCAAGGAACCCTGTCTAGGAATTTAATACACACCTTAGTAATTATATTCATTTTACCTGGTTTTGCATGGTACCTACCTTTTGCATGATTGTTTTGTATGATGTGTTTCTCAAACGTATTTCAAAAAGGGTGATGTACAGGTATATTCCTCATAGCTTCAGGAAATAAAATGTGCTGCCTTCACTACTCTGAGTTCTAAATCACCGCAGCTAATAAATGCTTGGCTTAAATAATTGCCTCCTTTGATTTACTTTCCTTAGGCAAGAGAAGTTCAGCGTAATCGTGAAAATTGGAGGATGGCCTTCGAAGCAGGAGACATCGACTGCTTGGGCACACTCCAGTTTACTTTGACGCTGATCATCCCAAATTAATGCAAGAAGAAAGGTGGACACGCATAGACTACACCGATCCATTGATTGGAAGTGAAACGGTGCCTACCACAGAAAAATGCACGCTGACTGTCAAGGGCTTTAATTCTTCAATATATTCCAGCAGTTATGCCTGACACAGCTCTCAATATTTCAAACAAGTAATGTGGTATGGTATTTTCTGGCCTTTATTTCGGCTTTCCCCTTAAATACCTCCTCACACTTTGCTGAGGACATCCCACCGCTATCTTCGATTCAATGACTGCACTGCATCTTTTTGGCATTGACACCAAGCAATCAACATCCTAAGCGAATATTGTGCTTCTAGGCCGCTAAGCCTTCCATTCACCCAATAATTCAGTCAGCCAGCCAGCCACCATTTCGCAGTCGGTCAATTCAGTTAATTTTCTTCCTTTTAATCTACTGTCAACCATTCACTGTCCGTCATCCATCTCTACCCTCACTGCACCATGCCCCCACACCCCCTTTTTCCTTTTGACGTCATCATCCCTCACTAAACACACGTTTTTCCTCAACAAATACTTTTGCAAGTCTGCGCTCGCACAACCATCATTCTTCCCCTCCCATCCACTCATTGTTACCAATAAGCGGTTCATTTATCAACCGATCGGTCCGCTTGTCTCCTTCCAGTGCTGCCCACCTACCGACTCATCTGTGTCCGTTCACCATCACCGCGACCGGAGGCCAACAATCTGCAGCCTGAATAAAATCAGGCAGGTGCATAGAGTCAGCGGATTAGTAGGCCTACGGAGGTAGCTGCAGCGTACCAATAAGTGGCGTCTAACCCTCACCAGAAGTGGGTTCGATTTCACGTTCGCTTGTGTTAATTTGCGATTTGCACTTCCATGCGTTCATTGTTCGCCTTCTATTCTGCTGCACTATTTAACGTTTCCAAATCATTTTTTCCCTTATTTTTATGGGATACAATAGCGTTGGCCCTGACTTACTTGATTGTTTGCATTGTAGTTGCGTTGGGTTAAACATCACTTTTGGTCCAGAACTGATCTAAAATACTCAAACAGAGAATCCTTGCGCTTTGTATTAAATGCGTTACTAACACATACCCTATTCTTTCTTTCATGACTTGCGCGCAACCAACCAAATACCTTTAACATCATGACAATTTGCTTGGGTCTCAAAACGCGCCCTCTTTTTATCCAGATCATCCTCACAACCACCCGATACCTCCTACGTGCCTCGCTCTGACTGCGCCGAGGATATCAGTAAGGAGATTCAGCACCGGAGGTGCATCGTCAACCATTGCGCAGTTGAGCCTGCACTGATGGTGTATACTACCTAAGGACAACGCACTAGTAATAGTTGAGGTGCGTCACATGTCCTCACAAGGAAGCCGGGTCTGCAGATGACGCCAGATTGGTCCCTACTTAAGAGCACAAGTATTGCCACCTGTTGCCACTTTTGAATATTTCTGCGAAATGTCAGAAGTTATGGTCCACAGTGACTTGGTCCACAGTTTTTGGGGAGATTAGCATTTCGAGTGCTGTTTTTGAGCTGTAATAGTAGTGTTTTGTGGAATAAATGGCGGTGCCTAGGTTGAAATCAGGTTGAGCGCTATTGATATCGATTCACGTGCATTTTCTGGTGTTGCTATTTGACTGTGTGGACAGCAAAACCGGTAAGCTGGATATTGTGCGAGATATTTTCGACTTCTGAAGCCGATCTATTTCAGAGAAATAAAGCATTTTCATGGTTTGAATTCTGTGATAGCTATATTTAACTGTAATATTTTGGCTTCTTGGGGCTCTAAGATGGTAAAATTGTCGTTAAGTTATCACGAGGTTGATTAAAATGATTCGGATGCTTTTGTTTTCCAATACACACGAAGTGATGGTAGTAAGCGTATCGTCGAATTGTGAAAAGTGGTGGGAGTCGTCATGTGTACATGGTGTGGGATAGATGCATTAGTTGCTTTTCTGTTAGGTAGCGAACTCGATGGTTGATTGGCCAGCAGAAAATGTGGTCATGCAATTGTTATTCAATATTTGACCAATATGAATAATGATGGTGTTAGGGCTGCAGCTATCCTATCGGTGCCATTATGCTTGTAGGGTGGACACAAATTTGTGTGTGGGATTTGCTGGGTTGAAGCATATCGAGCACATCCATCCTTTTTCACTGATCACGAGGAGGGAGATGAAAATCTATGCGCTTACTGCTGCTGCTAATTCTATCGTGGTATTTGGATGCGTGTGTTCGTCTACCTCAACTAAGTGTTTTATGTAAAAGTGAAGACGAGATCTAACCCACTGGAGTATGTGTCCATTTCGACGGCGATTGTTTTGCAATTCATCATTCCGTCTTTCATGTGCTGGTCTCACCGCACTTTTTCAGTCTTTCGGTGGTAATAGGACGACCATGCTTTACTCCATGTTGTGACCATTGCAGTTGGCTTCATATTTGTTAGAATTTAAGTCAATGAACCACCAAGCAATCAAGTCGTCACCACCGATGCCATGTGAGAATGAAAATCGATTACGAAAATAAAAGTGCCCATGAAGTCGCTTCCCTCCCCTAGTTGCATCGATTTCACTCACAAAATACTTGCCACTGAACAAAATTGGGTAACATGGGTGTAAAATTGCAACAATCGGTGCATTATATAGTGGCACTTCGTGGTTGGTTTCCATTATCATCGCAGCATCATAACCACTTAAGAACCTGAAATTTTTTTCCTTAACCACCCCCTAGAAACCCATTGCTTACAGTCTCTGAAGAAGCTGCAGCGTTATTTTCAAAAATAATGACAGGTCTGCCAGAAGGTATTAATTTTGCCTTGACGAAACAGACGCTCATTTACTAAGCAAATGTCCCTTTATTTAGCCATTTCTCATTGTAAGTGAAGGCAAAAAGTCGCATTTTGATTTTTGTGAAAGCAGTCATTTGAGGACACAAGCTAAAAAAGTAGTGGTTGAAGTGCGTGGCGCCAGTGACTTTGCCTGCTAGCGCTCTTGAGTATGTTTGGAGGCACTCAAATTAATGCACATGCGTAAAACCGACACCATATAGCACAAATTGGAAAAGTTCGCTCTAGTATTCATGCCAATCAAACGGGACCACAACACATTTAATGGCATGATTATTATTATTAAATGGGTACAAATATTGCGGACTAGACGCGTTCATGGTACGCATCCTCTTCGGAAACCGACGGTACTTTATTCAGCACGAGGCTCGCATTTTCTGGCGCTTCTCGCCTAAAAAAATGCAGCTGAACAAACGTGTGCAGCATTTATACATTTCAGCAAATGCAGTGATGTCACTGCAATAAAACATACTTGCTTCTTCAAAGCGCGAACAAAACACGTGCGATACTGTTGGCCTGTGAGTATTTGCCAGTAAATTTTATCCACCTCACGCGTTGCAAACCTACCCAGGTCAGTCTATTTTCACCGTTAGTGATAATTTACTAATTTGTTCGAAATGAAGCTGAGAAGCAACTTTGGAAACGCTTGAACTTGTAATCAAAATGCCGCATTGAACTTTCACTAGGAAATGCAAAATGACTTTTCCCATTTGCAGCAGCTTCAAAAGCAGACAATATTGCTATTACTTCGGCAACGCAATAATCGGCTGCGATTGATGTAAATTGCCATAGCTTGGACGTCTCGGCCAACGATTTAGCAAGTTACTTCAAGTGGAAGCACTTCAAATTAGCTATTATTTGCTACTGAAAATTGCATCAATTCCAAAATAGTTTGCCAACCTTTTACTGGCTTAACGAAAACTCGGAAATCTGCTGGTAGCAATGCTCTTTACCTTTGGCTCGCAGTTCTAAGCCTCAATTAATGCAAAGAATAGATTAAATTCACTTTTGATTCACTGCGTTGAAGGGGTGTGAGCTTAAGCGCAGTAAGAAGGCACCTATTTAAGGGCGCTACTGCGGCACGTGGATGAGTACGCAACTGATAGGCGGTTGTTTAACAAAGTTAATCAACAAAGAGCATGGCCAACGCAAAAGGTGGTGGTAAAAAGCTAGTGCGTCGCGGGTGCGCATAGGAGACTACTTGTGCATTCTCTCAAATCAAGTGGCGTCTCACAGTAAGACGTGCTTGACTAGGAGGCAGAGTGCACGATGTAATTGCAGTTCAGCAACAGTACCTGCTATTTGCTGCTGATTTTGTGGCGCAATTTTCGGCATAAAACGGAAGAACCGCTTTGAGTTCATCCACGACTGCCTGGAATGCAACTCTGATAAATGAACTCAGTCTGATTGTGTGGTAATTACTTTGCTTTTGAGACAGAAGCCAATGTACTTCATCATATAAAATTCTTCTAGCTAATTTCGTACCTCAGAATGCACTTCTCCCTTATGCATTGGTTACTTTCTAACCTAGGGAGATAATTCATGACCAGTCGGGCAGGCACGTAAGAATAGAAGGTCTCAATTTATTTGAGTTTTTCTTGTTGTGAATTTGTTTTAGGCAAACCCGCGTGGACACTTGTGGCCTCAAAAACTGTGCACTCATCCTAATTGGGTGCAGAATAGCCAATTGTACTCACCTCCACTATGAACCTACGGCCTTTAGCATGGCCGCCATAGTCTCAGACACTCGGGCTTAAAGTGAGGTCATCAGCATATGTGACTCAGCTTCGCACGTGACCCTCGACATGGAATTTTACATACAGATAAAGGGGAAGAGCCTAATATTAGTCCAAGCCGCACCCATTTTAAGCGTCTGCCTTAAAAAATAAGCCATCCAGGTTTAGTTCTAAGTAGCGGCAACTCCTCATCCCATGTCACTCCCTCCAGGCACAAGTCTGCGTCCACATGCTGCCGCACTTGCTGATACCGAGAATCGCCTCGGCAACAATACAACTCATCGCGCCAGGCCACATCCTACGACACTGCGTAGTGCCCAGTGTGCAGTGGGTGGGTGGCATTTGGAACACCGCTACTGAACCACATGTGTTTTTACTGCTTCAGGACGTAGGTCATGCAGCTACTCAAGCAGGTGAGTTTAGCCATAGGGTACACCGGAAAATCAGGAGCGATGGTCATTTGAATAGCGTTGTTAGGGCACTGGTAAAGTTGTGAACAGGAGACGGCGAGTAAGGCTGGCAGAATGACCGAAGCATGGCGAGTACTCACAGCGCAGCACTGAGGGCATTGTCGACGTGCGCGATGTTAAGGTGAGCAGACGTGCAAGTGGTGACCTGACGCGGTAGCCAGATCATTAAGGCGACGGACCGTGGTTTCATTCAGCATATTAGCGAAAGTATGATTCTCACGTGCAGCGTAGTAGCAATTATTGCTTTCTACGCAGACGATAGACAGCCTACTCTACTTCACTCTAAGCGCCTTCACAGTGGTCCATTTTCCACTGTATCCGGATGCATAGAGGCGTATGCAAAGAAAAGATTGCGCAGCGAAAGTGCGATAACGACCTTGCCTCGAGCCAGGACCGAGGCGGGGCATTTAAATCTTCATTCTAACGCTTCCTAGCTTACATAACTAACGCTAAACACAAGATCCACTTCAACGTTTAGATAAGCGTGGTACGTGTACCAACTCACCTGCCCTTAGTCATCCGTGCAAAGACTGTGGATGACAATGTCTGCAGCATTGGCAATGGTAACGTTGCTGTTGTGCTGTGGTGAGCTCAAGTAGTGCAAAGATGCAAACCACGTCTGCATGGTGCCGGCGACGGAGGACGGGGATCGGGTGTTCAGTGAGTCCTTTCTACGTAGGTTTGGTTCCTGCTTGCAGCGCTAGTGAATGATCGCATGTAAATCCTTTTTGGCTTCCGCGCATCCGGAAAATTCTTTACAAAACGTGCTGCTGTTGATCCACTGTACTGACCTCTCACACCCGTGTAACGTGGTGGGTGCTTTGGGTGGGCGGGTGGAGTATGTGTACCCCGCTTAGTGTGTGCGCGGGACCGAGGGGTGGTAGCAGAACTGAACGATTGATTGAAAGGTAAAGCTCACGGCGCGAGCAGGATTTAAGCCTACGCAAGGAGTCCGCAATGGATTTCGTGTCTACTACCCTAAGCACTTGGTTATTGCGACACGGTGATGACGGTTTGTTAATGTGATACATTCGAGAACAAAAAGTGCGTTAGCATGCCGTAACGCATGTTTATTTCCCACCGCTTTAACTTCTACGGGGGAGTGGGTGGTGTCATCGGCACACTCAATCGGACAGTAGTGGTTTAAAGAAAACGCCATGCTAAGGTTTCCACTGTCGAATAATAAAGCTGAAGAATTCTTCACAAGACCGCCACTCAGAAACTAAGTCAGCAACGGGACTCAGATGTAACCCACTTAATCCAGCCACAGACGCAAGGCCACAAAACGGTTTAGAGAAGCATTCACAGGAAATCTTGCAACAAAACTGCCTTCTACGTTCGCGATTATCAATCGGAACGCTATCCATGGATGGCCGCGAAGACTTTCCGCATTCATTATATTCAGCTCACAATCCTTTAATCTGGCATTGGATTCTCACACCTATTTTCTTAATAAAGTACTACATTTTTCAGCAAAAATTCGTCAACTATTTCCAAAATATTTACCTAATTTTTGAATACATTGAAACAAATTAATCGTTTTATTTGTGCTGTGCACTCCAATGCTCAATGAAAATTGAACAACAATATTTGATTCCGATGTTTCCATTGAGTCGGTGAAAAGAATGATGCACAGTTGATGGAGGAATGGAATTTGTTTTGTCGATTAATTACTCAAATCAACGTATGTACGCTTAGATCACAAGTTGTGCTGCTTAGATGGCATTAGCGAGTTCATTTCTTGTCTATTAATCTGCTCGCCGTTTGTAGGTATTGAGGCATACAAGGGCTAATCTTCCGTACCTCTCATTTTCTGGAGTGCAGGCGAGTTGGTTTGCAGAAATTTGTTTGTTCAAAATGGCGTGCGTGTGCTACCAATTTCATGGACTGTAGTCATAAAGGAAGCACTCGAGAATTATTTACCAAATTTTGTCAAAGTAGAGCTATTATTTTGCTGCCGCTATTTTCTGTGATGGCATAGGAGGTGCCCAGATTGTCTTTGTGCCAGTTATAATTGTCTAACTATTACCACAGATTGGCAATTAATTTGTTTATGTCAACATGGTAACGCGTAGTGATTTGATAACTTAATTAGTTCTCCATTAATGGATGTATATGCTTCAGCCTTTATTGGTTGACTCTCATTCTGCAGCATGGCACAAAAGCCTTGCTGATAGCCTCTAAATTCGTCTATTCATTAGCGCTATGTGTTCCATCATAGGACTTCCGGGAGGACTCGAGACACGTAAGGTACACCAATCAAGCACTTATAATCCAAAATGTCAGGCTGGATTCCAACTAGCATTTTGGTCTAACACATGCGTATTATGTGCGCGTCTACTTGTTTCTTTAGAAATTAAATATGTTGTTTGTAAATAAAATTGGATCGCAGAAAGGAAGTTTTAGTATTCTTCAGTCAAGTCATATCTTGGTAGCATTATTGCTGTGCCCCTCGCGTATGCATAGTAAATAGCAGTGAATAACATCTTTGCAACAAAAACCTGCTGGTTTTGCTCGAGATAATCTAAAAGCGTCTTCTGGCAACTCTGAAATCCAATGCATTCACTTCTGCACCTAATGCTTGCCACCAAGCATGGCTTACCACAAGAAGGCTATCCTTTCTCAAATGTCAGTAATAGATTCTATTCGTATTAAAAGAACTAAGGAACGAATCAGTCAGAGCATCAGTAAAACTACCAAACTGAATTCAGTGTTCAAATTGCTGGTAAATGGCTACAAATAGAGTCGACTTACCAGAACAACCACCAGTGAAAGATTGTAGCCATAGCTGAGTTAGTCGTCGCGCTACAGACAACGCCATGACAAGGTAGTCTTTGCACTTATCAATAAGCCGTCTTTGCCATAAATGAGTTTAAATGTGGTTTATTATTCAGGTTAGGCGGTCGATTAGAGTGCCTGACAGTCGGGCTACTTAATTCTTGGATTAGAGTTGACAAAGCTAAAAAATGTGCGCAGAATTACCTCGAGTTATTGCCAGTTGATACACGTGTTTCTTCTTATTGGGAGAGTATTTGATCCAGTCCAATCATACAGTACTCCATCTATATTTCTCCTCGTCAATCTCTCAAAGGTAGAAGTGTGATTTTTTGTGGCAAGCTTGCCTTTCAATCGTCGAGTCTGTGTGCACATTCACCAGCTGTCATTGAGTGTGAAGTGGTTTAGAATTGATGATGTCAGGTCATTTTAAAAAAATTCGTAGCAAGACTCTTCATTTTTGCTGTCAATTGCTTTATATTTGCACAAAGCAATATAATTTGTTCAATTATGCTTATTGGATCACTGGACAGATGGTTTCAGCCATTGAAGTTATGAGATTGTCAGCTAATTGCCTAATTTATTGGCCAAAGTCATAGCGAACTGAGGGACTGTTTTGGAATCCACCAAGTAATCGCTTGTATTGGCAGTCCTGTACTTGTCCAATGTGGGTTACATTAACGGGAATAGCCAAAGATGGATGTTGTTGAAAACGCAGCAGTTTCCTAGTAGATGTTAACCCACTTCCGAGTTTTTTTGAAAAACACGTATTTGCAGAATGCATCCGTGATTCTTCTGAAGACCTACAAAACAGCTGTCCATGCATTCTTCAAGTTGTGCATCGTGCAAGTGGACTTATCAATCCAACAAGTTTCCTTGCATTTTGCATCAAATATTGGGATGTCGTTTGAAAAGGTTTTTAAAAAGCCTTGTAAATTTGTCCAGAAGGAATCAACGTCACTAAAGTCACTTCAAGAGACATGTTTAAAACAGTAGACATCACAGAGAAGGTTAAATCGGTGTACATATTTCTTAGTTTGCTAACAAAAACCACCGCAAAAGTGCTTTCTAGAAAAAAACCTTATTAAAGCAATTAAAAAAACATATGTACAAGCACAGCAATGCACAACATGACGGAATTGTGAGGCTTCAGATGCAAGTGATGGCTGCAGGATGGGTTCAGCGTGGGGTGGAGTGCGTCTGATTCAAGGCAATCAGCAAGAGTCTGGCAAAGCTAACGAAGATGAGGCCGATCAATGAAGGCCAGGGGTCATTTAAAGGAAACCGAACTCTAACCTGTGCCCCAGCGAGCTGCACTGACAGTTTAGTCGCGTATGCATACATAAGTGACTGGTTGATCCTCGACTTTAAATGCACATTGGCAGACTTGAAGCACAGCTAACGCGAACGCAGTCAAAATGCAAGGCGCAGGTGAGCGCGAACGCCGTTTTTTAGTGTTTTATTCGAAAATGGTCAAGGATATAGAATGTTCTCTGAACTTACACAGAATTGTCCGCGGTCACCTGCATTACAGATATTCGGCCTGGAATAAATTTGGCCTCTTTTCCGGCGCTTTGCTTTGCACTGTGCGGATTAGCATCGAATTTGAGGTGAATGATTTTCAAGGAAAGACCTACCGAGTTTTAATCATCGATCTACCTTTGGACCGCTGTTTACCACATCCGCGTTACGATCTTGCCCAATGACAACAGTTGCCATTCGGGGCACTCCGGCCCTATGTTACGGCAGCAAAGGCCGCCACATCAAAATACAAGGACACGAAGTTTCGCCAAAGACTAAGGGGTGCATCGAGTCGTCTATGCAGCTGGCAATGTATCATTCTCATTGTTATGCTCGAGGTCATTGGAAGGGGTGACGTTCCTCAAAGGCATCATTGAATGTTTGGTAGTCCTCAAAATTACCATTGCTGTAAAACTGAGATCTGCTTCCTTTTCTTTTGTCAGCAGAGCAGTGATAAATTCTCTTGCAAACGTAGTGCACACTCCATGCATTTTGTGCAACGATTCAAGGATCTAATCATAATGCAGACGGGTTCAGGAGTTTTTCATTCCAATCCCAGTCATTAAACTGTATATAGAAGAAACAACTATTTTTGACGAAAATGCAACAAACGCCTACTGCTGTCTATGACTGCCATTTGCTTCAAAATTGGCATTTGTATAGCTCATTTTGCTGAGGGAGCATTTGATCTCGAGAAATGCGCAATTTGACTTTGTGCAGGTTTTTATTTTACGGTTCTTTCCACTAAGCATTCTTGTAATCAGCTCTTGCTCAGCACTTCTTCCTCATCGGCTGATAATTGAATTAGGCGCAAATAAATGTAGCTAAGGATCGTTGGTCGACCTAGGTTAGTGCTAAGACCACAGAGGCGGTGGTAGACATGCTTGCTAACGATAATGGGATTAATTGATATGGAACTCAGACACACTAGTGGAGTTTCTGCTGCCCTACTATCGAAGTAATGGGCGCGCCTACATAAGTAACTCGCGCCTATGCGATAATCCACAAATAACAATGCGAGGAGCCCTCCGCCACGATAATTTAGCCCATTAACTATCTGATTTAGGGGTCGATAGAACCAGTATTCCTGAGTTACTGGTTCTCCTCAAACTTATTTTTGAGAGGTCAGGCATGTTCTGAAGTTGCATTGCAAAATGCAGGGCTTACGTACCGTGTGACTGGAAGTCTGTGAGTCTACCAATGATGATCTCATCTTTTGCTCAGTAATACTTAATGCCTTCTTTGTCGCATTATTTTCCTTCTTAATTTCACGTCCGTCAATATTACACGTGCGCGCGTGCACAGGTCTCGTTTCTAATGTGCATTGCGAAGTTAGAAGGAAAATAAAACGTCTTAGAATCCTGTATTCACAACTTTGCGTGGTTATCTGCAAATGACTATTGTTACTAAAATGAATTCGTCCTATACTTTGACGGTCCCGGTGATTCAATGTAGGTCAGCACCTCATTTTTAGAGGACTCACTTCAAAGAAAATGCCATGTTAAATTACTATTCCAGCCTATTCATAATGTTCTCTGTATATGCTTTACATTATTGCCCAACAGCTACGGTTGCCATTCAGGACAAGAAGTCAACTATTGTAACGCACAGGAGGTCAAAAGCGCTTTTTCTAATGTACGGTCTAATTGCTGGAAGTGACCACGTAATAGCGCTGACTGTTTACCAGCTCATAAATATTCCACCTTTGTTGCGGTGCTTGACTGTGTAGGGACTGCATCCTCCTTCCAATGCATGCGTATCTGTATTATGGTTGACAGATTGGAACACTCCGACTAGTGGAGACAAGGATCTGATACCGTCCAAGCAACGAAATTCACTCACTGCCGTTCAGGATAAGGCGGCAATCAAATGGCATGCCCTTAAAAGCCCTCAAAGAAGGTAAGCGAATTCAAGTTCAGTGCTTGAAAAGTGAGTTTACCCACGCACACTGGACACCAAGAGCTTAAAAAGGAAACGACTAGCCACTTATCACGACAGTCCTCCTTCCTTCTTGAACTCATTTGTGAATCTAGATGAAAGGATGGAAGAACTGTCCGTTAATTCTCTGGCAGATTTAATTTGAGGTGTATTTACCACTTAGTTGTGCCAAAACGTTTCAAGGCATTCTAAGCAAAAATCGTGTCGAATTTGTGTTTCAAAGTGCGACTTGATATTTATGGGTGGATGAGCGACAGAGATGTGAAGTTGTTAAACTCATAGATTTACTTTCATTTCCAGTAAATTAAACTCATTTCTGAAGTCGATTAAAAACAACACCTCAGGAAACACCTTGAGGTTAAGCAATTCAAACTGCATCCAAAACAGAAAGCCTTTAGACAGAATGATATGTGAATTTTGCGCCTACACAAGTGCTTTGAAGTGAAAAAAAGGAAAAAAGTTACTTCAAAAAACCATCGCCGGATTCGTCGATTAGTAACTAATGACATATAACCACAAATTGTTGTCAAGAAATTCGTCAGGAAAGGCAAAGCATTACTCAACTAACTTCTTTAGCCATCTAGTTGGAGTGTGCGCCGGATCGCTTTTTATGCGACCACCTAGACTTGACTGTAACTTCGGCTGTCAACCCAAACGATAATCTCAAGAGGAGGAGAAGTCGAATGGTAAGGATTTATTAACTGTTTGGCAGCGCTTTGGTCATGTCCACACTAGTCACAGTTCACCGCTGTCTTAAAGGGACACCGTTTATTATACTTTGATTCTACAAGTGAGATGGAGGTTCTGGGAAATACTGGAGCAATACATAATTTTTATCCTGGTAATGACTAGACTAACTGTACCACAAGTAGGTTGCAAGAAGTTTTTCGTCGTGGGGTGCATAAGAAAGCAAATCAAAGGCAACTTCAGCAATCTCAGACCAACTAAATTGCATAGCGCTCAGCGCGTTCCATTTTATTAGTGTTCCATGCAACAGCCACCAGTGCCACATTTTGCAGTAAAAGATTTTTCTCTTTTGTGTTTTTGGCTTAAATATAAGTTGTTTATAAGAGAGGAGGTTCCTTTTTGAAAAAAAAACAGTAAAAACATTAAAAATATGAATTACTACCTTAATTTTTCTATAATTTGTACGCAAATGGGTGTTACAAAGACGTACCTTCCTTCGTTCCTTTGTCAGAAGCATGTGCTTCGAAGGAAAAAACATAACAGTGGAAATTTTAGAACAGCCGCAGCATACTGTCTGCGGCAATAAGTTTATTTCAATGAGACTTTCTCCCTCAACATCAGCAGACTAAATTTAAGAATTGTTTTTGGTCTTCTACAGTATGCATAGCTTTTGTCCCTATAGAAGTAAGTAGGCGTAGCTGTGATAACACTTGGGAGGACTAGCTCATTGGGTACAATAGCCATTACATGTTCCATCTAGTCAAGTGGGAACTGCCATGAAAATTCGACCGCACTATCGGTCTCAAGCGATCAATGACGGTTTGGAAGATGATGTAGCTTGAATGTTAAAAAGCTCTTCACTGTAGCGTAGGAATCTTGGTGTGCAGAAAAGATGCAAACCGCAGCTTAGTTCAAGTGCTTAACTAGCTCATCTACTGGAATATTGGTAAGGACTGGCTCACAACTTGCACATTAGTAAATAAGTATGAGTATCAGCCAATACTTATTACTGGCGGTTGCACTTCAAGACGCAAACTAGTAAACTTATAAGTATCGGATTAGTCTGAATGCGTTCCATATGCCGCAAAAGGTGAACAGATTAATAATCGACCCCGAAAACTTTGTTCGGTACTCGCTTCTGCAACTGAAGTTGAATAAGAGATCACCAAATTCCATTAAATAATAAGTGCAAGCCCTAACAACTGCTTTCACACCCAATGTCCACATTTTCCTTCTTTTCCAGACAGTGCGTAAAAGGTACGTATAACATTATGTATTTGAAGTTCACAAGTGCATTCTGAAATGGCAGTTGCAGCAGACTGCATGCCACTTTGAGCAAGAGCTATACTTTAAATTTTTCCATCACCTTCGAGTTTCCCACCCAGCAGTTTCTACGGATCATGACATCGAAATAGGTGAGCTTTTAAGTCGACATGGTCATCACATCACCTTGGAAAACAGTATTAGTAGCCTCAGCCATGCACCGGTGCAGTTAAGTTGCTACACTTAGTGTGCAAAATGAGTCCCACGACCAGTTTCTTGCTTGTAATTCAAGTCTCATCTTCACTGGCTCATTCGCCACCAGCGATGCGACGTTTAGCAAAGCCATTCTGAATCACAAGGTGCTTATCTAACCATGAGAAACTGCAAACCATTTAAATGCTCTAGATATACTCCTACGCCTGCAACCTTCACCACTCTGGCTTGCTGAGGCACCATATTGTGTTAAATCTGGGGGTGATGTCAAGATGGATTGGACGAAAGAGAATGACAGCAGTGGGATTTAAACCAGCGCCTTTTCAGACTGCTACCTAAAGTCAGTGCCTTGCCTATTTTTTTTAAATATTTTTCTTCACTTAGTAGAAAAGTGTTAGCAATGCCTACGCATGTCATCTCACTACGACCGAGACGTATGACACTATCACGCATTTCACCACTCAACGCATCGCATGGCGAGCTATATTGAAGACGTACTAAGCAATAATGGGTGGATAGACGAAGGGGAAGAAATTAGAGTCGGTTGTCGAATAAGAGACGAAATCAGTGGACAAGACTTAAACTCTGCCAAATTTCTACCAAGGGGAACAAATCTCATCAGATGCGGACAATATTGCAACGGTTATATTATTTGCGTGCGATCCTGCTACACATCGGCGGCAAAGCACACAGAGCGCCAAGCCCAACACTTCTGTTGTGCGAGAGTTTCCTTACATTTACTTATAAATCTAGAGTGGAGGGGATAATCTCATCCAGCAAGGTGGCCAGATGGCTTTGACGAATGCAAAATACCATCTGAGGCCAGTAGGAATGCTTGCAAATGTTATTGAGCCAAAGAATCAGATGCAGTATTTTCTAAACAAGAAGTACTCCTGGTTTAAGCAATAATCACCCTCATTTCACATCAAAAGTACGCCCTTAGTGTTACGGTCACTAATTCAACAAAGGTAATTCAGAGGCTTTGTGGTTTGAGGGCGTAGCTCTTATTTCATTAGCGGGTTGTTCTCGGTTTTTATTTATAGCTAAGCCAGAGGCTTTTCAACTGACGAATTAATCGGTAAGCATGTGTTAAAACTCCCAAGCATCCTATTAAGAGGGTTCCGTAAATCACCGTTTTTATATAAATCGCCCTGCAAAATGTCTACTTATCAAAGTTCATAAACGCGAAACAGAACCGAGATCTCTTATGCATATTAATTGCAATATTAATGGCAATAGAATAAAAAATACAAAAGCAAATTTGTATGTATACGTAAGTCTCAACCATTGGGCAGAAATACGAAGGAAAAATCGGATGAATGAAGTTGTCAAACCTCAGAAACTTGTGTGCATTGTTGCATACCAGATCCAGGATTCACCTATTTTCAAATAAGGTCAAATTTTAGACACCTGCTAAGGGAATTAGCGATGAATTGCGGCTATTAATTTTGCAAAATTCATTGTTATTGCGCTGTCGTCAAAATAGTACAAAGATAAATTCGATAGTACAAGCCCTGTTTGATATTCTTTGTTCCACATCAAGCGAATGACAGCAGGAGCGTTTTGAACGTGCAAGGGAATCAAATGTACCTTGTTTCCTTTAACATTTAGAGACGAATCTAATGTCATTGCTTTAACGTCTTGGCTATACACGCCGTGATTGGTTGCAACTGCAAAGTAGCCCACAAGATTTCTTCATCGTCCGCGTCTACTATAGAGGCTTTTAAGGAGGTTGGACTAGATGTTTATGCACAAAGCGAATGATCTCAGTAAGACAGCTTCCAGCAAACGAAGTCATTCCCTAGACTTCCTGAGCACCATTCGTTGCTCGCTTTTATTGCAACTTCTGATCGACACATACTATCTGAGAGCGTGATTGTGATTTATCACTGCTAAAACTAGGCATGATTCGATGGCAGTGATAAAGTCTCTAGTGGTCTCCGCTAAGAATGTGCACAACTTTGCGAAATTTCAAAATGAATTGTTTTCGCTTGCGATGAGTTCTGTGACAGAGGATTCAGGCGATGACACAAGTAAAATCTTCGAAGCACTTCTACAATGAGATGCTTTCCTAACTTAGTATAAAGGAAAAATTTAAAATTTTTTGGCAATAATAAGGTTTATCTAAAAAGTTCTACAACCCATAAGGCGAATGGAGTAAGAATTGTCAACTAACTTACTCAGCTTATCTCGGCTTATCTCGTGTTGCTAGTTGTACGTCTGGTAGTTCTCACTAACTCTCTGGGCACACGAAGTCCCACATGCAGACGCACATCAGCACAATAAAACATTTCTCTTTAGCCATCTTGTTACGACAGGTCTACTTCTCTTTCTTCCTGTGTCGCTCTTATACTCCATTTCCTGCAGCTATGCGGGCGTACTTTCCTATTCTCTTAAGTGTCCCTTATCCTATGAGACGGTTTATCTCCCTGCAGTTCTTCTCGCAAACGATGGATTGGACGCGAATAGGCTGAGTTAAAGCTATGAGTGCCGCCTTGTTGTACCACTCAACTCTAGATATTAAAGGTTCTTTCACCTCCTACAGTTTATTGGCAACTACTTAAAGAATGTCATTTTTCCAAATTCTGTGCATACTTAACGCGTCAGTGTAAGCATCCTGCTTGAAGTTTTTATAATACGGATTCTGTAAACTTATTTTACTTCTTTCAGAATGCTACTTATCACCTCTTATGCACCATTCAGCAGACAATGCGCATTTCAGTTTCCAGGTAATCCGGAGGCCTCAAGGACGGTATGAAGCGAGACATGTGCCGCACATTACGTGCTAGGTGAGGAAAATGAAATTTCCAGGGTTTATTTTGCAATGAACTCGCAGTTGTGCCCCGAGCCAACTCCTGAGTGGCTTCATAGGAAATGCTCGGTGAGGCTTTTGGAATGTCCTTGCCACCACGCAGTCGTAACTCCGCCGCAGAGATTATTCTTACTACTTAAACGAAGCCGAGCGCTTTTCATCACAAGTGAGAGAAATGATGAAAATTGCTGCAAAGGTGCCGGAGAATGGCACATTAGCGTAGTGGCGCACAACTTTGATTTGGTGTATGCATTTCTGCTATTATGACCTGCTTTTTTAATGCTAACACGGCTAATGATGAGGCAATTTAGGAGCTGAAGCGAATGCTGTGCTCCACACCGTTTCTAACATCAATCAACCTCACATCGACCCTTCCACCAATTGCATCGGGCACAGACTTGTTTGACTTAGCTGGAAACGGTGAAGCTTCACAAATTGACGCGGAGTGAGGAGGCCATGTCATCACATTAATTCAGACCCAGTTATAAAATGAAGACAGCATTGAAGGAGTTCGATCGTCCCGTTGTACGTTAGCACCGGAAACAACAGTAATATGATTTCCTTAATTCAGCTCATCAGATTGAGAAGAAAGGCGAAGGCTGGGCTGCTATCCCAATTTGCTTCCACTGGATATACGCCCTAAGCACGAGTCTTTCAGTTGAACCTAGACTGCAATGGGTTTTATCTTTGCGGATGTCACTTCGAATGCCACACTCGACAAATAACGTGCCCGTGTCTAGTCCGTGACAATGTAGCCTAGTCAGGACTATGAACCGAGAAGGGATCAGGAGTAAATGAAAGCAGCAAAGGTGCCCAAGACTTCACCTACCAGCACCTTCGACTACTAGTAACGTGGCACCAAGCCTACTGCTTACACAATGCCAAGGTTCAACCAATGGAAAAATGAGAATTTTACTCGAGTATTCAACGCTTATTGCACAATTTCCTCGGTCCACGCTGCGGTGAGCTACTATCTCCTTTCAGCTAGACGCCCACTCAAGCCTTTACCATTTAACGCAATCTCATGCAAACACTCTTGAGCTATCAAATGGCGAGTTGACTTTCTAACATCTACTGCAGTGTCGCGGCCATAGCCTTGATTTTTGAGCTGTTTAAATTGTGGTGCTGGTAGTTTATGCCTCTGGAATGGTTCAAAAATCAACACAACGCCGTTACGCGACGAGTTCGAGCTCTGGATATGCCGATTATGTGCTTTGAATAAGTAACAACGAGGACAAGAGGAATGACACCTTCTGTAGTTAAGGAGTATCTTGAACGCTGATTCGGGTCTACCCAAATCATTCAGAAGCGACTCAAAGATGTCTTGAAATATTTTAGCTCCAGAAGGTCTGACGAGAAGTATCCTGACAGCGAAACCAAATCATAATCCACCATTAAGACACGGACGGCTTTATCTTTTGCCAGTGGGTGGACTGACAAATAGCCAAAGATAGAAGGAAATGGAAAGGAGAAAGGAGGGAGAATAAGTGCCTCTGAAATGCTCGGAAGCCCAAACTTCTAGCCATAAGTACGGCGCCCTCTTCGCCGACTAAGCTATAGGGATGACACAACAACAACAACCACTACCATGCTGCTGAGGGCTATCAACACCAGTCTTGATCAAAATAACCTCAGGCTCTCTTTTGCTACTAGTGCTAACCACTTTCCTCCTTCAAAAGGGCATTAATATATTGTTACTGATAATTTACTGATAATTAATAAGCGAGACAAACGGCAATTGCCCACTAACCTAAGCTCTTTCGATTGCAACTGCTTCATGTAGTTATAAGCGCACAGCATTGAGGATAATCTAAGTTTTTAAGTATTGTGAAATCGCTAGCAATATCGCATTGACAGTGGACGCATGTAAACTGGACGCAATTGTATATTAATCCTGATCCATGCTTCGTATTATAAGTGCATATAGTATTTGGTAATTACCAACATCCTCTTTCGAAGAGGCACCATCGACAGTTTGGACCAAGGTGGACAATGAAAAATTCCTCATCACTATTAGGGGTCGTTCCCAATCTCTTCGAGTTTGCCCGACTGCACTTGAAATGAATAAACTTGCATAGCATGAAATCGGCCTTCCCAGGTGCTTTGCAATTCACTAGCTTATACCATGCGTGCCGTTTGCACTCAGGTCAACTCAAAACCCTGCCACAGCCTTAGTTGAGATCCACATTTTGTTTAGACACCAACGCGACTAACTTTCTGTAAGTAGCTGTGAAATTGTAGGCGACCCTGTTCAGCTGCATTCCCGTAGCGTATCAGTTTGGTATCTCTTAAAAATACCTTTTGCTTTGCGCATAGTTACGCGTTTTGTGAGGCTTTTAATTTGTACTGATTGTCTCAGGACTACCTCTATTTTTGCATTGTAATGATTGGGTTGCAATCCCACCAATATTTTATTATCAGGCATCGCAGAGCTGCACACTAAATTTGATCGAACAGACGATTGGTAGCATGCTCCGAAGGGATTGATATCGCTGCCTTAGTCTTGCAATTATTTCTCAAAACCAAATCTTGTGATGTCATATATAGGTCATTCTTCAGTAGAGCTAGCAGGTAACATCATAGTCTACCCATTTCTTCATCCCTTCTTCTAGTTCCAGTCAGCCAGCCACTTACCTAGTTTCCAAAAGTAATCTTAAGCACGTTGCTCCCCGTCCATTCGCTTCGAGATGTACGTGCAAAGCAGCAGACTTAGCCTTATATACTTTCGATCGCAAAAATGTTTGCTTATTGCCATCATGACAACATCTTCCCCGAATCCTACGCCTGCGAAACAACGGATCAAAACAGGCTTTATGAAATTTTAATCTACTGTTATGCTCTACTTGACCTCCCCTTCAGACCCTGTACAATAAAGTGGCATGAAAATGGACACTGTTTTGCATATGTAAGCACTGCGTAATTTATTCTAGGCCTTAGCTGGAAAAAATGATTTAACCATATCGAATCATCTTGTCAAGGGAACCGAAAATGGCGTGAAGAGGTGATTTCACTTTCGCTGTGCGGTCGGATCAATCTCAATAAATATTGACGTTAGTTATTTCAGGCTTTCGGAGCTGTTAGATGATTGCTCAAACACCCTGCACAGCATCAAATAGCGCGGAAGCTTTGAGGCCGTACGTGCGGACGTGCGTATGAGGTAAGCACCCTGGATACCTATGAAACCAAAGTCAGCTAACTTTTTCGGTCAGGCCAAAGCACTTAAATACCTTAATTATTGGCACCACTGTCATCGCCACATATATCTCTGTCCTCTCCCGACCCTAATGCCTACCTTGCGTCAAATTCTTCCTTTGATTCCTCGTTTTTTTCGCGGTCTACTAGATTAAAATGCGGCGAATTTTAATTACTTTGGCTAGATACTTTTTCTTCCTCCATTTTTCTTACTAACCAAGACCAGTTACACTTAAATATGGTGACCGCAGACACAAGTACACATTCTACTTACTACTACCCCAACGGGTAGCTCAATCATGCAGCGCACTTTGACTCCGAAACGCTGCACTGAAACAACTGTTAATGCTGTGTTCTTAAGTAACCAACTCGTGCTAGTAGCATCCATAACATTGTGTAAGCCGGTGATAACCAGAGCATGCAGTCCTCGCTCATCAGATGGCCTCAAAAGTATAAGGCTAGTGCTAGTCATGAGTCACTACAGCAGCATGTCTACACCCTAACGTATCTGCTATTACACGTCTGCACAAACATGTCACCACTTCTCACACTAAGACTCGCTTACAAAGGCTAACAAGCCAGAGCCTGCATTGTGCGTCAGCATCCACGAGTGTGATTCTCCAGCCACGAATAAAACATCGACAGCTTCTGATTGGATAGAAACATTTTACCAAGTGCACGAATCCTGAAGATGCTCTTTAAGAGCAGATACAGTAGGTATAAAACAATGTAACGATCATGACATCTATTATTATCAAACCATACGCGTAAGTAATTGAGCGTTCTCAGAACTATGTCAACTGGTCCGGCTATTGGTATCGATTTGGGCACTACCTTCTCGTGTGTTGGTGTTTTTCAAAATGGCAGGGTAGAAATCATTGCCAACGAGCAAGGTTACCGCACAACGCCCAGTTATGTAGCCTTCACAGATAGAGGACGTCTCTTTGGTGAGGTCGCGAAGAACCAGGCAGCAACAAACCCCGCCAACACCGTGTTCGATATAAAGCGTCTAATAGGGCGTCGTTTCTGCGATGAAGCCGTGCAAGAAAGCATTAAGCACTGGCCATTCAAAGTCATTGATGCAGGCGAGATACCAAAGATTGAGGTGCGAATTCGTGGCAAGGCAAAGCACTTTATCCCAGAGCAGATCTCATCTATGGTGCTATCGAAGATGAAGGAGGCAGCGGAGGCGTATTTGGGCAAGGAGGTGAAAGACGCAGTAATTACGGTGCCGGCGTACTTTAATGTGAATCAACGTCAGGCTACGAGAGACGCGGGAAAATTAGCTGGCCTGAATGTGCTGCGTCTCATTAATGAGCCAACAGCGGCTGCCATTGCCTACGGCTTAGATAGGAGAAGTGAGAAGCAGCACAATGTGCTCATCTTTGATTTGGGTGGTGGTACATTCGATGTGTCCATCTTGTCCGTTGAGAAGGGAAAATTTGAAGTGAAGGCGGTCGGTGGTGACACACATTTGGGTGGTGAGGATTTCGTTTCTCGAATGGTGGAACATTTTGTAAAAATATTCAATCAGCAGCACAAGGGAAAAGATTTGACATCCAATAAAAAGGCCATTAGCCGCCTAAGGAAGGCATGTGAGACAGCGAAGAAGATGCTGTGTTCAACTGATTACACGAACATAGACGTGGAATCGTTGTGTGGGGACATCGATTTCAAAACGTCCATCACAAGGACCCGATTTGAGGAGCTGTGCTCAGACCTCTTCCTTAAAACGATGGATGCAGTAAAGACTGCGCTGGGTGATGCAAAGTTAGACAAAGATGATATTCAAGAGATAGTTTTGGTTGGTGGATCGACGCGTATTCCGAAGGTGGAGAAGATGCTGCAGGACTTCTTCGGTGCCAGTAAACTGAACAAGTCCATCGATCCAGATCAGGCAGTGGCTTACGGAGCAGCGTTGTTGGCGTCCAATCTGGCTGGTGATAGGTCGGAGATGGTGCAGGATTTTACGCTACTGGATGTGATCCCACTCTCACTGGGTGTGGTGACGACAGGTGGGCTAATGACGACGCTGATAAAGCGCAACACGAGAATCCCAACTAAAAAGACAAAGTTATTCTCCACATGTGCAGACGATCAATCAGTTGTGTTAGTCCAGGTATATGAGGGTGAACGTGCGATGGCGGAAGACAACTACTTGTTGGGCAAGTTCCAATTGTCAGGCATCCCACCTGCGCCACGTGGTGAACCTCAGATTGAGGTGACCTTCGATATCGATGTAAACGGCGTCCTGAATGTGTCGGCGGTGGACAAGTCGGCGAAGAGGCAGGGCAACATCACCATCACTGCTGACACGGGTCGTCTGTCAGAGGAGGAAATAGAGCAAATGTTGAGTGATGCGGAGAAGTTCAAGCAAGTGGATGAGATGCAGAGGAGCAGAATTGAAGCAAAGATTAGTTTGGAGAACTATGTCTTTAGCATAATATCAAAAACGGAGTGTGAAAAGGTAAAGCAAATGGCATCAGAGGAGTCAATTAAGAACATACTCACAATGTGTGAGTCGATGATCGAGTGGATGGATATCGATCAAGATGCTACAAGAGAGGATTTCGAGCTGAAACGCCAAATGCTGGAGACTCAGTACTCAGTTACGCTAACAGAAGAATCGGACTCGTGCCCGTGAAAAGCTAAATAAATGATTTGGCTCACGCATTGTCTTTACTTTGTTTAACTCTGCGAATCGCGAGGCCACAAACGCATGCAATATGATTGTTTGAATGTAATCATCTAACCCTAACTCACAGTGAATAGCTACACTTTTGTATTTTGGCTATACATCTAGACACTAAATAAAGCCTTCACGAGCCCACTTTTATTTCATTTGTCCATATCATTTGGAGAGGTGTAAGTGAACTCCTTAAGGTGCGTACATTATTATGATTATAGGTAAGCGTAGTAGGCAGAGGAATTCAGCATGGCTCATTTTACCTCAAGAATGGCTTCATAACTTCGCATGCATTTGTTTTTACAGCCTTAAATTATAAGACCAAGTAATGTACCTCAAGATGGGCGCATAACTGAAAAGTGATTCGTGTTACCTTTGCACAGCAATCTTCACTGTGATACACACACAAGAACGCACACACACCCAAGTAGTAATCGATGACACAATGCACATTACGAGAAGCCACACCCAAGATAAAAGGTCTGTGATGATGCAACACCCAAAAGTATGATTTTAGAGCGTTATCACACTCCACAGGGATAAAAACAAAGCATTTATATTACCTGGACTAATATCAAATGTTTTAGAAATGTTGACAATCATGAATAAGCGGCAAATACAGAGAAATTTTAGTCTTCCTGTATAATAGTAGGCTACTACGGTTTTACGGGTTAACACAACTGATTTGGCGAAAAATGGTTCCATAAATCTTACGCATACAACCCTCTTAAATTAACAACCCAGAAACCTTAAAGCATGAGGGTATACAAAGAATAGGAAGAGTTTTAAATTAATGCAGGATTAACTTTGTCAATTACAGAATATTTGACGAATGATTTACAACTTTATGAATAGAGACCGTCTCCTTACTTTAGCCTGTTTTAAGCCGGAATCATTTTTGCAACAATTCATATAATTAGGTCATTTAAATGTTCTCTTTCTTTACACCGGATCGAATCCCCCCATTTAGAGGCTATGTATTTTAATTTAACAACGGCTTGAAGCAAAATGGTACAAAGCACAGTGCTAACTTTGAGAATTATGCCCTTGTGAGTTATGCTATATTTATTTATCTGGCTGCGAATGCGTATACGTTCGCCGATTCGATTTGTGTAAAATGCATAAAAATGGTAAGAATTTGTTGTGCAATTTGTAAATGTAGGACTTTTGACTTTTATCGTAGATAGGCCAGTGTAGAAGTCATTTTTAACTGTGACTGTCATTACGTTCTACTTTTAAATGACAAATGTAACTGTTCTAGTAGTCTTCAACGTTAGAATTTCCCAAAATTTGTAGGAACCCAGTAGTAACTATGATGATCGATTATACATCGCTGAAAACTGTATTAGAATTTGCTGTAGACCCACAGATTAAATCAATCATCTATCTGGAAAGCTCTTGTTACAACATGAAGTCTGAAGGCATGCACCAATAATGGGAGCTTCGGTGCATGGATCATCTCGCTTTATAAATGTCAATAAATAATGCTGCCTCGGCTTCATTAAGAAGCAGTAGATATAAGGCACTGAATTATGTAATTATAAAAAGAATTGAGTCTTGAGTGTTAGCATGGCTCTTGACAGTGTAGTCGACTCCCTGCTGTTTCATCTTATCTGAACTGATTGGCACAGCTTACAGCACAATAACAAGGGCCTTATTCAAACAGGAATGTCAATACAAAAGTGCGACTGGGGTGCTCAAGTGGATGGAATGCATTTTCACACAAGAATTACGACACTTTGCCTGTGAAGGTACTCAAGTTACACCCAAGCCAGTTAGACCTACCCAATGGGTGATGAAAAGTGGAAGAACTTATCAGAGTAGTCGCGTGTTGACTGCCCGAACAGGGCTATACTTCTTAAACCCTTGCGTTAGTAGTTATCGCTTTTACGATGCGCGTTCAGAAACCGAGCTCCTTCCTTCCTTTTTTCCGCACAACTCAAATACATTGCAACAGTGCTGATCTCTTCTAGCTTCTAAATTCTTAAATTACCTGCAACCTCTTAGTTGGGTTAATCACTTCGTCATTTTGCTAGCAGCTTGTTCGTTTTTCTCCACCTTCTACATGTATTCCAGCTATGTACTCGTAGAGACGTTATTTACTAATTTGGCTACAATAAATCGTAAGGATTTGTATGGAGCTAAATTGTTGTGAGTGTACCCAAGAACATACAACTGCTTTTGTTTTGTGCTGAATATAGGCCGGTTTGAAGTACGATAGGAGTTGATAGAATCAGTTTTGTAGCTGAGTCAGTGCTGCCAATCAAACTGCTGCCAATGGCGCCCCATTACGGTTGCAATTGTGTCCACGGCTGTCCCATATATCGGCCATGGCGTAGACGCCATCATCACTTGCATGGGTTGGTGGCAAAAAGCAACTCCACAACTCCTGTGATGGAATAACATAGACAAATGCGATGAGTTCAATGAGTTCAGAGACTAACCCGCGTATGAATTTTTGGACTTTTTGCAAAATTAGACAATTCGTTCTTAAGTGCTTTCGTAGTACCTTTTATCTGGATCCGTATGCACAGTTATCTGCCTGTCTACCTACCTTCGTTCTCCCACCTTATTCCACTACCTGTATCCATGTTTGTCTGGCGATGAACAAGTATAGGATTGACGCAGTTGGGAAAGCATTTGGCACGAAAATGAATGGCTGTCAAATGCGCCTCTCCTTACTCATGCAAAAATCTCATGACCGAGTAGGGTGAGTGCCATGACAACACTGAACAACTTTTGTGGGAAGCCGTTGTGCAGCAAGATGGAACAGGTTGGAGAACAGAGGCCACTCTACTTTTACTTTTGTCAGTAGAGAACACAAAGCGTTTAACGTAACCATGAATGAATACTGCAACGGAGATCACTGCTCCAGCTTTCTATTTGGACTTTCAACGCCTCTTTAGTCAGTTTGGCAAAACACTGAGCAAAAGCGTCGAATATATGAAAACGTCGTACTGAGCGATAGACACATTAGAGTTGGATCTTGAGGCGATTTGAGTTCCCATCTCGACGAGTGGTGATTGAGTCATTTCTGTGTGCATGTTCGACTGCTTACTTTGCGCTTTGTCAATTTGCAGCCAAACCTTATGTGATCAGCAGCGCTCAGAGCACGATAACAGGGTTTCGATCATGCGGATTACGAATATGTCATTTCGCTATTAGGGGGAAAATTCTCCCCCTCCATTAATGACACATTTTTCATTAAAATTCTTTTGAAGAAGTTCACGCAAAATCGTACCTAAAATGGGCTTACACACTTTTTCGTTCCTTTAGTACCCGACATCTTGCACTAGACACTTAAGAATTTGTATTAGGAAAGTCAGTGTACTTTATCGGCATACGGTTTTAAGTTAGCAATTGAATGCGTCTCCGAAATCTGAATCTTGTGCATACGTCCGAATCTTGCCCTCTTAACCTTATATTTTCAATCATTGTTCAGTGTACAGTTTCAGAGGTGTACCTCTCACAAGACCATCGCTTTAATTTTGGCTTTGATCGATAATTATCATGAACATTGTTCTTAAAATAAGGCAATCCTTATCCACTTACTCATGCTTAGACGCGCTATTGGCCTGAGTGATTAGACTCGGTCGAGGTCCGAGTGTTTATAATTCACGTCGATAAGTCTGAAAGATTATCACAATCACTGAAGCAGGAACCTGAGTTTCGGTATCTGTAGATCTGAGGACATATTTAATTGGTCCGAACATTGTTTGCTGCTCAAACGGGCGACTAGGTCGTGTACCTAGTACTGACATTGCTACCCGAACAACCTCTTTGTTGATAGGTCTACGGCTGCACGCATCCTTGTATCCTGTGATAATGACTTGTGGTCTACAACCTACCTCATTTGTGGCTTTGGTGTTCTTCATAGCTGCACGGATTTGGCTATAGTTTATAATCATCTATTACCTTCTTTGTTAACTCCCACTGCGCGATGCCATATGCACTGCTACAGTCCTTTTGCAATCATTTTTGGTATTCCTTATGCGCAAATATAATTATAACCGGACAAACCTAAAATGATATATCAAGTATAGACACGTCACTTCCTTGAAAATTAATCGATAATATTTGTGCTAGATAACTAAGAAAATGTCGTTATTGTGAGTTTCTCGCTATGTGTATGACAATTAGCTTCAACTACGGTGATTGCAAACATTAGTGGAGGCTATGTAGTCGCATAATTTGATGAACGCCGCATACAGACAGTAAAATCCAATGCAGTGGCGTCACTTTGGGTAAATCAATGCTAATCATTTGATTTAACTTTATTAATCCTCTTTAGCATGCCTTAAAACCTGCAGCCCTGTCACTAAAGCGCAAATTGAGGCGCCAGAGTAGATGCTGGTCTGATGACAACAGCTTTACCAACAATCGTCCCCAGGCCACGTCAACCGTCACACCCTACCAATACGGGTGTGTGTCAGTGAAAGCGGCTACAGCGACAGTGTGAATCGAATCCTGTACTGTTCTCATTAGCAAACATGTTCAGACCGGCCTCGATTAATGCATGCGTCAATCATCGCTGCAACCTGCACCACCACCCTCGACCACTACGTTCTGTCAACACTTCAATACTGGTTCTTATGCATCCAGCGTCGTCCCACAACTCCCACTTGTGCATACATGCGGGTTCTGAACGTGACGATACTTGTTCACACACAAGGCGCCCATGTTCTGTCAATCCATGAGAGCTGCATAAGTGTATGTATAGTTTCTTGAGTTTCACGGTTCACTTCAGTCTTCAACAGAATTGCTGTAGGGCTGTTGCAGTGATCATAGGCATCCAAATTCAAGTCTCTTAGAAGTCTACTTAGAAAGTGTGGTACTATGCTGTTTTCTGTCTGTGCTCATTTACTTGAGCTACGTACTAAGCTTCACAAGGTGCGTTTTCTGATTGTTGCTTTGTTTACTGCCGGTTGCAGATTCGATTAAAATCAGGCTACAAAGCACTTCAAAATGTATTTTTGGATCCACATTTATTCGTTCCCCTAACAGCATCGGACAAATAATGGCAAAAGAACCAGAGTTCCGATATCTGTGTACTCTACCGAAGCATCTAAGTCAAGGGAATGGCTTGATTGTGAGCGTGTAAGTGCTCTAATAGCTACTGAAACCATGGCAGTGTTGAAAATCATTGTTCCATCACCATAGTATCAATGACCATGTTATATGAATCTGCTCACTGCTCTCCGAGAATCGCAGCTTTTCATGCTGACGAGTAGAGAGCAGAGAGCGATCGGGATAGCAAACTTCTTCCCAAGGAGGCATCAGTTCCACTTCATACAATTTCGTTTAGCAAGATTGCCAATCCTATTCGTTAGTCGAATAAGTAATAAATCGTCGCTGCATCACCAGTAAACCCAAATAGAACTTGGGCTTTAGTCGTTGCTGTTGTGCCTTTTAGTTTGTAAATGTGCTCTTTTACTTCCCTCTCGCCTAATACTTCACCTTGATGCATCTTTTTGACCTTATAATTCACATCATCAAGTCATTATCAAAGGCAGTAAGGAAGGTGTGCACTTTAGACCTCTCTGACCTAACGACCACCTTCTAACGCCTGATGCAGTTAGTATAAACAGGTTTGATCCCAACGCATAATGTGACCCATCTCGATGACATTCTTATCTTTAGTTTAAGTACCCGGCATCATAACGCTCACCTAAAACTAGCTTCGGGCAGCCTGCAAGACGCAGAATTAAGTCTGAGTCTAAAATAATGCCATTATTTGCAAAGCTTTATTATCTTATCGTACCGTATAAAACAAATGAGAACATAGTCAACACTATCCAACAGGTAGAAGTCAATGATTTCTAGTGTTGGCAAATTACTGCCTTTGAGTGGTCTTGCTTTTACCACTGCAAAGTGCCAAGCCATCTAAAACACCTGTCAACATCTTTTATTTGTTCTAACCAACTGTAGAGGGCGCATGCATAGAAGTTGTGGGGGTCCCATTTGATTTAAGTGATGCCAAATGCAACTCACTGTTCTTCACCTGCACCTACCCACCTCGTCCTCACCTTCACCCCTTCCAGCTGCTCCATATACTAGTGAATCTGTTCTGGTCTGTCCAAATAATGTGGAATGAGGGAGTTGTAGGATATTATGAGATAATACAGGCATTACAATGCTTGTTCCCTTTAGACAAACTCCTGAAGCTTTGGTTTGGTTTTACGATGACACCGTCAAAATGTTTAACGAGCATAAAAGCAATCCTATTTATTTTAATGGAAGCAACAATTCTTACTACGTTCTAGCAGCGAAATCGCACCTGCCATCAAACAAAGTCAAGACGACTTTGACCACTTGCCCAGGGATTCTAAATAGTGTATTTTGCAGACAGGAATGAAATTTCTGTGAGGTGGAGCCCATACAATCTAACGCTTTAGGTGACTCAGATTCGAAACAAATCCAGAGAGTCTAAACCGACCTCGGAAAAACCTGTGGCTTTTGCTCCAGCAGGCACACCCGACGTATTCACCTCTTTGAAAATGGCTTCGTATACGAATGCTAGAAATCCCTCGCAGATTGGGTCCGTGTAAAGATTAGAACTGGGCGGACTTCTCTTCCGACGTTCATTAAGCTTGCTCAAAAATATGGTATTAAACATACTGCAACACTACCTGTTTCTGCCTCGACTAGCCTTCAGGTGAGGGCGTATATGCTGCCACCCACGTGAAACCAAGCAGTTTATCTCTCGTCTTGCTTTGTTAGCGAACCGTCCAACCCCTGATGGTTTGTATTCATGATGGGCGTCCTTGTTATCGGGTGATTACTGAGACGTTTAATTACCGACAAGATGTCAAAATTCATGCTGATTTGACGCCGATTTGCAAAGGTTGTAACGAGCTTACTCACTTTATTGTTCCTCCGTCTATCGTAAAAGTGCGCCGAACACGGATGCGTCGCTAGAGTTAGCATGCAATACGTACGTGAGGTGTCTGACTTGGAGAGTACAAATGCTAGAACTATCTTGGAGTGGACTACTCGATCCAGATTTTAAATAAAACATCGCGTTAGATTTTCGTTTAACATTTTCTCCTAGCTCTCGATTGTTTTATGTTTCGCGATCTTAAAATCCTCACAAAACTTGTGATGAAGCTTTTATGGTAATCCACTAAGGCCGGTAAACTATAGAAACACGCGCGAGTGTTAAGTGATTGCTTTTTGAGGTGCCGCATAATCACCGTCCGTCAGATGAGATGGTACGGCCAGATTCACTCACACGAGCAGTGCAGAAGTTGGCATTTCTTTGAATTCGAGATGGGTCTTGCGTCCTATTGCTCGTCTAATACAAAGCCCATACTAATAATATTCTTCGAAACATCCATATCTGGGACGAAAAATGACATAAGTATGCAACAAAATCCCTCGTAGAAAACCAAGACAATGGTGTTTTCTGTGGAAGCAACCGCTAAAAATCAGTAAATGAAAGATCTTGTCTGAAATCCACAGGGTTTATTGCAAAAGCAAAGCGTTATAAGACTGGAGAACCACCTTGATTCATAGAGTTTAAATAATAGTTCTAGTGAAATAAGAAAAATACCATTTTATTTCTGAGCTAGATCTCATCCACTCAACGCACAGGCGTAGAATTTTACTCCTTTCTCTTAGCAGAATCTTTAAGTCTCACTTTTACATTTATGGCTTTGCGTCCCCTCGTCAGTGATTGGGTTCCAATGCATCCTTGTATTCGTCTGATTTTGTATTCCGATTCGCACGTCATCCAGCCCAGCTGCCGGATGTCCTGAGGAACACTGGTAAAATTTCGAGAAAAATCGTTGAGTCTTCTGTGCAAGCACAGCAAAAAAGGACTCGTAGAAAAGGACTAAACCAATCGGTGCCACGCGACTAAAGATGTGAAGTCCAAGTCCTCTCAAGGCTTGCAAGCTAAACATCAGAGGCCGCTTCAAAAAAGAGCTGCAACAAGTAAGCGATAACGCCAAGTACTAGAAAATAGGGTTGAAAACATGCGTGCGCTAAATACTTCTACCTATACCTTAGGCACTTCTATGACGGTGACATCTTCCCTTCTACCAACATCTCTTGCATCTACAGCTCCATTGCATGGATTACGCTCATAGCAACACTTAAGGTCAATTGATGTTCTGCGTAATAGACAGGCCATGTATACGAATGTGCTTAGAACGGTAGAACAACTGATGCGCGTATAAAAGGCATTAGGACATCGTGAAGCATTTCTATACTTTCAATAGTGAGCAAACTACATCCTTAGTGTTGCCAGTAGTAATAATGCAATCAAAACGAACCAATGCTCTCCTGAAACGCTCGTCGGGATAGCGCCAGGGAGGCATCAATTTTGGTGTCCCAACAGTCAGATGTTCTGATGAAGATGAAGCAAATTCAACTTGATTGCTTGCATTAGACAGGACCGTACAAACGCTCCAAAGCCACGCCTTATGCTGCTGAAGTGAAGCAGATAAAGATGACCAGACGGGTAGGTCTATAGATAGAAAATAAACAAATCTCCTCATCTTCGCCAATCTGTCCACTTAAGCCCCTACCAACAAAATAACCGACAAACAAGTGAAAGGAGTGCACATTCGCCTGTCTTGGGTGATGTCTACAAACTATTAGCCGTTACAAATACTAAGCTGGCTAACTTAGGGGGAGGCTAAACCTGCACTTTTGTTTATCCACTCAACCCGTCAACCCCAAATCAAACGAGCTGAAGTCAGGTCAGTTACTACTACTAAGGAGAGTGTAAAGGCTACGCCGGGACAATCAAATTGCCACAGCAGGGTGAGCGAACGAAATATGGTGATTAATGGATTACCTCCAAAGCCATAATCGCAACACAGTCTCAACGAGATATCTGTCCTTTGCAGACTTGGAGAAAACATAGTTAGCACGCTGCTTCATTCGCTCAGTCGTCTCATTGTTCTCATCCACCCATCACCTGTGCCAGCAAAGTTTTGATCAGGCAAGCATCCTCGCATCTGTTGGCACGAGTTGAGATTTAGAGAAGCAATGTCAATCAAGTCAGTGGACTTACACCAATGCGACGATGACGTAGAATGCTCGTTGACGTCTCGTTCTTAGAAGAATCTCTGCATCCTTGGCTTAGGTTGTTTGGATCTGGTCTAAAAAGTTGCAGAAGACGCCATTCAATTAATCAGTTGAGAGAGGAATACTCAAGTATTGGAATTGCGTTTATGCCCGATAGGCACGATAGACTTTAATAAAACGATCATTTTAACATATCGGGTGATGTAGCTGTCACAATGCATTTGTAAAAAGACTTTGAAAAAAGGATAAGTGACTAATTTGCTAAGGCACAACATAGATTCCGCCAAATTCTTTGTTAAAACTATTCCTACCACCGCAAAGCAGAGAGCAATGTAGAGTTAAAGCCTCAAGTTTGGTAATGTTTCAGTAGTCTCAAGAAGCTTTATTAGGTGCACCACAACGGATGGATATATCCTTGAGCTAGTGAGATTCCCATGCATTCTTGTCCATACATAATAGTTGTCGTCACTCCGTTCCACATGAAAGTAACATGCATGCATTTGTTACGTTTTGTTGCAACAGAGACCTGGTATTTGCCAGAGCAAAATGGAGTGTGTAAACACAAAGAAAATATATGATAGTGGTATTTAGACGGATTGGAAGCACATAGCGTGTCCGTGTTGTCAAGTACTCATGCAAAAGTAAAAACTAGAGTGAGCAAAGACCTTGCATATTTTAATAAGCTTTAAAGCAGACACTAACCAACCACGCTTTTCAGTCGAAAGAAGTGTGGCAGAGGTGTGGTATATCACAGCATAGGTTAGGATGTAAATTATTATATGAAAAATGCAGATATGGTAAACATGCTTATTGTGTCAATCGATTCAGGTAAGATTTCATGATTCTTTGAATATGTGATTTATTCAGTAATTAAGGAAGGAATGGAGTTGGAATTTGGTACCCCGATCCCAAATATTCGTAATAATCCTCTGCATCTCTGCGTCGAGCTTGAAGCACATAGGTCGGACGCCTGTCGCCGTCGAAATGGGTTTCGTCCGTTCTTCTGTGCTTCGCAATACCAAATTTTATGGCTTGCATTAAGGCCAGAGCCAATATCTTTTATTAAAATTTGGGTCAACTTGTAAAACCATTGTTAATAAAATTTCAGAGGAGCTTAGTTTGCGCGACTTGGTGGCATATTTTTTGTTCATTTGAGAAATGGCCTTGATTAATGTCATCTTTCTGTCCCAGCTTCGACAAGGCTGTATGGAAATCCGGCAGCCCCTTCTTACAGCGCAGATGGTATACGGTGCACGAAAGTCCTTCGACAGACGATAAGCAGGATTAAGCTAAGCAAAGATTACCCATACTATCTTGCGCAGGAATTAGTTCTCTGCGGATACCTCTGATACCGGTATTGATACGGATGCACATCGTACCATTTTAGTGGTATGCCACACTTTTACCACATGCAGTACAGTTTCTATTTACCTTCTCACTTATCACCTTCATAATATATAACAAATTCAACACTGCGTTGTACTCTTGGAGGTCAAAGACGAGCTTCAGCTGCCGCACACAGTCTTCCCAATCGAAAATTGTAATGATACAGTGGTTTGTACTATGCTGTCATTTTAATGGAATGGAAAGTGATCGCGAAAGGAGAGCTGCAACCAATTTACTGATCTTTGCAACTACTGCTTAAGGTGTTTCTTTGAAGAAATAAAGAATACAGCTTTTCTTTGAAGTGTCTTCGTCACCTATTCAGAAGACCAGGGAGAAACACCATATAGCCCTTCCGTTATTACGAGCTCGTTTGACATGCTTTTGAAAAAATCAAAAAGACAAGGAGTAAACGTAGAAAACAGGTAGAATTGATTTAAGATAGAGCTGCACGGGTACAAAAGAGAAGCGAGTGTTACTGCACAGTTGGGTCTCCTTTGGTCTTTGTGTAAGGTTTGGGCAACATTTGCAACGCTATGATTACAGTGAATTCAGTGATCATGCCTATAGATATACGTGTATATTTTATCTATTTGGTAAAAGGAATAAGTGACAGGTTGTGGGTGATATCCTCAAATGCATGATGAGCCGTTTTTCGACTGGATTTCTTCCAACTGGGTCAGCTGGCAGTGGAGTTATCTAGCCTCACCACCGAATGCGTTTTGTATGCTTAAAAAGGGTCATGGTAATAATCCCTCATCGTGGAAACAGAGGTTATTCGAATCAAACTTAATGACCGAGACATTCATTCGCCATTTGGGAGTTCTTCAGTATAAGATTTCGGACGAATAAACTAACAAATACTGGTGTGATGACCCAAATCGGCGTTTTCTTTAAAGCAAAGATTCTTTTTATGAACGTGGTTGGTGGATCGCAAATCGAATTTAATTACTTCCATGTATACTTCCTTCAATTTCTCCTTTCTTACGATTAGCTAGACCTTGAATACTTCAACATCGCCGATGGATCTTAAAATCCATTCGACGCCGATGGAGGAGTGGCATGCGCGAGACGTCTTCTCTTCACGATAATGCAGACAATTCCTGACTATTGGTTTCAATAATTTCAAAAGTTGATGAGAAGTAGTTCTTTCTACAGAAATTCGCCACATAGTCATAAGTGGCTGCAGAATTTGTTCTTAGCGAATGGGCTCAAAGAGTGCCTTAACCGACTGGTTTGTTTGCTCCTCCTATTGCTGCTTCTTTCAAATTACACTGATATTTTCAATGATGCTACTTAATTGACATTAGTAACACTTTATATTTCAGCATGCTGAACCCGATTCAGTTCAGAGACTGATAGTCGCGGTCTGCATCCGCTTCGGATGCCTTCTTCTCATAACCAAGTTAAGTTAGCCTAGGTAGAACATGAATGAGGAATTCGCACTCACACAAAGAAGGCTTGATCGTCGACACCTGCATGGACCGTACTACACACTGCGTAATAATGTCGACGAGGTTTGCGCACCACATAAGCTTGCGATTGGCTCTGCCATTGTCCTCGTTTGTGAAAATTTTTAGTGATTCATTCGAACTAGTCTTAAAAGCAAAAATGGATGTATCAAGCACAAAATTTGACTTTCGGTGATATGCTTTAGCCATTGTAGTACAGGCGGGGTCAATTACGAACTGGTTGCTGCAAATGCAACTGCAGCAGTTTCCAGATGGCTGCTTCCCCATTTTCTTTAGCCACAAGAACTTTCATAAGGCTCTTCTAATACCCGCCTACTTGAGAAGCATTTGCACCACATGAACCACCCACTCTACCCACCATGACGTGAATCTTCTTCAGACACTAGCATCCAAACCGTTTATCAATTCTGAGTTAATATCTCTAACGAACGCATTTAACCTAAAGTCAAATCACACATGCACCACAAAAGCTTAGGTACATTCAAAACTTGACACGTTTTGTGCTAACGTGTCGCAGTAGTGGCAATACGATAGCAAAATGCCACGCACGCCTGGGTTGTGCAGACCATATTATGTGTGGCAGAGTTATTACGAGATGCCATGGTAAGGTTGCTTAAAGGATATTGACAAGAAACGAAACCATCTTGGTTTGCTTAAAGGATTGCCTATACTGCTCTTTTGCCTTAAGAAGACTTATTTGGAGATTAGGATTATATCCCACTGTAGATATTCACGTGAGTAATTGCGCAGATTGCCGCGCCTTAATCATCTACATCCAGCATGCGCAATGCGGTAGCAATGGTTCTGAGATATTATAATGTAAGCACTTTAGCGATATCTAGATCATAGTTCTTAAAAAGCACGCGCCAATTCTTCTTTTAAACGGATCATAGGAGGATTCCGTTACCTCGTCTTAGGTTTGTTCGAATAGCATCTGCCGAAGTTGCATAGGGGGTAATTTTTGTTTATTGATGAAGAATAGCAAACTGAAGTACCCTTCCAAAGGTTATTACAGTCATGCCGCTTTCACTAAATAAAAATAGGAGTGGAAAAATTCGATAATGCAAATGTTGCTGAGCAATTACTTAGAACTGAGAAACATAATATCTAGCGATTCCTTTTATGAAACATAAATACCCAACTTGAATAGACACAAAACGCATCGCAACAACTACTGATTATCAGCTCATTAGTACCTAAAAACGCATGGAATGATGATATAGTTAAATTTCAAACTAAGCTTATTCAGCAATGTTTCGAAACTAATCAGAGGCAACAGCAAAGCAAACACATTCATGTCCACATCAATGGATAAAAATCCAGCAAAAATAAAACATGATAAGTGAAAGATGTTATAACTTGGAAAGTAGAAGTCACACGGCCAAAATGAGGGGATAATAGTATGCACGAAGAAGGAAAAACTCAGCAGATAATGTAATAATAAAATGATTAGTAAATAAATAAGATAAGCGAGCCATGTAGAAAAGGCAATACCGGCGCCAACGTGCTTAGTAGGTGCTATGCTTCAATTCGCACTGGCATGTGCGTCTGCCACAATAACGAATAAGAGAGGGCTGTGGAGAATGCGTGGTGGCAAATGGTGAATGGAATGGTGTAAGGATGGGTCCCGATGGTGAGCGGATAAGAGAAGAAAAGATACCATTATAAGCACCAATGCTTCTATTTGTTATTATCATATAGCACAGGTGCGGTTGTTGTAATCGCGTTCAATGTCGCGAATATGGACATAGATGCCATGCTTCCTAATTTCTTTAGGCCATTTCCGTCTGCGTAGTGGCTGTCAATTTTGCCCCACAATTACTTTCAACGCTGCGTGGACAATAAACGACCTTGATTTTGGCGAAGTAATGCCTAGATTATAAAAAGAGCAGTCGTCGTCACAATTCTTTAAACACTAAGCAATTATTAATTAACACTGAATTTAGTAATTTATAAAACTTTCAGTCAAAGATCGTGGTCTCACGCGAGTCAAACGGCATCTGCAGACGCTCTTGTAAGTAACAATGCATCTATTTTCAACGGTTTTCTAATTCGCAGAAAGTGCATCCAAGTCCTGAGACGGCTATGATTTCGTAGTCGTAGTCATGCATATTTTGAACTCCCAACACTTTCTTATCGTAGGTAATATTTATTCGGTTTCAAGTCAAATCTTCGATGTAAGGTGGAGTGTGAGACCACGCTCTGATCCATTCGACTTAGTTCATAGCAGATCTTATGCCAAAAGGTGTTATCTTTACTTGCATCCCTCAGTGTGCTAATAGCGCAAACATTCCTCCTTCCCCTTGAACGACAGTACTTTTAGTTAACATTCTATCCCAGCAAGTTTACTTGAATCACACACAAAAAGCTTTAAGCAGTTTATTTATTTCTCAGTTCTTAATGGTACGCATTGTGCACCCACGAGGATATGCACTTCTTCACAAACTGTATCATTACTTGTAAGGGTAACAGATGATAGGCGAGAATTTTGCTCATTGTACTACTTTGCACACAATGCATTGAATGCGTTCCTCGTCTCGAGTTACTCGCGTTAAGACTGGCTATTAGCTTGGAGGATTAAGCTCAGACAAAATGCTAACACTTAAAAAACGCGCCTATTTCTGCAAGAGATTCACATTCCTTAAAGGGTAAACCCGATTCTTGATTTTCGAAGATCTGATTGGTCTGAAGAATGTTATTTACTGTTCAATCAACCAACCCCGTCGTGTACTTAGCATTGGAGAATATTGTTGCCTGGACGGCTTCCATCTTGATAGTTCCACAAGTGCATGCATCCAGGTCATCGATGCTAGTGCGCAGTGTCTTACCGTCTTCTTCCATCTTAATTACGATGTTCCTCATACTTACAAGGGTTTTATATTGGTTGGCATCACCTGTCATCTTATTTCTTAGCTTTGTAACAGCGGAAAAGGACATTTTTCAACTGCATCATCAATGCATGAAGCTTTATGCGCTACTTCGATCCGCTTGCAAATCTGTGGCATTTCGTCTGCGCAAATGTCGTAGACTTAAGTTGGCCTCCCAAGTATAGATGCGTCAATTCTTCCAGAAGTTAATTTGTGCCATTTGTGACAGCTAAGTAAACAAGATACGTCATTGCGGTTGCACCATCATGGCATGACTATAACTTGAATTTGTGCCTACAGACGTCTTCAAAATATGAGTAGATGTAAAATCTGGTGAACGTTGCACGCACGATGTAAAATCCAATGCAGTAGTGCCACATTTGCTCGGTTACAATTCTTCAGATTAATCAGTGCACCCTTATTTAATTAAAATCTATTTAACCCTTGTAGCATGTCTAATACCCCTGCGGTCTTGTCAGTACAGCGCTAGTTGAGTGTCTGGAGCAACTATTAAGCTAATGACAGCGGCTTTACTGACCGACATGTCGAGGTCACTCAAGCCCTCACACTCTACCTATGCGAATGTGTGTTGGAGAAAGCAGGTGCGGCGAGAATGTGAATCAGGCCATTCACTGTTCTCATAAGTAGACATGCTTAAACCCGTCTCGATTGATGTATCCATCATTCGCAGCTGGTGAATAGGTGACTGTGCTCACGGTGGTACCGCACCTCCGTCTCCCCCCTTTTCCTCCCCTTGTTTCCGCATCCTGCACCCCCACACTCGGCCACCATGTCTTGCCATCAAACCGCCACTAGTTCCTACCCCGCCAGCGTCGCCTCACGACCCCCGTCTGTGCGCGCACACGTAGTGTGAACATGAAGCACATAACAGCGCGTCCGTTCATCACATGGCGACGCATTGTTCACACACAGGGTGCCGGTGTTTTGTTTCGGAGGGCCAACGGCCTGTCTATCCAGGAGGGCTGCATAAACCTTTGTATCGATTAAGATTGCTAAAATTCCCAATTCAAGTTCAGACTGAGTCAGAAGTGCCTAAGGCTAATTTAGTGAATATAAGCACCCAACTTCAAATCCTTTGGAAGTCTATTGAGTCCGTTTAATAACCTGTCATCCTTATGCTTGTCGTCGTCCAAGTGCACCACATACCCAGTTTTACAAAAGGTTTTCTGCATTGCCGCTTTGTTCATTGGATGGACATTCGGCTGCAAAGCTCCGCAGATTCACAACCTGGAAATATATTATCAGATGTGGCACTAAAGACAATCCAACTGTTTCGCTACCGATAGAAGCGCAGATAACACTTGCAGTGCCCTCCAAAAGGACGCAGTCGTACCCATGAACAGCAAAAACGGTGCCAGTTGTAAAGCGCTCAACTAGGCCGAGCAAGTTTTGTGAAGCATAAGATGGATACCGATGAAGTCAGATCCATCTGCTAACCACTTAGACTCATAACACGCACTTGCAAGAAGCAAACAGTCCAATGAAAGAGATTATTCAAAATAACATTGCACAATTATAAAAGTCACGCGTTTGTACATGGACTATGAGCATCTAAAAGTCATATCGAAGACGGACGCATTCCTGTTACTCAGTATAAACAAATCGTTAGGCGCATTACTTGGATTTAGGCAACTGTGCTCCCTTAACTTGAAATCAGGATGCTGGCATGTGGAAGTGGTGGGGAAAAACAGAAGGAAGCCACCATGTATAACGACTTTAGTTCTCTAATAATGGAAACTATGAAGAAGCATACAGCATTGGAAATCATCCAGACTTGGAGAGTGAGGTGCAGACATCAGAAATGGTGAGAATTGGAGATTTAGAAAGTCTCTAGTTGCTTCCCGATCGGGTGATGCCGGAAGACATTATCGATCATTTCAACGTCCCCTTCCTCCTACAGCGCATGGCCTCCAGGATCCACACGGACAAACTACGTCTATAAGCCACTTCAAGTGACGGACCTCGTGTCTGAACTAGATTCATACACTACAGACATTTGAACCTGCCGTAAAATTGTGCAGAGGACGAATGCATTCGTGCTAATGCTAATGCTTACGGCAAATTAAGCTCAAAATACTTCCTTCATATGGATGGCAATGAAGGAAAGAGAAATCACCTTTATAACCAATCTGTCATGCATGTCAGGAGCAGTCCCTGAGTAACACGCAAAGAGCTCATTCAGCTCAACTAGACCAAAACAACCCTCCACCCTCCCCATTAACTCCACCGCACAACTGCTTAATGTCTTCAGGTGCGCCTGCCTTTACATCATCCTCTCCTCAATTACGCGCAACTAAAAGGAAATCACGACCGGGATATTTATGGAACTGTCCCTTCCCTACAATCATTGCGGTCTGGTCGTTGTCAGCTAGATCCCAATGGAGATCAAACATCACAAGACTATTTGCACTAATGAAGTGTAGACCACAACCCCCCGTTTTGAAGCTCTATATGAAGACAAACTCTGGCGACTGCGCTACGGATGCATTGGTTGTGGACAATAACATGCGTGGCACAGGAAAAAATATGTTACAAAAACTCGAAGCTAGATCGACAAAAACTGTCAAATTTCAGGTGTTAAAAAAGCTGAAAAGCTTGAACCTACTGATGGATTAATTACAAGCTCAAACACGGGAAGAATGAAGCTACGCCGAAATTTCCTTATAAACCAAATAAACAAAACGAAATGTCTACCTGTTCATTGCATATTATCAGAAGGACAGAATTTCAAATGAACGAAGAAGAGCCCCAAGAACCAAATGAAACAGTGCAAAGGGGGGCTTCGCAAAATAGTTGCAAAACCCACCTTTTGAGGAAATGGCCAACCTACTTGACTTTGCACGTTATAGTTGAGTCCGAAACGCGAAAACTCCAAAGCTTCACTAAGAGCCTCTTAATGGCTTGACGTTTACTCTTCGCAAGCTAACAAGAGACAAGAGACCCCACCTCGCCAAGCAGCCGCCTTTAAACTTCCTTCAAAAATGCTGGCTTTTAAGAGGAAATCACAGAAATGAATGAAATCAGTGAATCTGATGCCATACGCGAGGACCGATTAACAGGAGCTCCCTCACTCTTTCATTGGAAGTCAAAAATTAGCATCGGTCATGAAGAAAGGGAAACAGACGATTCCTGATGCTCAATTGCCCTCCCCGCAGATGCTTTTAAACTAAAGTATTACCCAATCGAAATATTGCAAATGTCTAAGCATGGGCAAATAACAAATGCATGAAAGTGAAGAGAACAGCACAATGGGTTCGTTAACCATTCTAACGATGGCAAGTGAGCCCATCACACTAAAATGAAGAAGTCATCTCATACGTTTCATTAAAAATAGAACCGGTGGCAGAGTGGGAAGAAGCAATAACGCAGAGGCCAGTCGTGAAAACGCCATGCGTCAAGCGCTCGATGATGTGTCTCGTGGCTCTTGTGATTAACACATTTCGATTTAATCATCCCTGGTTGAGTCCGGCAGCCCTGTAAGTAGGTACTGACTGAGTTCTAGATCCCCTGATGAATAACGACGCAACCCTTGAGACAAATGTGGATTGACAATGTTTATTCCCATTATGGGTCCCGTGTCCCGTGGCTGAGACCAAATTAATGGATAAGGCCATAATGATGAGTCGCGCGGCCATTTGTCTGTGTCTGGTGGTTTTGAACAACCAAACAGCCAACACTGTTTTGCGCGACCCCTTGCTTGACACCTAAATCTTGTGTTACAGACGCTACGCTTAGACTAAAGGATTGCTGTTACCTACCTGCACTTCGTAGGAAAACGGCTTCGGGAGCATACGAAAGAACGCCGGCACAGTTCTGCACTGACATGAGGCCTAACGTGATCCACCTAGCCTTCCAACATTGCTACACATCATTTTCAGCAAAACTTGCATTCTCAGAGGCACCTTAATTGACACCTGCCTCCCTCTCTTAACTTTATTCGGTGCAAAGACTAGCAAATTGAGTAATCTATCAACATCGAATTGATGTTTTTACCTCCCCCCAGTCAGCCTCATATCTGGATGACTAAAATGCCTTCCTCTAACGTCTCTGCCATTCAAAGTGATGCATTTTTTACTATTTAAATGCATTCTTTGAACAATGGAAACAAAATCATCTCGACCAGTTTCACATATCTATCGTATACTATCGCAATTGGCTACTACACATTCCGCAGATGAAAAAATGGGCAGAGAAATGGATCGATAGATGAAACAATAGACAGTTGAGTGCGTTAATAGATTGGCTGACAGAGTGATTGAGATATACAGAGTGACAGCCAGGTCATTAGACAGCCCATACTGGCTTTACCTCCTCACCCAGCCTCTGCCTCCGAACCTCCACTAGATGACCGACCAATTTAATAAACAAAGAACGAGGGTGTAAATGGGCAATCGAAGGATTTTAATAACGCCCAATATCGTCAATTGCTAGAACATACGGTTAAGGGACCGTACGCACTAAACCGTGGACATGTCTATGACGGCGGTAGCCCCTTCCACCCTCCCCGATACCTAATGCACCCACAGCTCCGCTGTATTGGACACGCGCATGGCAGTAGTCAAAGACAATAGATGTTACTGCAATAGACCAAACGTGCGTGTGCGCGTGCTCTAAAGAACAGCAGAACATGAATTGTGCACAAGGCAGCTGAACATTGTAAAGCATCCAATTTCTTCCAGCTGGGAGCAACTTCCAATCTAAGCAATGCTCTCCAAAACCACTCATCACGAGGGCGTCGAAGAGGTGTTCATTTTAGCATCTCCGACAGACAGATGTTTTGACTAAAATGGAACGATTTTAACAAGCTCGCTCATATCAAGCAGGACCTTACAAACGTCCCAACGTCACATGTCATATCGCTACAGCAAAACAAGTGGAGTTAAGTAGGAGAATAGATCCATAGACAGTGAAACATACATATTGCCTCACCTTCGCCTGTCCATCCAACAACAACCTTACCAACCAAATAACCAAATCAACAGGTGAGTTAAAGAACGTAAATAAAGAATCGGATGAAGCTTAACACTTGCCAATGCACATCCACCCGCGTCTTGAGGGACGTCTACTGACCACTAGCCGTCAAGAATATTAATGCGGCTAATCTACACTTTTGTCTGTCTCCACTACCCGTCAGCCAACTTTTAGCCCAAAACCAAAACAGCTAAAGCCAATGCTAATTACTACTACACCCAAGGGGGAAGAGCGAGGAGAAGGACTACGTCGGGACTACTACATTGCTAGAGCAGAAGTGAACAAGCCAAGATAATTGGTGAGTCGACATCAAAGTCATCATCGTGACATTACGTTTCCCATGAACACTTCGTTCATCAGCAATTCGGAGGCAGACATCCCCGGATGCTTCTTCTGATAATGATAATGATAAATGTGCATGGTTTTGTGGCTTGGGTAGGGAACAATAAACACTCGGATTCGCTCAATGTCGCGTCCTCTGCCCCGCCTTTTCTTCCGTTTACAAATAAACTAACATCGGCAGAAGAGACCAATGAAATTGCCTAATAATCAGGAAAATCTGAGTGCACCTGAAATGCGCACAAACCTACGAGATAGTCCCGTCAAATCCACAAAACAATGAGAAGAAGTAGAGCAGCAGCAGGCTTTCTAACCACCAAGGGTTTAAGTATAATATACTCACCTAATGCAAGAGTACCCAGCATAAATGCTACCATTCCAACGTGGATGGAATTGCACTTATTCAAAAGCGATGCCTGCAGTCCGTTGCAGAAGCTCACACGTAGCATGAAGCAAATCAATCCCCCTTACCTAGCAACATCCAGCACACTCAATCCAGTAACAACAAATTCAACACACTTTGCAACAACTATAAACAACTTCTCTCAATGAAACTACTCAAAAAACACATGCATATTCATTGAATCTCGCTAAACACGACCTGCCCCATTTAGGCCTCCATGACAATACAAGTGATCGACAAACGTACACTACTTGCCCATATAACCGGAAAAAAAACAAAACAAAATGCGTAAAGGTCAAAACTGCCAATACTTCATGTATACCAGTGCTGGGTGAAAGCACCTAAACAATTGATGGCAGCAAACAAGTGAAACATGTGGAAGATAAAATAGTAAGAGGAGGCACAGTTAGTCCTAAGTCAGCGTTGGATCCCCATTCAACAGGCAGTGACTGCGGCTTAATGCCAAAGACCGCACTTCGCAGTCAGGCGTCACATCTCATCAAAGTAGATAGACAGCAAGCAAACAGTATAGACAAGTGGAGACTTTACAGATGTGCATAAAAATGAGCATTTATACGCACCTATGAATTGGCAAGTTCCTTCCTCCATCCATCTACAAACTTCACACTCATTGACTTGGCCCTTTTCGCCTGCCGATCACAACGCGGGAATCACGACACGGCGCCGCTTGCACCCTACTTTGCAGACTTCCAACAGTTTCGGCAAAAAATCCATCAGCGAACGCTGATTGCCAAAACAACACTCAGCGGTGGCACAGCCTTAACGAAACACCTGCCCTTTGCACTTCGGGGAAATATTACCGGTATGCCGCTCCATTTGTTCAGTCATATCTATTTCTGGCAGCAGAATTCAATATTTGCATCCACCCATCACCTGCGCTAATAAACATTCCCTCCGAAAAACATCCTCGTACCAGCAGGAATAGACTGAGTATTCAAGAAGCAATGTCGATCGAACCGACGGACAGACATTTAGTGTGACGATCGCGTAGAATGCACGTTGAAGTCTCGTTCGTAGCAGAATGTGTACGACCTTGGCTTGGGTTTATTCAAATCGCGCCTGCTGAGGCTGAAGGCGGCGGCATTCTGCTCATAAATGGAGAAAAAGTGCTCAGGCACAATTTCAGAGGGCGTCTTAACTGAATTCGCGTCCAATGAGTACGATCGATTCTACTAATATGGCTACTGCAGCAATTTGGATAATGCAGCTGTCAAATTGCACTTGTAAAAATACTTCGAAAAGAGGATTAACGACTGATTTATCAAAACACAACATTGATCATGCCATTTACTGGGCAGAAATCCATTCGTACCACCACAAATTGGAGAGCAGTAGAAAGGTCAAACCTAAAATTTGACAATTTTTCTGCTATCCCTCGGAGCTTATTAGATGCGCCACCACAGACAGGTACGCAGTTGTCATTCTTAAGATCTACACCATCATTGACACCACATGAAGCCTGAAATTTGACAGCTCTTCTCAATCCAAAGCCAACAGATCCTACTTTGCCAAAATAGCGCCGCAACTAAAACACGCGACTCACCCACCACACCGACAGACAATATACTAAATACGGTCAATGACCTTGAAACTGCCGTAATAAACCTAAACCTACGAAAATGCACAAAAAAGTCTAAGCCAAAAAGGCCGATGCAAATATATTTAAAAACAGTAAGCAGTTCATTGTTAAAAGAGGATTTATAAAAAGATTTGCATACATCTACAAAATATTTGCGGACAATTAAATAAGGAATCAAATACTGCGCAACATTTAGAATATACATCTTAGGAAGAATTGCGCTTGAACATCATGCAATAAATATGAGAATTGAAAAGCTACCCTTAAGAAGGCTGGCGGGTTTGTTGCAAATTGAAAATAGAATAGTGGCTTCTGTCGTCTTCCGTGAATGCAACGATCGTCATACAGGATATTCTAAGTTCCTTCCCACCTCTCACACCAAGGGTGCATTCAACGTGGCATAGATTTACACGATGGATAAAGATGTGGCGCGTTTCCTAATTGTCGCCTTGCCTTCTGTCTTGTAGTTCTTTGAACGAATAGGTCGGAGCTAATGGAATGCAGTGCGAACACGGAGTAGACGAGACACTTCCTCCTTTCTGCCCCCATAAATTCTGACGCAATCCCCATCACGGTGTTTGCAATGGCTGCCTCATGGTCTCTCAGTGATCTCTCTCAACAACCAAATTATTGCATTCATTCCTCGTCTCATTAGCCCCAGCCTAGGTACTGCCCTTGTTGGGTGCCCTTATATGTACGATCAGGTAGTTTCCTTTCAGTCATAAGTGTGCGAACTTCACTTTCGCGTCTGATCGGTGATCTGCCCTTGCAGAGTTTGCAGAATAATGGTTAAAATCGGAGTAGTGTGGTGCGGACAAAGCAGGTATTAGGCGACAGAGCGTTCATCACTCTGACCAACTCTTTGCCATAAAGGCGACAAATCCTGCAGTACAGCTGTGGTGAGTAAATTGGCCTGAATTTGCGTATCAATTCTCCATCTCGGCGGACATCGATTTGAAGTCGCTTGTCGTGATTCTTCCTCTGGCTCATGTAGGATAGTCCCAAGTGCTTGTGCGCGGTGCTAAAAGCTTACTTGCATCTTCTTCTGATTGCACTAAAAACTCTGATACATTGATGGTATCGAAATGCGCTCTCACTTAACCATCCGCGAGCCGATAAAATCTTAATCGATGCACGAATCGCAGTGCGTGTCTTTGAGTTCTGGGAGGGCAAGGAGTCTAGTGAGATTTTGGTGGTGCGAGTCAGATGTGGGCAAAGGTCATTAGAGCTGTTCATTGGGACATCTGAGACCGCGTGTCCTAACTACCTGAAAAAATTGCCTACTGCACAATTTAGACCAGCTTAGGCGTTACGTAGGAAATCAGCATGAGCATCACGTCCAAGACCACTTTTGCACATTTAATAAATTGTACTGGCTGAGGTTCTCTCCATTCACAGGCTTCTAACGACGCCTCCTCTTCTACAGCCACCCGCCCTCCCCCCTCACCCCTGGTGAAAGTAACTGAGTATAGGGAGTGAAGGGATTGTTGTCCAGTACAAGGCGCAAACCACTCCACTGCCCCTCACTCCAGAGGCGCATTGAAAGCAATAAAACTATTGCAGTGCATGAGTGAGCTGCTAGTAAATGAGGATAATATTGACGAAGGTAACAATTTGAAAAGGAGCAAGGAACCTTGAGACTGCCCCTTTCGATCCAGCCTCTTAACACCCCGCACTCCTGAGCAGCCTTCGAAATCCACACAGCGGAAATCCGGTATGCGGCAGGATTGAGCGAGTGGATAGATGCGGTTTCGTGCACAATGCTCTTCTGTTTGCTGAGGAGCGGCGCTGTTTTGAGCTGCGAGACAAGGCGGTGTCGCGGTGTGACGCAGAGTGCCTTGCGAGGAGAGCAGTCCCTACTCCATCCCTTCCCCTCGTACACACGTACACGCGCACTGCAAAGCGACCAGCCGCATGACGCACTCCACACATGCAAGCACACCACGCTGTCTCCCTCTATCTCGTTATTCATAAATGCGCCAATCCTCGAGGTAATGCAATACGAGGCCGACCCATGGACGGGGTTGAGCAAGCTCACAGCACCCGTCCTACTTGGAAAAATACAGGTAATTTCATTGGTCCCAAATTGGGGACCGCTGCAGAAATTACTCTGCAAAGAACAGATACTACACATGATCTTAGCTCAGAGAGCCGAGAAGCGATGTTCTACCTCGCTCACCCAAACCACGGCCTCGGGTAGATTTCACTTACTCCCCAGCCGCTACACCATCGCATGAAACCAATTATTTACAATAAATTAGCGACAAGAAAATTAAAAGCATTCTGCGCAATAGCTCATGCGAATATCTACAGTGAGACATAATTTTAATCTCCAAATAATTTTTCTTCAGGCAAAAGAGCATCATAGGTAATCCTTAAAGCAAATCGAGATGGTTCCATTTCTTGTCAATATCTAGGAATCAACTTTACCATGGCATCTTGCAATAACTCTGACACACATAATATAGTATGTCCAACCCAGACATGCGTGGCATTTCGTTATCATATTGCACTACTGCGACACGTTAGCACAAAGCGTGGCAAGTTTTATATATGCCTAAACTTTTTTGGTGCATGCGTGGTTGGATTTTAGGCTAAACGCGTTCACTGGAAGTATTAACTTGGAATTGATAAACGGTTTGAATGCTAGTGTCTGAAGGTGATTCACGCCATAGTGGGCAGAGTGGATGGTGCATGTGGTACAAATGCTGCGCAATTAAGTGGGTATTAGAAGGGCATCATGGACGTTCTTGTGGCTAAAGAAGATGGGGGAGCAGCCATCTGGCAATTGCTGCAGTTACATCCGCAACAACAATTTCATTATTGGCCTCGCCTGTGCTACAATGTCTAAAGCATCTCACTAAAAGTCCGATTGTTGTTTGACATATCCATTTTTGCTCTCAAGACTAGTGCGAATTAATTACTAAAATTTTTCACAGGCAGAACAATGGCAGGGTTAATCACAAGCTCATATGGCGCGGAAACCTCGTAGAAATTTTACACAGTGTGTAATACAGTCCACGCAGGTGTCGACGATCAAGCCATTTTTGTGTGAATGCGAATTCCTCACCCATGTTCTTTCCAAGTTTAACCCTACTTGGTTGTGAGAAGAAGGCATTCGAAGCGGATGCAGACCGCGACTTTCAGTCACTGAACTTAATCGGGTCCGGCATGCTGAAATATAAGTGTTACTAGTGTCAATTGAGTAGCATCATTGGGAATAGCAATGTACTTTAAGGGAAACAGCAATAGGAGGAACAAACAAACTACGCGATTAAGGCACTCATTGAGCCCATTCGCTAAGAGCGAATTCCGCTGCCACTTATGACTATAATTTGCACTTCACTACAAAGAAATACTTCTCATCAAGCTATAAAATTATTGAAACCAATAGGCGGGAATTGTCTGCATTATCGTGACTAAATGGAGTGAACAGAATCCTTAGAAGAGGTCTCGCCCATGCTATCCCTCTATTAAAGTCAAATGGATTTTAAGATATGGCAGCACGGTTGAATTAGTCATAGTCTGGCTAGTCGTAAGATTGGAGAAACTGAGGTAAAAATTGAATTAATTGAATTCTAGTTGCGACCCATATACCACGTTGGTAGAGAGAACCTTTCCTTTAATGAAAGCTTCGGTTCTCGAGAGCGCTGCGATAGTGGCTGGTTTAGCCATCTGAAATTTTATACTGAAGTACTCCTAAATAGCAAATGAATGTCTCGGTCGTCAAGTTTGATTCAAATAACTTCTGCTGCCATGATGAACAATTAATCCCGTGACCTTTCTACGCATACAAAACACATTCGGTAGTGAGACTAGATAGTTCCACTGCCAGCTGACCCCCTTACAAGCAAGCCAGTCAATCGACGACTCATCATGCATTTGAACATATCACCGACAACTTGCCACTTTTGGCATAATCACTGTGTTCACTGTAATCATTGCATTGCAGACATTGCAGCACACTAATCGAGGTGTAGAACAGCGGACAGGTAATTTGTATCGCTGCGATATCCTTGCCGCCTTCAGATGTGAAAACAGATTGGAGGTAAGAATTAACCAGTTGATCCGATTGTATGGAAAAGCCCCAGAGTATGCTTTGCCAACTTTTCCTTTTGTTTCACTCCTCATACTAACTTAACTATATCAAATGCTCCGTTTTATGAAGTGTTCAAGCTCTTTTGAAGCGCAAATTCTCTTATCTAATCACCAGCCGTAATTGACTGCATAAGAAGTGGGTCATAAATACATGTCCACCCTCCCATTATCCAGCGACCATTGCTTAAAGCACTGCTCACCATCACTACTAAATAACTTTTCGCAGCCGTCAAAATTTAAGTGAGTGATAATTCTTTTCACCAATCATTCCTCAAACCACACATGACCGCTTATGCATAGCTAAATTTTGGGCGCGATTTCGTCACGTGACGTACCACCACCTCCCCTGTGCTCACCGCTAATCACACTGGGTCACACTTCTTAGTGGTTGAACAACGCCACCGCCAATGCTACATCAGACCGACAACTGTACCTACCCTATCCGGATCTCGTTTAAGCCAAGGCACAACTGCACTTTCTTTGATTTAAGCTAGCATTCACGGAATCAACCTGAACGCAACTGAGCATGATTGATGCCGTGTGCGTTGGCGCATCAAATTCTAACAATTCCGAGCCACTCTGCGTTTCTTCACAAGCTTTCCTGCCCGATTTGTGAGGTTCTGAAACATTATAAGTACGTGGAAGGCCCACCCGGGTAGCGCGTTGGTCTCATAATCTGAAGGTCGCGAGTGCGGGTCTTGCTCTGGGCAATGCTTTTCCCTCCAGAATTCTCCTTTGGCGCCCGATGGCAAGTAGTGACAAGACAGCTGCAACTACGCATGCGCACATTTCTAGACACTTTGGCACTGCTGCAAAAGAACGTATATTGGTGTGGGTAAACAAGACACCCATGGTAGGACTCAAACCCACAATCTTCTACTTGGGAGCCAGACACATTACCCATTGGGCCGCGCGGTCTAGACTCCGGCTTTTTAAACACTAAACCCACTTATTTTGTCAAGGATGGATACCACTGCAACTGCACACTTTTAGTTCTTTATCCTAATACGCCATCAATTCTATTACCCAAGCAGTGCGAAATAACAATTTTCGGCTCAGTTTACATCACTCCTCCCCATTCCCATAGGTTTTACTAATTTTTCCGTAATACTTGGCTCCTCACAATATCCATTCCCCATCTGACGTTCTGGGTGTCATTCACACCTAACATGTCCTTTGTTTTCTTCACATGTTTTGGCAGTGCTTACATTTTGCGCTCCCCTGTTACGTCATTTTGGTAGTTGATTTTAATCCTTTGTCCCTTTTGTCGATTTTTTGCAACCTTCATTGACAATTTTGTAAATGTAGCAAGCTAGAGTGATCGCGGTGTATTCAGACGACATATTTTAGATTTCAGCACTTATGGGCTAATCGTACTTCTCCAAAGCCTAAATCCACTTGAAAATATTGTCAAATCGTGTTGCTGCGAGCGTCTGGCACCACGAGCCTGCAATCTTTGCCTTGGGAAACCAAGGTCTTATCAGTTAACCAGCTAGAACTCCGCTTTAGCTCAAAGATGGACCAAGCTTACACGCTTAAAATTGTGGTTATTCATTAACTTAAGACAACTGCAGGGTCCAGCGGTTCTGCGCTGTGGTTTTGACTTGAAGTGCGTAAGTTTCCTGATTCGAAATTTGGTTGGGTCCGACACCTGATTTGTACTTGGTAGTTATCTGGTAAACGCGTTTTAAAGTTCTTGGGTCACTGCTTAGTCAGATTTTTGTTGGTTGCTACTTTATCTGAAGCCCTTTGCAAGCGGTTCTCCTTTTTATCCCATCATTTGCACATACATGACTAAAATTGCTATCCAGGGTCATCAAGTTGATTGTAAAAATGAACTCCTTCGATGTTTATTTACCGATGTTATTGCGAAAGAAGATCAATCAAGCTTTGTATTAGAAGGTAAATATCCTTCCTGATTGGTCTTAGATGATGCTTACGGACAGATGCCTGCACACTTTTCTAACTTAGAGTGGACAGTTAGTCATTGCGCCAAAACTAGACGTCTGGGAGTGCCTGTTTTACCAATTGAGGAGGCCAACCCAGTAGGGGTGACAAAGTCGTGACTGACGCGTCATGATATGCATTGAGTGAGGTCAGAGGCATTCTCTTGTAGGAGGGCTGGACAAGGTTACCATACTCAAGACGTGTGTGCGTCGATATCAATGTCAAGCTGGTCACAGCGCCTCGTCTACGGCGTTAAAATGAATATACAGCAATCGATGGACGCCATATTGACAATAAAGAAACTATGTGCTGCAGATCCAGCTGATGGACTGTCTTCAGAAGCAGCCTCATCGCTGCTACTTTCAATTAAGTTGAAATCATCCCATTCGACATCTTTATCTTAATCAAAGTCTTTTAAGAGGAAATGCTTACACTGCATAAATTTGGATTTTCTAGAGTGAGCGCGTAATTATTGCGTAGCACTGCACTGGTGGGAGATAACAACAAGAAGAATATTGTCTTGTGATGCACTTTGCGAATCAATGCGTCAAAATCGTGACGGTCTGGGTGCGCATTAGACGGAATGTGTTTTACGCATAGCCAAGGCTTTTACTGCTTTAAAAGCGGTGATATCACACATGCGATAGCACTCTTCAACCAATGGACAAGGGAAGAACGCCCTTTTTCGGGGAGCCGTTGAATGCCTTTCCTTCTGCAAGCATTATGTTCCGTAGCAAAAGTAATTAGGTCAACAGCATTAAATCTTAACAGAGCTTAGTTTCTTGCGCACGTTTATAAAATTTTTCCGTACATCTACGCATCAGCCATTGTAGATTCCAAATCATTACATTGCCCATTCATTGAAATTGTATGGTATATAATAGAGTCATTATTATAGAAAGTCCAGATACGAATCCCATGGTCTAATTCTTCGTCAATAAGTCCTTACTTTACCAATGAGCTTTGTTAGACATCCACAGGCTCTCCATTACTCTGTGGAGCAGTGATTTTACCAGTCCTTAAGGCAAGAGTGAAATAGTTTAGCTGAGTCGAGTTGTTTAATCTGGTTGTTTGTCATTATTTGATCAAATCTTAATCCGCAATTTCAGACAACTTCTGGGATGCATTTGCGAAGATATGATCAAACAAGTTAGCGAAGATGGTCACATTTCGTGAATGCAAGGCCGATTATTTGATAGTTGCTGAAATGCATTTGAGAGGGGCTAACGATTGTCTTGAGGTAATTGTGACAGTATGGGAGACAAAGGATTGAATGGATGAATGCGTCATGGGTGTAGCGAGGAGGTGGCATTGCGATAGATGGAAAGTGGAAGTAACGATGGGCGTAAAAAAAAAACAAATTTAAATGTACAGAAATAGTAGCAAGTTATTGGTGGGCATAAAAGGGCAAGCTAAAGATGCATTAACGAAAACAATAGGATAAGAGTGAGGGTCGCAAAGTTAAAAACAGTCAATAATCACGGCAGAGGAAAATGTGATTAACCACACATCGTCAGTAGTGCTATCACCACTTTTACGGCATGAGGATGCTGAGGGGAAAGGGAATGGAAGACGACGTTGGTGATACACTAGCAAAGTTGCGGACGGGAGTTGGCGGAAAAGATTGTCAACTGAGCGAATACTATAGATTGCGTGTAGTGCAGCTCAGTGAGCATTAACAATGCCTTTCTGCGGGCCTTCACTACTGGTTGTATTTGTTCATAGTCCTTTTGGTCTCTGTGTGTATGCTCTTTAATTTTACCTACTTGAGTTCCGTAAGGACCTGGTAGACTGACGTATGCAGTAGGCAAGAAAGTTATAGTGTGGTAAGAAGGGGGTTGGTTGAGCCGAAGGAAAGGCACGAAGCTGGACGAGGTGGTCGAGTGGCTAAGGCGATGGGTCGCTAATTCACTAGGGTCTCCAAGCATGAGCTTGAATCACATCTGCGTCGTGACGACATTCCTTTTGACCTTCACACGGGATCACGTACGAAATTCGCTTTGCTTTACCCTTATTGCCTTCTCTAGAATATTGCTGGCCATATATGCTCATGTAGAAGCGTGTGCAAAAGGGTTGAGTAACAAAACAGTAACAATGAGACCGAAGACACTTAAATCTCTAATCTAACACTGCAGTGCTCACAAGACCCACCGCACTGTTCAGATGAGTGCTAGATATTATTGACTAGGAATACGACTTTCGAAAGATGTTCCAGACGCTATATGGCATTTGTTGCTGAGCTCTAGTTCCGAAGGGCGGGTAGTATAGAGCAACGATGAAGACGCCAATCCTAGATGAAGGTGGATATACTCCGTAGTAGTTCATATCACCTGGTCGACCGACTAAATGTTGTTTACATTTGGCGTGTTTGATCACGTCATGAGAATGCGAACGTGTGAAAAAAATACGAAAATACACAAATAAATAAATTTATTCCCCAAAATGCACAGAATCAGCGAAACACAACAGCAGATATATACAAATAAGTCGCAAACACAGAGATGCACCAAAACGCACCTATGACTTGAAACGCTTTCCAATTACGTGCTGCAAAACATAGGTTTCTGGTGCTTTGCCACATTCATCCACCAACGCTGCACGGAGTCATAAGAAGGTGTGCGAAGACAAAACAATGCAAGGTTGCATGCGATTGGTACTCGGCTTCAAATGCATGGTCGCCCTTAATCTTAGAGAAACCCAGACAAGCTAAACAATGCACCAGTAAGCTAGTTAAACCTGTTCTCGAGCAATAACCTTAAAAAGCAATGCTAACACTGTTTAGGTAAACAGTAAAGCAAATGATGCTACCAGCCTACCTTAGGCGCCGTAGGCAGCGGGCTCAGCTGGGATTTGAACCCGGGATCTCTCGCACCCAAAGCGAGAATCATACCACTAGGCCACTGAGCCGCGCAAACGCCGCAGCAAGCCGCGCAACCGTTGCAGTAAATTAGCAAAAATACTCTAATTTCAGGTGCATTTTGTTCCTAGTGGCCCAATGGATAAGGCGTCGGTTTCCGGAGCCGGAGATCGTGGGTTCGAGTCCCACCCAGGATGAGCAGCTCATCTCGCGCCGTGGTTACCTAGAGTCGTTAAAAGCGGGCATTTATAGGCTGATTATCCCTTGGCCTTGTGGTGAGTGATAATACTCATTTAAAATCGGAGCAGTGGTCGGCGAGGTACGGTGACGCATTTACGTTTTCGTCCAGAAAACACTGGAAACAAACAAATGCGCATGTCAATCGCGCTCACTAATTAATGCATGCTTATACGATTGGTCTCAGGTGAAATTTGAACTACAATAGACGCCAGCATCGATTAGCTAGCAAATGCCACAGGAGGATGCCTATCCTTGTCAGTGCGGCTACATGAGACTTCGGGTTGTCACGGTGATGGGTACAGAAATTGTGCATAATAGGTTCGAAGCATGCCAACCTTTGTTAGCAGTCTCCAACAAAGCGAGCACGGCTAAAGCGGTGCATCCATATAAACAAGGCGTCTCCCCGACGGCACGGAACTAACAGTGGCAACAGAAATCAACAAGTATTCGGGCAGATGTAACATTTCTGAAAATACTGACAGTTTACACACGTGGGGTCGACAGCACCTTTTTGTTTAAAAAACGGTACAGTCATCCAGACACTTCGTATTCACAAAATCGGCAAAGAAATGCTAGGGATAATAGACAAGCAGAAACGGAACAATTGAATTAGTTGGAAAATAATGTGAGGTGTGAACGCAGTGTGTGAACACTTCCATGAACGGTGAATAAAACGAAGTAAGTGAACAGGTGAGAAGGGCACTCTGAATGTTAGACAGGGAATAGATATTGTGAGGGGTAAAATAAGAAGGATGGGTATAATTTATGGGAAAAATAATGCGCTATGTGGGGATGAGGAAGAGTGATGTCAAGTGAGTTGAAAGTAATTAAGTGCCACTACCGAACCGATGCGAGCTCAAATTGCCTGCGATGCCGGTTCCGCCACTTGCCCGGAGACCGACAAATTCACCATTACCCTTGCCACATCCCTCATCCATCCAACCGCATCCAGGTTGTTGCTACACAATACCTTTCTTCATGCTATGCGTCAAAACCTAGTCAAGGCATAAAACTGACCACTGATGCCATAACTTGGAGATAACAGGGAGACAGTATTGATGTGATCTGATTAACTGTTAAGACACGTCCAATCGCACGTTAACGAGGATATTCATCGTCAAAAATTACCCGTGTCTTAATTAGCTTTACCTTGGTATCTGAGTTTGCCGGTAATTACTAGCCCTACTGTTTACGAACTACTAACCACAAGCTTATACTGAGTTTTAGATTACATACCCGTTTTCCGCGATTTCAAGTACATTGCATCAAGCACACTTCTTTGCATGTTTTCATAGCGAGCGCCATACGATCGCAGAGGAAAGGGTATTTGTGGAAGAAAACTAATTTATCCAGCAACCCAGGAAAGGTTGCTATTTAAGGACTAAGTCAATAACACGAAACGTAGGTAGAAGAGTGAAATTCAAGTTACTGGCTCATATCTAATATTCAGAAGTAGCACTTTCCACTAAGCACTAGCCAACTTTCGCTGGGAGCAAGTCGCAGTTGTAACAAATTTACCTCTGGCTGTGTCACCTCTCGTAAGATCCCATGCTAGACTGGAATATTGAGGATGGAAACCGGAATCGACAGCAAAACAAACTAAGCAGAAAATCGCAGAGTCCCATCCCTCTTGTAATATTCATTACGTAGGCCAACGAACCACCTTCATTCTTAAACACGCTCCTTAGCCATAGTAAGCCCTAGACGGAGTGAAGTTGCCTGTTTAATCAAACATCTTAAATGTGCCCGATATTAACGATTGGTGCGGATAGTTCGCCGGTAATTGTTAAAGGCCGAACTCGTTACAATGTGTTCAATTTAGCATTAATGCAAAAAACCTTGTGGTTTTAATCCGGCTCTCAGTGCAAGAGAATATCAAAGTAATTATGTTATAACTTAGGCAGCACATCCATGCATATGCTTTGAATTCATCGAGTTTGTGTTCCTTCGCGTCGAACAAGAGATGCTCTCACAGAAAGCAAGAAGATTTGGACTCAATAGCGGCTAAGGAACAGAGAAGCGGAAGGAGAAATTATACTTGTTGCACTGATTTTCGGTCCCATGTGCCATGCTGACATTCAAAAAGTCGACTTCTCAAGAAAGCCAATTCTATCGGTGTTACAATAAAAAGAGCTTGCGGATCCCATTGCTAATAAAAAGTGGAAGGAATTGATAAGGCATGTTAATATAGATTGTACTGGTATTTGTGGAGAGGGTGTATCAAAATATTAATTGACAGGCGATTAATGGACGGACGGAGTAATATTCGAGGTGGTATGCTAGGTGTGTGGTTAGGTGGCTAGCAATTTTGGCGATGGTTATGACGATTGGTGCTGATGGTTCATTGCATAGCAGCAGCGCATCCATCGCTTTTAACGAAAATCATGGTGCATAGGGAGTGCTGTTTTCATATGACGACATACCAACTTACCTGTTTTTTCCAAATAGCAGAGCCATAATATACGCCAGCGGTTTATCACGGAATTACTTGCCATTTGAGGCTATCTTGTCAGTCACATTCATCGCAAAATGGACACACTCACAAGGTTAAAAGCTGTGATAAAGATCGAATGACATACGAATATGATACATTGGGGACATTTTCATGAGGATAACAATGAGATTGGTGAATAAGCTGCAACACCGTATGCTCAGTGTAGAATGGTGAAGCTCTCAGCAGTTGCATGCCACCAGAGAGCCACTTAGCGCTACGACACCTAGGTTTGAGAGGGTTGCTCTTCTTTTAGTGCAAAGCAACACAAGCGATAATTGACTTGATTGACATGACATGATTCATTTTGCCGCCCCAACTTTGCCAAGAGTTTTATGACATGTGCCACAAACATGCTCTAACATGAAAAGAATGAGTTACTCATTTGCCATTAAAAAATTTATTTGGTATAGACCGCGAGATGATCCGAAGTGTCATTACCTCCATACTCTGTTCGTCTTCTTACATTTCCTACCTTCATTACGATTGCCTGTATTTATCCACGACAACGTCCACTTATCATCTGACACGCACGCACACATTCGCACACCCAAACCGATTCCTTTTAATAATCTGAAGGGAACGGTCACAATCTCGTCTGCACTCAGCCTTTCTGCACCAATCACTCATGAGTTATATTAAGTGCTCTTTACATTAGCGAAGCGGGTGCTGTTTTATGCACACGGAATCTAGCCGCTTACCAGTCGTTAAAATATTAGCTCTACCTTGGCTCGGTAAAAATGAGTAAGAATGCAAACCATAAGAACCGCAATTTTAAAGCAACAATAGAGCAAAAAGATTAAAAGCAATCGCTAGCTACGAAAAGAATATTTGTGGGATGGAAATCAATGCCAAGACATGTGATAGTTTGCATAGGGGAAAGGAATAAAGGACAGAAGAAGAAAGGTTCTATCAGGATGATAGGGTGCAAGGCACTGCTAGAACAGAATGGCCAATGGCACATTTACAGGTTTTGTGCACTTACGCAAACAGGAGATAGTACAGAATTAAGAGACCGGCATCTCCGAGTCAAATGCTCGTAGGATGAAACTGACTTGCAAGCTATCAAAGTCAATTATGTAAGACGCACACAAATTGTAGTGCAGCTATAGGTTTTGAAATCATTTTACCAACCCGCAGATCTTTATCAAGACGTATCAAAGTAAAATTTATGCAATTTAACAATCCTTCGCGGTCGAAGAGAGAGAAAAATTGGAATGAACGCATTTGTTAATGATGAGTAACTTGGTTTCGCCACAATGAGGAGCGGCTAGGCCAATTAAAAATGTGTGTATTAATTCTTTCCCTTCATGCACCTGACTAAAACACCATTGCTCCGAAGCAACATTGCAATGAGTCAGAGGAGTTATAGCATTCACTTATAAATTTACAAGCACTCGGTTTACTCCTTTTTTCGCAAAAAATGATGGAAGCAGAATGGTGCGATAAGTGCTTGGCACAATTCACTGCGTTTTGTCACCGAGACCCAACAGTTGATGCTCAGTGGCTTTTTGATTAGAGACCGTGAAATAGCTCTCAGTGTATGAAATCGAATTTAACTTTACCTGGCTGTTGGGTGACAAGCGCATGATGACCTTTAGTTATCAAAGACAGACATTCATAGCCCCCAAGCAAGCAGAGTGTTCCTTTGCACAGGTCACAATTGTGCATTGTAGTTGACTATCTTGAATGAACGAGCTTGTACAGGCCACTAGTTTTTTATTTGATCGATTGGTCAGGAGGCACGTTAATAGCGAAGGCAACAATGAAGCACTGAATTTATAGCAATGGGGAAGGACCGATAGCCTTAATAGATCTCAAACTCTGAGAAGACGATCATCAATTTGTGGCCTAGAAGAACATTTGAGAATTTAAGCGTAAACAATGTCGCCTTCCATCAAAAATCACCAGTGACAGAAATGGAGCGTTGGCAAATTCAAAAGAGTGCCAGTACGTCCCGAAATTGTTGAGATTCATAACGGTGCGCAATAAACCAGATTCGAGTAAGGTCTGAAGGCCTATTGGCAGCCTCTCCTTCGAAGGTGTTTACGTTCTCATCTTGTGAGAGGACATCTTTTAAAAAAGCCTTTGTTCTGCACAAGTACATTGAGCTTTCTGCTGCAGACATGTAAATTTGAAATAAGGCTCAAATAATTAAAGCTGCTCATTGATTCCCATAGTTTTTCCATGTCAGCAATTACTTAGCTCAATGTCATTAAGGCGACTGGCATACTCGCGATTCACTCCCGGTTCATGCTATTTTAGTCGGGACTTCGTAGCATTCTAAGGTAAGGAACGAACCACCAGAGAAGTAGACTATGTTAGCTGGAGGTAAAATAACCTTCTAGTATGATAAGAGGATGTGTCGTTGGACACCTCCACTGGCTGTATGTGTAGTCTCAACAGAACCACTTGCACCACATCAATCACGATATGCAACACATAGACCGATGGGCAAACCCTTTGACCCATTTAGAGCCCATGCGTATCGTTCTTTTGTACTCCTCTTTATTCTTAGCTCTCAGTTTGATAAGTACTGCATCATTGACTCGTAATCGCTCTTTTCTTCCACCCTTATCCAATCCCCGATTTGCACTAATATCCACTTTCTAAACACATCTATTCCTGCTTACTGATCATCAGGTGTAGGTCACATTCAGCCTACTTTCAGTATCGTAGCTGCTCAATCGAGGCTTTATATAGGAGTTGATGAGGTCTCGTCCACTAGGACATTTGCACCTTTTAATAGTGTTTGCCTCGTGGCGAATTTCTCCGCCCTGTCTATGCTGCAATAGCTTCAATTTGGTATGCTGTTGGGCTCTAGTTGCGCTTTTATGCTTTGAATGAACTGATTGCACAAGATGCTGACTGAAACCAATGTCGTATTTATCGCAGCAAAATTGGCAACAACAAAGAAGTGCTGACGGATAGATGACTTGTGGGTGGAAACTAAGCAGGTGGATGCAGGATTTTTTTAAGGCAAAGTTGTTCTAATTTTTATGCGCATTGATGATGTGGGAGTGGAGGCAAGGAAATGGAGGTATCACGTGCACGTGACCACAGCTGCACCGCCTGTCTGAATATCTGACCACATTCAAATGAAATGCACTCCTTCTCTTCCTCTTTCTCCCCTTGGCATCATTGGCTTGATAAGGGTGACTAGGCAGTTTCTCTTGGGTTGAGTGGCCTTACTGTTGCAGATGTGCCCTTATTTTCAGTATTGTGTGGTTGGCAATACTCAGTTCCAATTCGCATTAATTCGAAGGCCATATTTTTACCATGTCCCACTTTTATTTTATTTCACTCTACTTCCAAAAAGTGGTATTTGGTATTATTTTTGCAATGGAGATCATTATTTGTTCCAATTATAGAAACTTACGTTCCACATAGAGTAAATTGGAATTCAGAAGAATTGCGGAAATCAATGTCTTCCATCAATCTTTAAACACTTAACGCTGGCAGCGACCACGAAGAGGAACTGTCTGAAAAGAAACCGTCAATCACCTTAAGCAACCAACGGTGATAGTGCTAAAATTGATTTGACATACCGGGCTTGGTGCATAACAGAAGTAAAGATCGTTGCGCATTCAAAAACAAAATGCTGTCTAGATGTGATGCTTAAGGGTCAGCGGTGTGATCCATTAGGAGTATTGAAACAGTCAAGCATTCATTCTGCTTTTCTGCTTCATCTGCCCTGTCTATAATAAACGCTTCATCTATTGGTTATCCAGTTGGTGCCCGGTAGAACCAATGGCACTAAGGCAGATAAAGCATATTTTTGAATAATTGAAGTACATAGTCGCATTTATCGTGATTTAGGTCTTTTGTCAATCATTCGTTGCCGAGCATTCAATGCATTCCTTTTTTGAATTTTACTTCGAAGAAGCACTTGACAAATTGAGGCAGGAGAGGAACCGTAAGTAGGCCGACCAAGAGCCAGTGAGTTACGTCTCCTTCTCGAAAATTATCAACTCGTTTTACTTAATAAAGTCCAGGTATTCGGATGTAAAACCTTGCCAAATAAATAGGCAAATGTAAAAGATAGCAATCAAACCTTGCTAACCAATGATTTGTGTCCGTTTAGTTAAGCATAATGATGACGGCTAAATGGGCCTTTAAAGTTCTCGAAACCATTTTAAAATTGAACTATGCACGGTATTGTAGATCAATATAATGCGTGCAATGATGAAATGGGCGTGTTCAAAAGTCACTAGATCAGTGATTATACGAATAAGCTAGCAGTAGAGACTCAGACACCCAATTTAGCATTATGGTTTCAATTGTTTCGCGACGTGGTTGGTCTCAACCAATTCAATAATATAAATGTTAACATCCGTGTGCCCTGTATGGAGTCTCCAGTCCATACTACCCTGGCTTGGGGTCTGTGTTCAAGGCACCGTGCTCGTGCGCTCTGTCGGCAGGTAGCTAGTCGTAAAGGACAAGTGATTGATTTCACTCACTTCATTGGTATGCTTAACTTTGGCATTACCCTTCCGACATGCGCTAAGCCTGTTTCCGTTAACGTTGCAGACGGTGAATGAAGGAAAATAAATCTTTTAAAGGCCTAATTGCATCGGGACATCCACCTATCATGGAGCCGCATTTTGTTACACAGGGCTTGATCTAAAGAGGTAAGGAAGCAACAGCATAGGAGTAAGAGGAGACTAGGTGAAAGTGGGAAATGCTACTGGATCTGATGATGAGCCCCTACAACCCTTAGTGCAAGACTGTTCATTATTTACAGGTTGACTCGCTTTGAGGTCATGGTTCACACACTGGCAGCTCAAATCTACTAGTCTATTTTCGTTTTCCACATATAACTCGTCTGCATGCTTTAGAGAGACTGTGGTTGTTAGAAAGCTTGAGAGATATAGCCATTCACGATTATAACGAGGGCAAAGAACATCAAATGCTGAAAGTTAAATCCTCTTGCACTTTTATCTACATTCTAGTGAGATTATAGCTAATTAAAAAGGGATAATTAATGAACGTAAATGCGCTAAAATTTAGTAAACACTAAACTACTTTCAGCTAACAAGTGGGATGTAAGCAGGTTGTGGTTCAAACGGGATCCAAGACAATAAAGCTGAGCTAAGTGGTGATTTCATAATGGGATAAGGGAGATTAGCAAGTCAGATGCGTCATTGATGTCAGAATACCATATGGCCTTTGGAGCACAGTTGCTTAACTGCTATATGCCAGGAGTTGCCGCCTCGATCTCTCTACCTCGATACACAACCTGCTTGAGGCAAATGGCTTTCGCTCTGGTTTGAGGAAAAAACCAATGCGAAAGTGTGCAATTTACCCGCAACAAGGCCATTTTTCTTTAGTAGCACCACAGACTTCAAACGCTTCTTCTAAACAGAGACGAAGTTTCATACACCCTCGAAAGACTCGAGCCGTGAATGCCGTTTCCATGAAGGTGCTTCTGGTCACATGGTCAGTTAGATCATTTGCTCCGCCATTGGCAGCAAATATGTCTTGCTTCGTTGCTTGCTCGCAAGTTTTTTATTTGCTTTTTTTGCGCACGAGTTGATGCTTACAAGTAAATGATGATGAACCTCCAAACAATCACACGGTTCTGGCACCAACAACATGAGGGTTGTAAATTCTGAGCCAAATAAGTAGATGCGTTTATTGCACACACTAGTAAACTGGAGGATTACAGCATTTGCAGCTAGTTATCCAGTTGATTAAGAGAGCTGAGAGACATGCCAACTCCTGTACGTACCAACAATCAAAACAGTGCATTCTTGTGCACCAACAACATGCGGCACCTCTTTGTGTGAGAAGGTAGACGGGTGACTGATCGTGCCAAAAGGCGAATGAAGTTTGTTCTTTAATGTCCTTGAGAATAAGAAACCAGAAAGGCCTAGACAATGCTATTGGTTTTGCAACGTTACGGTACAATCCCTAAACTTTAGTACGGAAAGATGGGTTTGAAGTGATGGCACTCACTATCAATACCACTTCCACAAGAATAGGCCTGCCCTTTTAAAATACCATTTCACAACCCTCACGTCATGTCATTCAACACATCACATCCACTAAAGTATTTACTCTGCTCGAATGAATGGAGTGAGCATTATGAGGTGACAACTACCTCTGTGCTTCATTCTGTTTTAAACTAAAAAAACATTCAACAGCCAAATATCAGTCGCCTTCTAATCCTGTCACTCTCCTCTGCTACTAAGCTTAACTAAGCGGACGTAGTTGGAACTTTGTTTGGAAAGCCACTTCCATTAATCGTGGTAAAAAAGAAATATCTAGTGCAATTTTGATAAGATAAGCATGGGAAAATCTTATCAAATGCAGCATCGAAGCAAAGTTATAAACACACGCAGCATAACTCCTTATTTCCAAACAATCTTAATTGATGCCTTTACTGCTACATACTTGCTCGTAGGTCTAGCAGGGGAGGCAACTCAGCCCCAAGATCGTGTTTTTTTAGTCACAAATGCCGCCTTGCATGTGTCGCAGCTGCTAGCATTCATTGGCCAGCAGTTATGGTGGAAGAACGAGTGTCTGGAGAAAAAGCGGCCACAAATGCTATTGCGATGATACTAGGACTTCTGTGCAGCTTAGACAGTGCCTTCGGTGTGCATGCATAAAATCAGACCGGAAAAGAATAGCCTACTTGCAAAGTGCAACAAACCGAGTAAGTTAGGAAACACAAGTAAAGGAAGTGCACACCACACGAATGGACTCATATTTTAGCTGTCGTAACCAAGGCTTGAGGAAAGTGCTGGCTAAATATTTACACGGATGAAAAATTAGACGGTCGGCTAGGAGTATTCAGCAGGTCAGAAAACAATGTGTGATTATCTGTTTCCATCGCCGAAGTAAATGTTCTCTGTCATCGCAGCAGATGCGATACCTAAGGCCTGATGCGGATCCACCTCATGTCGGCAGAGGAAATGTCGACTTAAGTTTGGTAGCTCATGGGCTGTGAGCAAGGTTAATTTTGAGGTTGGAAAGATACGCAAAGGAAGTGAGGCTCTTGCTGAACACTTAAGAGTGGCGTGTTCTTACCTCAAATTTCGTCATCTCTCAAACTCACAGATGCTTTTGATTAGCAGTTTTCTGGTCAGTTGGCGATTTTGTAATGCGTTAATTGTGGTATGTATGCAAGCGATGGAATTCGTAGGGAGGCATACGAACAGCACCAATATTGGCGAGTTGCGTGTACAACTATCACATTTTTTTACGAAAATGAAAAGACTGTTTTCGTATTCCAGCAATTGCAGGCATTAATAATGCTCTGTCGTGCACATGCCGCTTGACGCTCCTAGATGAATAGGTTTAGACCGAGTAACCATGTACTTCTTTGTTTGCTATGCATGACTAGAAAGAAGACGAGCTTAGCTGAAAGAACCCACACTAGATCGTAGGCGTTTTTTTAAGACCCAACGCCATAAATTAAATTGCCAGATAATTGCGCATGATAGTATTCTCTTAACAATTCTTTGTCTTCTTATCGTCTTTCACGTCCAGATGGAATAAATTTTGCTATACCTACGACCTATTGAATTGATAGCTTATGTGATGACAAGCTTCTGACTGGGTGTGACTCGTACGGTGACGACCCTGTACCAAACCTTTCATCTCGGCTATTAAGGGTATGAATTTTCGCTAAAACTGGGTTCCTATGACAAAGCTGAATAATTCACAGCTGCAAGGTCAAATCAACACCGTAGTTACCTCGGATGACTTGGGCATGAGAATACTTGCAAAAGCTAGTCTATTAGGCCGAATGCAACTGAATAATGTAAGTGCTGTTGTGTGACACGGACATATACGCAGATTAGGAGAGGCCTTAAGCCCAATTTAAACATCCTTCTGCTGTTTTCGCAGGTTATTTTTATTTTCCGCGTATTATTTTTCTTAGTACAAGTTTGGTGCTAAAGTCGCGCATGCAGAGGTAGTGGCGCATACAAACAATAGTAACCACTTACATAACCTCACTTGATGCTGAGTAAGTCTTTGTATCGACCATTATATGCGAATCCTCTTCAGACTGTACTTTGCATGCCTCCTGGATTCAGGCATCTCTTCAATAGGGAATCTTTGCGAGCTGATGCAGATGAAAAACGATAAAATAATCGATCAGTGTGGTATTCTTCCCTGCATTTGTCGCTTAGGTATACTCCTGTGTGTTATTCTTCCTTGATAAAAATGTTTTATTGGAAGCACGTCTCCTTTGATGCTCATGTAAAAATAATAAACGAATAGTTTTATTATCTTATTGCCTTATAGTGGCGTGAAATGCGAGAGAGGACTTAAAGAAGTTACTATACGAAAGCTTAAGCAAGGGTGAATTTGTCCCTACAAAGCTTTTATTTTGACACTGACATCAATGAAGCTCAGAATTCCTCCTACCGCGACACACCAGTAAAAATTTGTCGAATTTTAAACATTGTCATGGCACCCAGAGTAACCAAAAGGGGTAACAAAATTATTTTACAGCAAAGAACAAGGAAATGTAGGGGACATCATTTGCGACGATGGTGTTGCTACCGCGGATGTAACGGCAGTAGTAAGGGCAGCGATATAGTAACGAAATCGACAACAGAAGGAGAACCCAAGCTAAGGCGTGTGCTGCAGGCAGCGGCAAAAGAGGATGAGGTAGGAGGAAGCACGCAGCCTTCTGATCTGGAGTCTGATGAGCCAACATTAAGCCATAGAGTCACACCACAAAGAACGATGTGCTTCAGCACAGAATCATCACGCAGAGCGCTGTGCACACCTGCACTAGAATTAGCAGCAGCACCAGCGACAGATTGAGGAACCTCAATTTCCTTGGACATGGTCTATCCTAAGGGACACCCTACTGTGCATTAATAGCCAACTTTCGTTTGTTTTGTCAATTTCGTTATAGTCTATCTCTTGCTGCATTTGTCACGGCTATGATACTGCTTTAGTTTAGCCAAAATGTAAAACCGGTTATTTAAAAAACACTACATTGAGCATCGTCTCGTTTCAAAGTAGTTGTAACTTAGTCCAGCGAATCGTTGACCTATAAAATTGCAATCAAAGCTGACGTATTTAAGAGAATGGATTTGTGACAGAAATAACCACTTTCAATATAAGTGTTTTGTATTAATAAACCTTAACTAACCTTACATCAAGTAATTTCAGCCCTCCTTTAGTTCAGTTTTCATTTACAAATCCAACTACATTCGTAAAATATGTACATTTGTAAGCTGTCAGGCGAGAATATCCATGTGTTAGTCTCAAACCAGAAGAGCTAATTGGCCTTTTTAACTTTACTTTGCCTTAGTGCTAAGGCATTGATAACATTTAAGCACTAGAGCTAAGTCCGACTCTATTATGACAAATGCCATAAGCCTTTTCCTATTCTCCGTAAGCACTTTAAAGATTATCTTCATTGGCTTTGCATGTGTAAGCCATCCCAAACATTTTTAAATGTGTTAAATTATGCCATCAAGCTTTGTTCGGTCACATTTTGGCGCTATTTTGTCACTTTGCTACTAATAATGAGGATAATATGACATTTTATACTTATTCCTACTTAGTACACGCATCTCAATTTTACTTAACCTTCAAGGAACTAGGCTCTAATATATCTTTTGTCGCTGCACGCATACTCAACAAAAACGTCCAGATACAAATTCAAACCTTTAGCAAGGCTGCTCTTGAATCCAACTCTCTTTGAACTCAAAGTACAGGATTTTGCATAATTTTGCATTTTAGTCATAAAGAATTGCATTAACTGTTTTGAGGACTGCATGGGGAGAAACTCCTTTCGCTACCCCTTCACGTACATTTCATCTTTATTTTTATTGTCAAAGCCCATTTGTATTTTGCCGATGTAGATTTACACTCCCCCATTCTGCGCCGATACAAAAATAGCAACCACATTGGATTTCCATTCTAAAATTTTATGAGCCTTTGAATCAGAACTCTGGATTTTTTGTGATAACTCATTATCCGCGAGGTTGACTTTAAGTTTACTTGATCATTAGGAGACAAGCGCACAACCGCCTTTGTTATCAGACTGGCCTCCGCAACACCCACGCAGCAGAGCGTTCCCTTGCACAGATCACGTTGATTGGATGTAGAGCTGAAGAGAAGCGGCAGTTAAACATTTCGTGGACGTATACTTTTAGGCCAGGTAAGCAAAGCATCGATGCGAGGTGCAGCTAAACCCGACGGAGTAAATAAATGGTCAAATGGCGAAGCGGAACTTCGATCTATAGACCTCTGAGTTCCAAACTCAGCACACTTCCACTGCGCCACTCTACCTGCATTGTCCGCGAATCTTAAATTATTTTATCTCTTACCTGAATTTTGGCACCAGCAACACGCCAGGCCACATTGGTGAGCTTCAGCAGTCACATAAGGTCGAAGTGTGTGTGTGCGCATTTGAACATTTACTAGTTGGCTGAGTGACGTATAGACAGTGATGCAGCGGAAGTAGAGGTGGATGTGGACGTCGAGGAAGGAGAGAAAAGATGGAATACGAGGTAGGTATGCTCACGCGGTACTGTGGCACTGTGCAGCACAATGCGGCTTGCAAACTTTAGACTGTAGGACTGACGCGCCAACAATCTACGTAAAAATATTTCGAATAGCTTTACTTTAATCGTTGCTCCCGTTAGCATGTTATGAGGCATGTTCGCTCTCCACCGTTTCAGCCTTGATTCTGCGTGTGAGTTGATGGGTTCTTTGATGCACCCAATCGGGTGGTGTTGGAGTAGGGAAAACGTTATACTAAGGCTTCCACTTTAAATAAGAAAACTGAAGGATTCCGTAAGGGACCGCCAATCAAAAACTAAGCTACCGACGGGACCTAGATGTAATTCACTTAATCCAGCTAAAGATGCAAGACCACAAAATGGTTTGGAGAAGCATGTACGGGAAATCGCGCAATAAACGCCACTTTCCACGCCCTGGATTATCACTCGAGACACAATCCATGAATGGCCGCAAAGACTGCGAATACCTTATATTCAGTTCACAATCCTTTAATCTGTTATCAGATCCTTGCATCCGCTTTCATAACCAGTGAAATAATTCGTTGTTCAAAAAATATTTTCGCCATTCATTTCCAAAATGCTTGCCTAAACTAAGGACAGATAAAAATAAATTCACAGTTTTGCTTGTGTCTTACGCCCCAATGTGGAAAGAAATGTGGAAAGCAATATTTAAAGCCTATGTTTTCGTTGGATTAGTGACAAAATGATACACAGTTAATGGGGAAATGGGGATTCGCTTTGCCACTTGTTCATTCAAATCATCGTACGCGGGTTCAGACCACAGGTTGTGCTACTTAACTAGCATTAGTAAGTTATTTTCTTGTCCATTAATATGCTCGCCGTCTGTAGGTAAGGAAGCATGCAAAAACCATGATATCGATATCCTCTCAGTGGATTCTTCCATTCCACAAAGTGCAGGCGAATTGGATTGCAAATGGTTGTTCGTTCAAGGTGGTAGGCACTTCTTAGGCTGTGATTATAAAGGAAGCACTTGAGAACTAATTACCCAATTTTTTCCAAGCAAACCTAGTTTTGTTGCCGCTATTTTCTACGATGGTACGGAATGTGCTCTGGGTTTCTTTGCGCTAGTCGCAACTGCCTAAGTATTTTACGATTTAATAACTCTTTTATTTTGCCAATAGGTAACGCGTAGTGATTTAATAATCTGCAGATAATGTATGCAGATACTTCAGCCTTTGTTAATTGACTCGCAATCTGCAGCATGGCACAAAGGCCATGTCAATAATTTTCTACTTTTTATTCACCAGCGTTGTGTGTTCCTCCATAAGACTTTCAAGACAACTCAGGCTGCAAAATCGCGATAATCAAGCTCGTATAATCCAAAAGTAAGATTGTTCCCCAACTCGCGGTGATTCGACTTTCCTGTTCTTGTCAATTATGCCTAATGAATCCGCACCATGCGCGCATTCAATTGGTTCCCCAGAACCAAGTAAAACACCTGGTTTCAATTTAAATTGGTTTGGAAAAGTCAAGTTCCCCTATTCTTTAGTCAAGGCATATCTTGATAGCCTTAACCGCTATGCACCTCGTGTATGCATGACAAGTGGCTGTGAATAGTACCCCTAGAAAAAAGGTGATGATTTGACTTGAAATAGTTTAAAGATGTCCCTCGGCAATTTTAATATCCATCACATTTATCCCCACACTTAATAATTATTGTTATCATGGCTTACCACAAGAAGGCTATCTTTTCTTAAATGCTTGCAAAGACTTTTATTCGCACTAAAACTTGCGAATCGATTTAAGCATCAGCAAATCTACCTTTACATGCCGCTGAAATGAAATGTCTGTCAAATTGCGGAAAAATGGCTATTAATGGGGTTCATTCACCAGAATAACCATCGGTGAAAGACGGTAACCACGGCCAAGTGGATCGTCGTGCTACAGACAACGCCGTGGTAGAATATTTGTTGCATTCACCACTAAACCGCTCCTGCCATCACTAAGTTTTTTTGGTGAGTGATTATCGCAATCCAAATCTGAGACCCTACAAGTATGCTAAACATTGTGTTTGTACATTAGAGAACACAGTCTCGGGAGGTCAGCTGCGAGGGAGCTGCATTTAACTTCCATTGGCATAGTGTCCAATTCCTTGTTAGTCTTCACCATTGCGCTCTTGTCTATTTTTTTGTCCACGAAAGGTAGAGTTTTTAGTCCTTTCGTTTTTATTTTTCTACTAACTAGGTCGGGTAATTAAGGAGCAAATCATTTGTGAATAAGCTAACAATTGTAAACATAAGAACTTTTGGTAGACTTTCAGATGTTTATGAAAAACTAATTGCCGATTCGTTCCCTTGAATATCAAATGTCTCAAGCACCAGTCCGAGAACAAACTTACGAAGCGCTTAGTGTTGTTTATGTTAACAAATCACTGGATGATTGTGTTGAGATAGTCGCACAATCTGCGCCATGCATAATTAGACCTAAGTCATCAAGTGAATCTCGAACTGTGGCCCAATGGGTGCAGTAGATCAAAGGCCGCTAATAGATGCTTTGTGTTCAAAAATCATATGAACGGATATCCATCAATAATCCACCAAAACGAGCGGAAATTGCAGACAATGACCTAATTCAAACGTTTTAGCTCGTGTAACCTGGTCACGAGCGTTGCCCGCCGGTTGGAGATTGATTAGTCCGACCTCATATAACTGACATGCTATTCTTCAAGGGTGAAAAACGGAGGATGGTGATCGGGTCTCATTGGTGGATTTCACCTTCGTCAAGCAACATTACGGGCATTTCTCAATAGGTTTGGCAGAGAGAAAATAGCTTTAGTCTCAATAGATCAATACAGTCGATAAGACCTGCTGTGTACCAGTTGCGTACCGGCTATCTGCCCAGCCGGTTGGTTCACTCACTAATTCACTTGACCCAAGGCGAGTTGGACTGCGAATGAATACGCGGCTTGGTGAGTGGAGAATAATTTCAGCGTAGGGCAGTTGATAGTTGCATATATATGCCGATAACGCATCGCCAGATTAGAAGATATTGCAGACCGGTCTGCGGGTAACTTATAACATTGACAATCTTTTGTTGCATAAAGAATTCTTATCCATTTATTTTATTGTGCATGAGAGTTAAGCCATTTCCATGATCGCTTCATGTCCGCCGGGTAAACAATCGCCAAGTTTAGAGACAATCAGCTGACACTGTAAATGAATATGGCTGAGAAGGACATCGTTGAACGTTATGAAGGATTTGCGCACAAGGGAAATCTAGCATTAGCCTGGCTATCTTGCCGAGCATGTCGTATTCGCAAGGTAGAGCATTGACAATTTAGGGTCGTGGCATATTTGAGAATATTTCACTGGAAGAGTAGAGCATGGCAACGCTGACCGGATTACAATGTAGCGGTCCATAATCATTTCATTTGAAGAGCGGTCTCCAAGTAGCAAGGTGGCATCCGTAAGTCAAACACAACACAGCACTAGTCAAGATGGCCTACTTTTGCGACATCAGTGAGAGCATCGTCAACGCTGCCACTCGAGACAGCCTTCTAGGCTGCGCTCATCCAGCATTTCCACCAGCGCACTTCGCCGAAGCGTTCCTGCTAACTTAGAAGAGCACATCAGCGAAAAGGCTGCGTGAAAAGTTGATTGAATTGAAAGTGTTACTTCTTCAATTAATCCTCATCAAACAATCATCATACCCATCTATTAGCCACTCTGCCCGTCGCTGTTTCACATTATTTTGATTAAGGTAGGCATCTCGTGGTGGAGTAGGAAGATACCTGAATGCCCAAATGGTGACCGACCCAAAGGTCAGCATCAGAAAAGAATATCAAGGAACATCGGTACCTTCTCCTTTACATGCACGATGATGCAAGCAAATCGCCTAGGTGGAAAGCAAAGGCGAGTGATGGCTGCTCTTGCGAAAACATCAGCAAAGAATGGTGCCTAAAGCACGCATTAGTCGACATTGGAGGCCACCACGCGGCACGTGCAACTAATTGATTCACACGTGTCAGGCTCAAAGAGGTCAAGCACACAGTTAGCCTCCAGACATGCTTCGCTGCGTGTTATTTTGTCAGTGTTTCCCTCCCGCTTAGGTTCCTCTCTGCCTCCGGTCTCCCTTTATCCTCCGCTTCCGTTGTCTCCATCGGCTCGTCATTCCCAATCTCCCAACCCGCCGTTCTCGGGACCTCAAAGGACCACAACAGATAAATGTGGTAGAAATTTGGGGTAGGTTTTACTACCAACCCCTCGCCCTTTCTTTATGCTATCTTTTTTCTCTTTTGCTAAATTTGCGTGCGTCATTTTGATAATATCGCATCTGATATCCAGTGTAAAGCACTAAGAAAAGGAAAGTTGTGTTCGGCCTCTTTGAGTGTGTTGTTAAAAATGAATATGAACCCCTCTTCCAAGTCGATTTCTTCATATTTAGCTTAGCGGATCTTCCTAGGCTGCCCAATCCCAATCCTCCTTTCTCATTTCCATAGATTCGCATCCCATCGCCTCTATCTAGGCCACCCCTTTATCTCTCAGCCAATGAGGTGTTTCGTTACGCATACGGAAGAAATACATGTGCTGCTGGTGTCTGTTGTGATAAGAGGCAATGATTCGTCCAAGCGTAGGATTGCGAGCACGCACCAATTTGCCCCATATCCATGTCAAATTGTGAAAGCGCTATAGCACGGTACTCAAGACCATGCCGAACTAGATTAGACTATTTTTCACCGTAACACCACAGAGTGGATAAGTCACCTGAGATAGAATATGGCAGGCTTGGACAAATTTGAAAAGATGCAAGTTAATGCTACCTCATCTTCAGAGGAGCCTTCATGCGTTACCATTCAAGTCAACCACAGCATCTCATTTGGCCCGCCTAGTTGACCAGGCACAACTCCATGCCATGTGAAATGAGGCCTTCCCTTTCTTCTTTTCAGATATTATGGATCATAGTGTGCGCGCAAGAACTGGGTCTGATGGCGGTCTCGAATTAAAGGGATAAAGGCGCACTTGTTCACTTCTTTCTTACATCCTACTGCGCTTCATCTTTGCTGAGTGCATCATGGTCCGCCGAGTATTCTTCGTGCATTCAGCTCACCCGAAGGGGGGTAGTAGGTAACCGCCTGCATTCCATTTCCTCACTGTTGTCTTTCCACTTTAGCCCCATGAGGATCACACCTCCCTCTGCCTCCCTTACGCATCTCTTGCTTTCACCTTCCTAGAACTCAACCTCGGGTCGCCCCCGCCTCCTCCTCTCCCACTTCATTCCCTACCAGCGCCCTCCTGGTGAATCCACTTTACCCCTCCACCAATAGCACCTTTGATTATAACATTAATAAACAAGGTCAAGATTCATGGTCTAGAACATGTTAGCACAGACTGGACTGAAGGTGACTAAATCACAATTTACTAAAAGTCTACACTTGTATCAGCATAGTTTAGCTTGGATTGGCAAATACTTTTCGTTTTCATCTTTTTACTGTCTAGCCTTGGTTTCACCTCCTACTCCAACATTTGCTTTCGCACTGCTCCGACTTCGCAATTTGCAGGTTGGCCGAACTTTTACCTTTCTATCTCACTACCAACCCCCTTTTACTTTTTAGAGATTGTCTCAATCAGGCGCCCTAACATGGTGGGCAAGAATGCGTCCTTACCTCTTAAGTCCACCTACACTCTGTTCACTATGTGCATCGGATTCTGTTTTACTGCCTGTCCTAAGGTTGCAGTTGTGTGTCATTGCTCTCTTCCTATCTTTGTCATTTTAGAGGGTTAAAATTAACTGTGGAATCATGTGTGCGTGGAGATACTTGAGTGCATCCCATTGTCTTTCTCAAACTTGTCCTTTTAGACGACTGGATATACGGTCCCATACTGAACGAATTAGACTTTACTTCGGTTGGTCGCTTAATGGTCAACTGGTTTCAACCCGACACATTATTAACAATCCAGCGCCCGCTAACTAACTCACAATCACACATCTGACCCCATTTCTGCTTCTGTGACTCTCCACATTATTCCTATCTTTTAGATTGAAGCGGAGACTTTGATTTGAGAAAGGGGATGTATCAAAGCGCCTAGCTTGCGTCGATCGGGGAGGGCAAAATTAGGCAGACAAGAGTCAAAAGGAGGCAAAATAGGTAACGCAAGATGTAAACTCGGCGTAAACTTTAATCTCAGGTGGAGACAATTTGTCTAGTTCATCACTATCATTCTTGATTATTTATTCAGGCACTTAAGAATGGAGTCCTCTAGAAGAAGTGGTGCACTGTAAGCAGCGATAGGTAGAGAGTTGCAATAGGAGAGTCAGGGTTCTTTACAAACCAGAGAGCATATCGGATGAAGAGGGCCGTCCCATCAGCTGTGCCTTTGATGAGTATCCTGCCATTGGCAATGTGGTCTCCATATAAGAGCAATTTAATGCAATGAATGTTTATTCATGGCATATCCAATAGGAGTGCGAGAGAAAAGGTGTAGAGTCTCGAGTCTGATCGGCACCAATCGCTCATGAGTATTTTTCAATATGACGCTTAATAAGTTGTGATTACTGACGCATGGTGTCTGTTATGTCTCGGTCTCGGTTACGCGCACTTAATTGACCCCTTTGCACCGGATGGATAAGCTGGCCTGGGGGCCAAATGCAGATATTTTGTCTGAGGGATATTGTACCATTTGTGTAAAAGAGAGTTTCAAGATATCATTGTGACAAATAATGGCTTATGTCTCTCTGCTTGTTTTTAAGATCTTCGTTTAAACGTTATCTTAAAACGAAAAATATCGCATTGAAGCATTTTCCTCTTTTGAATCAAACATGCATAATAACGCTAACAAATTGCTTTCGTAAATTTCTGAATGTTGATTATAAATGTACTCGCAACCGCATGTTTAAAAGTATTTCAGATATGGTTAGGCTTAAATTTGTGCAGTTTTGTTATTCGTGTAAAATTTTTAGCGAAACGATCTTAATCTTATACGGGTAAAATGATCTGTCAATTTGAAGGTCATCGCTTGATGTATGTATTTTGTCTGTGGGCACATGCTGCTCCTTACTGATCATACTAAAGCTAGGATCTTGGATAAAGAATTTTAAGCTACTGAATGTTACAGGGGAACTGGGAAAACATTGGTCTCTTTGGTACTTGTGATGGTGCTGAAATGGAGATAAACGTGAATGCGTCTGTTTCTGCTGATGCAGCAGATAAGCTTCGGTGGTAATTGAAGGAAACAGGATTTGAAATTGAATCTTCTTGTTTGAAATTCACTCAGGCATGAACATGTATCATTTTGCGAGTGCTTTTGATGCATGTTCGGTTCTTGCCGTCTTCAATGTGGATGCTTAATGAGCAGAACCTCAGTTATTCTTCTTTTTTGTCTACCCACATCTGCGTCGTGCCGGTTGTGTCATTCAAGTTGTTCTACTATTTACTAAGGCATAATCTATCGTGCCTATGGGATCTAGCACAAGTGCAATTGTAACATTTTTAAGCTGGGACATGTACACACTCCTTTTCATCGACGGACCGAATCGCCTCCTCCACGATATCAACAAGTATGATTTGTAGAGGCATAAGTCGAGATAGTAAGGATTCTGTTGGGAACGGGACGTCGATGTGCAGTCCACACTACCCTTAGACTAGGTGTCGGTCTGCTGATTTGATTGGTAGGTTTATCATAGAAATTTATTTCATTCTGTTTCTCCAAGCACGGACGCGTTTTTTGGTTTGAAATCCCCTGACTAACTTGACATGAGAGCTAGAGCAGTGAATTTTGCCACTGTAAGCGGAAACGAGAGAACACGTGGCGCAGTGCGCCAGCCTAATGCCTTCTCCGGTAAAATTGCTGGAAGTCGGCTAATTGCGGCACGATATAGCAATTTCCACGTTCATGACATTGTGGACAGAAAGCACCAGTCGTTAGTGTGAGCTGAGGGTTTGGATATGCAGAGGCAGAAACTCGCCCAAATTGTAAGCCTTTGTAATCATAATACATCTGTTAGCGTTGCAACATATGTTGCATTTTTCAGTTATATGATTGATTAGGCATGTATTCTCGTCATCAGGTGCAGCCTTTAGTACCTGCGGCAGGTACTGCCGATCGGATAGAAATCACACTTTGGTGACTTACAGCTAACTGCACTTTCGTTAGAGCCACTTTTCACCCACCTGTTTATCATGTGGCCCACTCATTTGCACAGATTTTGAGTGAGCATTTGTGGCACTACTGGTGCCCATTAATGATTAGCAAGTCTACTGCTTGTGCTCATTGACCTCTAATGATGCACCTGGCTGAGTTTGCTCACTTTCAAACTTGACCGTGCCTCTTGTTTAGCTTTGCGTTGAATCTGCGAACAACTTTACAGCTATCTGACATTTCTAATAGTGTGAGCCTATCACAACATGTGGTCTATTGACTGCTTTATTAATGCGTTTAACTCGAAATATTAATCAGTCAATCACTAACATCCTCGCTGTCGAATCCCTGACTCCCCCTATGAGTTATTTTCTCCCTTAATTAGTAAAAATACCCATACGACGAAGTCAACCACTGGTAGATGTGCAGTTTTGGTTTCACGGGTAACGTGGTGGCTAAACCTAGCCAAGATATTTAAGCTGGATGGTGAACAGTTGAGCAGCAATATCATGTAAGCTGAGCGATCTTTGTGTAGCAAGCGTCCATGTTCTAATGTAGACGCAAAGCTCGTGCTTCGCGGTCGTTGTGTGATGTATTTTACCCAAAAGTGTGTGAGCTGTATCCCTTAGAAAGAAACGGTGAATCTAAGCGCTCACCTCCACTAGATTTTCTCGTCGATTTTTTCATTTCAAACAGAGGGGCACTCGCGATGCTCTGCTGCCTATTCAAAGATCCTGGTTAATCAGTTGCTACATTTATCTGTGACTGAATTGCTACCAAACAGACTCAGATTGTGGCAGCTTCCGCCTCCTATCCACCATTAAATGCCTACTGACCGCTTCTTATTTGCTCATTTGTTAAGCCAATGAAGACACCTTTAATGAATTCTCCATTTCTTCATCCATTGTCTGGTTGGTAGTCTGAACAGAATCAAGGTGACCTTGTACTTAGGCGCCTGTAGCAGCAAGGGTAGAATCAAAATAAAGCCATACTGATCGAAAACACTCGCCACGAAGGGAATGAGTCATGGGGGTGTCAGTTTTAGCATCATCAAGAATCGCATGATTCTTCCAAAGCTATAGAAATCTCGACTAACTCACACACGTTAGGCAGGATTGGACAAACGACCATGGCAAAAGAGCAATACAGCTAAGGAGTTCACGCGGGGGTGATTAGTGTACCTCCTTCAAGGCAGTAAAAATAACACTGCATCTTCACTGAAAGTCACATTCGTGGGCAATTCGGAAGCGATCGCCGAAAGGGGCGTCTTATGAAGATAAACTACCCCGAGTTTGACGGCTTTGATAAATTTTCAAATTAATTCTGAATGTAAACAATGCAGCATCCTTAATATCCTAAATGTTTCAACCTTCCAAAGCACAATAAAACCGCCAAATTAACCAAAAAATTGTCTTGTGACCTCACAAAAATTGGAATGAGTATAAAATTACACACAGATTTTGAAAAAAAGGCTTTTTTCAAATTTGGAAGACAACGAGAATTTATTTGCTGGGATATGTTTAACTGATGCACTAATGCATGATGCATCAATCACTAGTATGATTTAAAATTAACCATTATTTGGATGCAGGAATTACGTTTCACTGCGGACAATTACACGGAATAAGACGCCGCTTAATGCACCACATTTATCAACGTCCAGTGTACTTTGTCGGCTAATGGTAGCGGCAGAACGTTAAGGTAAGCACTGTGACGACTTCTCCCACTCGTATTTATTAAAAAATTTGTGCATAATGCACTCCGACGAAAGGCGAAACGGGTGGCACAAACAGTTGCGAAATTGAGGAAATTTAGCTGAGGGCGTGATTAGAGGCTAACGAGCACAAACACTAGACTTGCTAATGTTTAATAAGCACCAGTAGTGACACAAACGCTTGCTAAAGATTTGTACAAGCAAGTGTACCACACAAGAAACAGGTAAAAGCAGCTCTAACGAAGGTACAGTTATCTGTAAGTCATCTAAGTGTGATTTTAATCCCATCGGCAATACCCGCCGCATATTTAAAAGCCCATATCTAATGCCGAAGAGGCATACCAAATTAAACTACATAGATAGATTTAAAATACATAATGTAATGTAGTTTTAGGAGGTGTGTGCATCATTTTGCTTATTCAACATTTGTCAGGTTCCCTTCTCCATACATCTGCACACTTAACTTGCATCAATAGATTGTGCTATCGGTCTACGACGTCATGTACGCGAAAATTGCCGCACCGTACAGCTGCGATTTCCCAAAACCACCATCTGCAATGACTACCAACATCATTTAAACTGACAAATGCCCCTTTCTTGACCACGACTTTACCACCACTGTCAGATAGACGCCTCTCTTCAAGCTTTATACTTGGCCTTTGTTAGAACTCAACCCGAATCCCAACCCTGCTAATAATGTCAAGCGATGTATGCTAAGCATCAAGTCAGTAGTGTTGGCATTCCACCTTAAGACTTAAACATAATAGCTATCAACGTGACGTGCGTAATGATGGAGATGTGACTGTGCGCATCCTGCCACATTCGTATTCAAAAGCATCCGCAAGTGGATCAATTGCGTAGGCATATCTCCTGCCCCATATGCCACTTGTGAGAAGTCGCCTCACCGAAGTCACCTCACTAATCGCATCTTTGCAGCGGTGGTAAGTGGCGAAACCATGCAAAATTTCTATATAAAAATTGTACAACATTTCAAAAAAACATTTTGCAACAGTTTGTCATACGGCTTAAATGCAGTGTTTAGATTTAGCCAACACATTACCCATAGAATTCAAACTACTGCCGATGTCTTGAGTAGGCATGCAGGAATTCCCCCACGGTTGGAGAGATTAAATCAGTATGGGGAGAAGCAAGGGTCAATAATGAAAAAATCTACTTGCAAGTAGATTTTTGAGAAGGCACTGCTGCCAAAGCACTGTTTTCAATTTCCGTATAGCAGTGATTTACTTCTTTTCCTTATTCGTGCTTTGACTAAGAGCAAACGGTCCGATTTACCTTCTAGAAGAAAGCAATGGGTGCCCGTAAAATTATCGGCTTGCCAAGTAGCACACGATTGGGAGATTCTGGCCCTTACGCAGAGCGTTTGCTCATTCAAGACAATTTTCCGATAAACTAGCAGGCACATATTAGCCTAATGGTCGCTACCACCAAATGAGTCGACAATGGTTTACCACATTCGCAGTCACATTTTGAGTCCGACCCAAATGTCATTTAATATAGACTGGTTCTTACAGATTTAAGGCCGGTTTTGCACTAAAACGATAAACGTTTCAAATTTGCATCGCACTTCCTCTCTCCTCTGTTGCACTTCTCCCAACCCCAAATAAAGTGTTCAATGGCATTTTAAACCTGTTACTATAGTGTGTTCAAGAGGTCCGCAGGGTCGTGAGCTTGATCTTGACTGCTCACTTGTCAAGCGAAATATATTTTTATATATGAACATCACATACCTACCCAAGGAAACCGTAAGCATCCAAGAAGCATATAAGCGTAAGACAAAGTGATTCTGCAAGTTGATAACTAAACGCGTCGAAAAGCTTCAGCACTGCCCAATTATGATTAAGCGCACGGCGCAAATAAATCCTCCGAGTTTATTCTTAACACCGACAAAAGAGTAGAGCACAAAGTAAAATGATGACTATCATATGCGTTGGTGGCAAATTGTAAATGAACACAATGCTAGGTTGGGAGTAACTTCCACTGGGCTGACGAGAAATATGCGGTAAAGTAAGAAAATTCCACCATCGCAAGACCAGCCGGCTGCGATTAAGCAGTTATCTGTTTTAAAAGAAAGCGCAATATCGAAAATGTATTGTTCCTTAAAAATTCTTATGGTGAATGCTACACTTTCAACAGCGACCTGTGTCCTGATAAATAGTTTACCCTTTCAATCGGATCATGATGTAGCAACCTAATAAACCCAGTGAAAGCATCTTACACAGCATCAAAATCTTCATAAAACAGCACACATGAAACTAAACAACACTTTTGCGTGCTCAAATATTCGTGCTGTGTCTTATAAAAAGATGCAGCGCCAACACCTAAAGTCCTCAACTGCGCAATAATGGGCAAATCATGTCCTATGGGTGTTAGCAAGCAGATTGAATGCCTACGCATTCAGGAGAACGAGATTAATTCCCAATGTAGGTTCGTTAGTTGCCGGATCAACAACTTAGTAAAAGCACCTACTTAACATTGCTCTAATTGTCTGCAATCCAGCCTAAAAATTTGCATTGTTTTATATTTGCCACGCTAACGGGCATCGAAACTTCTATTTGCGCTCATTAATATGGTATATCAAGAGTTCAGTGTGGTTATGGTTGCTGCTGCGGACCGCAAGTCGCAAAGCTCATCAAACTTGAGTTGATGTCCTCTTAATCGACTAACGCTTAGAGAGTGTAAAGTAGACCGCTTCAAGGCGAAACCGTTGTTGTTTAATCTCAAAATCGCCTTCATTTGGTCTTCTTTGAGAATCCTGCGTTAAATCAGAACATTATTAAGCAGTAAATAACCCCACAATAACAGGTTCTTCAATTTCAGAACGTCATCCTACATTAAAATATTCGAAAGAACACCTATAATTTGATGTCAATTTATGCAAAAACAGGCTCAGTTTCCTTCCGATATACGCCTAAGAGCATAGGAGGAGAAACGATATAACGAGAAATCACATGTATTTGTCGCTATCGTAGTTTTTAATTCAAAAGAAAATGTGTTGCTAAAGCATTAGTGCCAAGTACTCTGCGCGCTCACAGAGGCCCGTGCAATGTTTAATCTTAAATCAAGTTTATTTTGCGCGATGGCCACAGAGCAGTACACGAGGGCACCATTGTGACTAATAACAGTGCGCGAAAGCAGTGTGATTATATTTGTTCCATACATGTGAGGAATGAAGTAGCGAAGTTGGGAACAAGAAAGCTGTATCTTCATGGCTGCGAAGAAATTGTCAGCTGATTTAGCGGTCCGCAGGAAAAGAGACAGTCGACCATGTGTTGGCGTAAAATCAAGCATTTAGTGTAACGGAGTAATTGGCATATGACATAAGCAAACAACCATGTGTGCGTTAGAATTGCAATTAGTAATTATTATTACTGCCTAAAAAGACTATTACACTTATACGCAGGGAATAATTTATGCGATAAAAAGGCGGAATAACTGACCATGTTAGGTGAGCGGCTCGAATTTGGCCTATGAGAAGACACCCCTCATAAACAGAAAGATATGATACCAATATTTTACCCATCGCTTGACAAGTACAAAACACCTGCGTTTCTGTTCCGAAATCACTTATCGCATGAGTAAAGTGCATAAAACCTATCGCGCATCGCTTTTTAATACCTATTTTGGAAGCTGTTCAATAGTTTGCACAATGCCGTCATAGATCTGGTCGTCATAAATATTTTTAAGTGCCGTATGTCCTACTCCATATGACATGGAGACAACCCAGCGAATTATCTCTGCATAATTGATCATAACTTTGTTCTGCCGCCTGTTACACCAAATGCGCCATCTACAAGGAAACTTGTAGAAAGGGGGAAAGTGAAAGCCACCTAAGGCTAGGAACGTCTTCTGCATGCAGTCCACATTTGGAAAAGGATGTATCAGTTCCCACATCATGCCAGTGACAGCAAGTGTTTGCTCAGGCTTAATAATGTCACCTAGGGCAATTAGGTGTCCACAGTTCCGACTTCTAAATTTCGAGTAATCAAGGTCCAAAATGACACAGTCATAATTAGTAAAGCGCATTTGCCATCAAAAGTTTTGTAAGTTCCCAATGTTACTTACTTAAACTCATCCCATCTTCGTTCAAATGCTGACCAATCATGGCAGTACCATTCGTTATATGCGATTTTTTATGCTACAGAGTGCATTCACCCGTTCATTGCATTAGTCGTTTCGAGATGGAGACACAACTGTAGACAGGCGCTAGATGGTTAATCGTTACGAATACCCTTAGTGAGTACTTAAGGCGGAGTGATAACAAAGCATGCTTAAAAATGCGAACAGGAACAAATAAGCTCCTTAGTGCTGTGGAGTAAGACAATGGAATATCTTTGTTTGTGGATTGTGGACGCACTTTATGCCGCATACTAACAGGCTGACCGGCGTTTGTTTGGACGAATATTCTGCCTAGTTACTAGGAAATCGGGTGGAAGTTCGTCTTCTTTACTAAATAATCTCAACAAGTTTTTAAACATGGCTTAAATTGCACGAAAGGCTTCATGGCTGAATCACGGCACAATTGTCATTCAATTAAATAGCAGCATGGATTCTATTTTTATGAATTCATGAATGGAGGGTCCACTACACCTAAATACGCTTTTGGTTGATTAACAGCGGCAAATATCTGCTTTAACAAATGGTGTGGCTAAAAGTAGACATAATTCGAACTGCACGTAAAAATTGCCACACTCTATAGACGATTGATGCTTGCTCCCCGTTTTAATGTTACAGCTGACAGATTTGATGCAAAAAGCCTTACTACCCTCTGAAATCGGTTGTGTCATCATAGTGCGCAAAGCCTCTCTCAATACCACTTGCCATTGAATGGTCTTTAATGTTTCGAGTGTCCCTCTCCAGAAGGGAAATTAAACTGCCTGACTAGTGGTGTGATCAAAAGAACATCAGAAGTCGTCGAGCTAATTTGACCTATAATCATGGATATAATATTGTATGCACTTCAGTGTTCCTGCCTCACTTTCGAAGGAAGAAAACGCTCTGAGATCACGGTCAGTCGAAGTATTTAACACATTGTCAGGCATTCGCATTGCTGATGAATTTTGCGCTAAAATTTGAATATTTTACTCCATTTGCTCTACATTATCCTACGGATACACACATACCAAGAATGTCAACTCATAGCACCTTAAAATGAGTGCAGCTATGGAAGCGACTGGGTAGAATGTAAGCAGAGTGAAGGTCTGAAGCAGAAGTACGTAAGGTGGCCTATCAATCGTCTAGCCCGCCACCTTTAATCGGCCTTTCTTGACCGCAATTTCTTTACTGATGTCAGACTGATGTCTCGATCTCATCCTAACAGCGGCTGCACCAGTACGATCAACACACCGAACCATACAATTAATCCAAACTAGGGCTCTGCTTTGACCACCTCTTCTTGACAGATATGGATCGCACTCCCTCATAGACAAGGCTTCATGCGACTACATTAAGTAGGAAGTTTGCGACTGTATAGAGCCGTCCGCGTTATCCATGTAACCAGCTTGTTAGGCTCCATGGTCCAGCCATGAAGTGCGGCTGAAAACTCACGTACCACAGGATTGGACTTAATGCTATAGCCTGAACTAAAGAACTCAGTCATTTATCAGTAACTTCTCAATTAAACGCTGTACTTTTGAAGTTACATTGGCAGGTCATTTAATAAACCGCATCTAAGTTGAAGTTAATTCCTACCAAAGGATCCCTAAAGCAAAATCAAGGCAAAGTGGAATCTGCTTGTTTGCTGGCACCCTTCATCAAGGCGCCTCAGCAATTGCACAGTCAACAACATCATTCCAATTGCAGTTTTTAGTTAAAAGAGTTGGTCAAATACCAAGAAAAGTCAGAAAGCACATTTTACGCCTACCTTCTTCTACTCCCCATCCCTCTACACAGACTAACTGGCACTTCAAGCTGTTTTTCACTTTGCGTCTACAAGTCTAACTGAACACAGCTTTGTAATCACTGCCATCCATTCCCCCCATAATCACCATTCTCCATTGACTAACTGATTAATAAAGCAATCAATGCACTGCGCGTTGATGTTTACTCGCACATTTAGAAATGTCGAGTTGTTGTAAAGGCGTTCGCAGATTCTCCGCTCCCTTTCGCCTCTTTCACCGACAGCACCGCCTTCAACAAGGCCATTTCGCAAAAGGTAACCTGCTCATGCGTAAGTGGATATCACACCGACTCACCCGCCCTATCACTTGCAGCAATAGCAGTGAACACTCAACTTAGGCACTCCTTTCTTCTAATTGTTGTTGCAGGTGCAAATGGACGTCGACGCCTCTCAATCTCACTGCCTCCACATCCATCGCCATCAACGTTAGCAGTGATGCTGAAGCGGTCGCAGTTTGCAGACTCCTTTTTTCCTTCCCATATAGGTAATTAGGAATGCTTGTACTAAATGAGACAAATTGTCCCCATCTAACAAGAAAGTCTGAGCCATTTTGAGTTCCCTTGGTACCTTATTTGCCTCCCTTTGGCTCCTGTATACCCAAAATTTCCCGCTCTGATAGGAACACGCTAAGCGTTTTGGTGCTTTCTTCTTCCCAAATAGAGGCGCTCACTTCAATCTAAAATGAAGGAATAAATTGGAGTAGCAGCAGAAGTGGGGCTAGGTGTGGCATGTTGAGTTATTGGGCAGGTGCTTGAGTGTTGACGACAGAAAAAGAGAAGCCGACACGCACAGTGAGCAGAGTGCAGATGGATGCAATAGGAAAGGCCATGTTCAGTCTAAGACAATCTCTACAAGGAGGACGAGTGGACAATGAGAAGAGTAGGTAGAAGTTAGAGCCGTCCTGCGAATCACGAGGTAGAAGTAGAAGCAACGCACTAACTCTCGCTTTTGAGGGAGTAAGCATAGGAGTAGGAGGTGGAACTAAAACGAGATGGTGTTGGGCAAACTAGAGCTGCAGTTAAAAGATGGGGATTGAAAGTGTGGCAATTCAAGCTAAGTTATGCTAAAACAAGTAAAGAGTGATTTTATTCATATTCACTCTAGCATGTGCTAGTCTTATCTGGGTTATGATTCTTGGCATCATTTCTTCATATCACGGTCAAAGACTAGACTAGGGGAGAGATAAAGAAGACTTGCTAAGAGGGTCTGGCAGAGGATGAGGTATGAGGAGAAGGCAAAGACAGGAGCAGCTTGGCAGTGCATTTGGAAAAGATAAAGGCTTTTAAAAGCGTGAGGGAGACAGAGTAGCGATCCATTCTTGTGGTACTAAAGTGCAATATAAAGGTAAGGAAACAATATGCAAGCGATTACTCACCTCCCTTCTCAGGGTACGGTGTACACAGGGTGGGACTTGACGCGAGACGAAATACTTGGGAGCAAATCGAGCGTAGTGGGAATCGAAGGAGACGCCTATCAAAGATGCATCGAAGTGGAGCTCCCACTCCTTCATTTTGAGGACGTCATCAGACCCAAACAGACGTGAACTTCCAAAAGCCATCCCACCACCACCTCTAAGGCGTCTAAGCAGTGATAAGCAGACATTTAATACACTCCATTAAATGATCTGTATTTTATGATCTACTCAGATAAATCATGAAATCTGCCCAAAATTGCAAATCACTATCAATCAAAGAATTTCAACACAGCTTCCATTTTAAACATGCTTGCTCTGTGGGACAGTAGGTCACCGAGCTTTGCAGTGCATCGCTGGCCGTTGTCATAATTTTAGCCCGGAAAGAATTATTTCTCCCAGAACTAGTTAAGATTCAACCACTACTAGAATGATTCTGCAGTGAGTTACACAAGGGTTTTGAGTAAATGGTAATTTTACATACACAATGCGGGTTTTAACTGGCTTATACCATGACCACATCAAGAAAGTTGGAATCACGAATAAACTTTGCATCTTTACATAGGCACAAGATAGAGGCGTTTCAAGTTAAAAGCCGTAGTATGTGCCTATCCAACCCTATCTTGCATTGTTAATTCCTTTCATGATTTACATCTAGAAGCTCATGAATTGAATTTCCGCCCACTTGGGTGAGTTAAAAAATACATCTTTAATTCTCAAGTTGGCTTGTATCCAGAGCCTTGCGACGAGTTAATTCCAATCTGATCCAGATAATACTGCCACACGTCAAATCAGCCAAGAGTAGATCAAAAATTTTTTAGTCAAATTATTTTTCTCAATGCGCTCTTACTCTCCTTCCTCATGTGGTTACATGCCCTTCATTTTATCATTCCGGCTGCTATCGACACTTTCAACATCAGCCAACAGAATTCATGTCCAGTTTTAACATTTGGTTTGTATTGGTGAAGTGGCTGTAACTCACTTAGGCATTTGTTGAGTTTTCATAAAACTCGTCAAAAAATTAAACCTTTCGTTGACATAATAGGGTCTTCTCAAAATCTGGTTAAATGCCTTGCACAAAATAACTGCAAAGTTGGAGAAACGAAAGCGAAACACAAACACCCATTTTGCCACTGTTCTCTGTCCACGAAATGCCATACGTTTCTAGTTCGTTATGAAAACAGAATCTTGAGTTCAAGAGATTGTGCCGATGCCTACCAGAACTTAATCAACTGTTAAAATTCCGCGTGCCTGGAGAGGTGGAAGCATGATTTACAACACCAACGCTACTAGTTTTTACTAGAAAACCAAAGGGAGGATGATATAGATTAGAAGAAGTTAAAGTGCTTTAAAGCAGTTTTGAATTCAGGCATCTTACATCGTTCGCAACTTCAAATGCCAATGCTGTCTCTTTTTGTTTATGATCACCTAAGGTAACAAAGCAACAAAAAGGCAACTTTTGCCTATCGTTCTTCTGGAGCAGCTGCTTCACTGATCGCATTAGTAAATAATAGCAAAGCCTAGCTCTTTATTCGGAGTGAGTTTACATTGCCGAAAAATGACCATTCTATCACCCTGTTTTTTAGACATCTTCGCAGTGGCTATGTAAACAAGTGTCTAAATAGCGGAAAAAGTTTTGCTTGCTCTGCTGATATGCTGTGAAGCCTCAGGAACAGAAAGGTGTTCATTGATCTTCGCTCGATGGCACGTGTAGTGAAGTGAGGTCACATGAATATGTATAAAGACGAGCTTATTTTATAACCAAAATGATCTCAACGAGTGAGTTTTGTTAGTGAGCGGTTGGTGAAATGGGTTTCCACCTCGATCACCGACCGCAAAGGTGCGTATTCTTAAATTGGTTGACGAGATCGTCGACTACGCATTTGAGGCCTAGTAAATGAGGTCGAATCAGGCCCGCTTCTCTCACTTTCTCACGATTTGATTTTTTGTTTAACCACTATTGAGTGACGGTATTGAGTAAAGACTGGTTATTGCATTCTTGATAGACAAATATGAAAAGAACAGTTTCTGAGCCTGCTCATCTTAAAACACCACCTGAGAAAAGAGCCATCAGAACGATAACCAAACTAAAGGCAGCAGTTTGGGAGAATAGCAGCGTTGTTCTTAAAAAGATGAGCAATATCAAAACTGTGGGGACGATGGTTTACTGCCTGGAAAACATGACACCTTAAATCACCACATCAAACGCAGCGGTTATTTCACCTTAATCAACTGGAACAAAATGTGTTGCTTATGTACATCACTAACAATTATGAAATCTGCCTGACATAACGAATTACTAACATTTTTACGCCTCTATGCAACTAGACTGTGTAATTTGAGCAAGGACCCTCCTCTTTGAACAGTATAATTACTGGCATGACCGCAGAAACGCCACAGATAATGGTTTATGACTTGCATGCGTGTTGAATGTTCATCGTGTAGATTCAACGTTGTTGTGACCTCTTTCAATATCAAAATATTGCTTGTTAATGGCAACGAAAAGAATCTGGATCATACAGCAGACATACACACATGCATAACAACGTTTTTAACAAATTAAGCCAGGTAATTATGCCACAAGGATTTATCCACTAAATCAACTTTATCCTTTTCTTTTTAACTTTATTCATAACTTGTTTCACTCTTGAAAGATATTCACTCAGACTCTACAAGATACAAGTTCAGGTATCAACAACGCAAATAGATCTTACAATAAATTTAAAGTGTAAACATCCGGCCCAAGGTGACCTCATAACTGAAACCTTCACTTTCTCTCCTCACTTTCATCCTCTGCCTATCGCGACGATGATCGTTGCGCCTCCACTCCGCGCTTATCTTTCCGAATGCAAGCAATGCGACGCGATTCGAACTTGATAGAAATAACTGAGGAGTGTTCAGCCTAAGTAAGTCCTCACCTGCTTAGATATGCTGATGTGTGAAAACGTTTTGACTTGATGCGCTGCTGGTCAGCTGATCCAGGCTTAGCAGATGATCTCTGCCTTAGTAACCAAGCTTTTCGGACATCCACTGCTAAAATAAAACTTGAAAATTAGGAAGATTCTCTTCCCTTACCTGTAGAGTCTACATTCTCGCTATTATCATTTTAAGCCAATTCATTTTAAAGTGAGTCTTTTTTGTATGTTTTGATAACTCTGGTACCTTGCACAAGGGATTGCTTTTCCCACAATGAAAAAACTAATGTTCTCTTTTAGGCTGACTAATGCCTCTGGCACACAACTGCTTCTGGGTTAGTAGCAGGCTACCTATTGGGATAATTTGAATGTGAGGGGGAAGGAGGGAGGTGGAGGATGCGTAGGGGTATACAGTCATTTGAAGAGTTAGAGCCTCCACCCAAGTCCAATCGAGGAAAGTGCTTATCTTTTGAGAGTCATAGAGACGTGTTTAGGGACTCCGGTGGCTATGAGTTATTTTCTTTGCCTGCATATGTTCTCTAATTGGCTTCAGTCAAATTAGGAAACAATTAATTTGGTTCAAAACAAAGGGCTTGCTGTCGTTGCCAGGAAGGACAAATTAGTGAGATGATTGTGCCCAGTATGTAGGCTTCAACTCTTACACTGCAATTAGCTACTTTTATTCTTCTATCCATCAGTTCGTTGACATTCAGTCATTCAACCAGTCCTCAGTCATTCATAAGGCCAAGCTCTTGAGCCGATTTTGCTGTTATCCTCTAAAGGCATCTCACCAGAGCACTGGTGGGTAGAAGGATGGGGTACATTCCTACATCAGCTACAAAATTTTTAGCTCGTATTTGTACTTTGCTCTTCCTAATCGTAGAGTTTTGGTCATGATCATCAAAGGTGGTCAATTAACTGGTCATTTTGTTCGTTTTTAGGCCTGCACACTTGCTGTTTTGCTGTGGGTAGAATTTTTCAATTCGAATAAACACTTCCACCTGGCAGGGAATTAAATCAGAGAGGCAAACAGCCTATGTTTATTACAGGATAGCAGCGCCTCTATCACCTACACAGGTAAAAGGAGTGCTAAGACAGTTCTCATAGAATAAGTAATGCACGGTGTGTAGCCATACAAAAGTTGCTTTACCGTACCTTCGCCTATTTGGAGACCCAAAGGCTATGTGAATCCATCCTTGCTTGAGGCTGCACTTCTTTTTCGATCGCAACTGGTGTAAATTGAGAGAAAAGGAGTTAGCAGTGGACTAGATTAGGCTGAGGCTGATATCAGTGTGGGTTTAGACGTCAGTAAAATATTTGATGGCAGATTTGATATAAATATTAGTTTCACTGTAAAACTTCATTTCAAAGCTTTCTTGAATCGCAGCATGGCATCGTTTAAATGTTGCTTTCTTTGAATCTAGTAGGTCAAGGCTCGTTCATCGAGGCTCCGTCAGTAGAGCCCGTAATGTCACCTTCAAATTCACCGACTCCAACATCCCTAGCTGAGTCGGAATCAATAAAACAGAGTCCCAAGCTTCGAGTAAAACTCTCTTTAGTCCACTGAGTTGCACCCTCTACAGTCCAAACTCGAAGCTCTTTATTACTTAGCACCCTGCGCACTCTGTTTTCTGGGAGCTCAATAGAATCCGTCGTCGCGGTCCTTTACTTTGCAGAAATGCAGGCTGTAACTTTCCTTTAGTCGTTGATGGATGAAGGACATCGGAAGACAATCAAAAAGTGACGAATAGCTTTTCCTTGACGTTCCTGAACGGTTGCTATCTCGCTTAAGGAGAGATGGAATCGAGCCCTCAGCGCCACCGTAAGTGCAGATTTTTCGGTCATACCTACTTATTTACTGCTTAGTAGTTGGTCACACCTATGCTTTTTACACATAGAGATAGATCACAGCGCTTGGCCTTGCTGCTAATGGATCCTCAGGTCCAGTCATTGACAGACCAGCCTTTGTCCCTCCTACAAGAGTGAAACAGCAATTTAATATCCCCGGTGGAAGCGATGATCTCCCTTAGTTTCTTTAGTTACTCGCCCGCTTGATTGCGATTCTTTTAATATGCGACTCAAACTGGAAAATTGCGATAGATATTTTGTGTTTAAGAAGTTTTGCTCTTTTTGTAAGCATAGTGCGTAGAAATAATTTGCCTTTTTTGTTGTACCTTGTGGATTAGACTTTATTAGTCTGGTCAGAAGGCCCTTCATGGTCCTGTACGCTGGCAGCATTTTGGCCAGATATGGCTCTCTAGTAAAAAGGGCCAGTTTACTGGTGATGATGGAATATGCTTGTATGTCTAAGCTAGAAATACATGCCACCTTATGAGCACTAACTGATAGAGAAAAGCAGAGGCCGAAAGTTGACACCGGTTGATACTTAAGCATTTTAGCTTTAGTGACCTCCTAGAGACGTGTGAATAATCAAAACGAATCTGTAGTTATCGCAGCAGCTTCTGGTTGCAGGATTTGAAGCTATGTGACCAGCATCCATTTTAATCCTAAGGACATCTTATTGACGAGGTTTAGGTAGGTATTCTTACCAAAGACTTAAAATGAAGCCCTGAAGACGAAGAATCGATAAGATGAGAATATTTTTAACAAATCAAATAGATAAATCTAATGTAAGTAACCAGACCTAGAACCAACCTAATAAATATCTGTTAAGTGCATTTTGAAGACCAAAGATGGATGTGACTTCGTCTCAGTGCATGTGTGACACGCTGAGACTTTTCTGACGAGGAAGGGTAGCATAGTAGTCTGCCAGGACATGCATTGGCGACGATAGGTTAGAATCAAGGCCATTGGCTTAGCCTGGGATACCAGGATGCTCAGAGGCGACAAAAGGGCTGAGTTCCGTTAATGACTTGTTGCCCAAATCGGAAATCAAGCAACCATTTAAAGAATTACATGCGCTTAAATAGTGACAAGTAAGACCTCATGCAGCCGGATATTTTAGCTGTGTTCATGTGGCAGTAAGATGGCTTTCAAAGACGTCAAAGCTAAATATCTGTGAGCATTTGTTCACAAACGCACAGAAGGCTTATTAACGAGGTGAGAAAGAGAGAAGGTCATAGCGACAGGTTAGTAAAAGGATAAGGTGATCTATATCCTAGAAAGTATTAAGATACAAGCATTGAGCGCTTGATGAAACCAACGTCAGTTTTGCATCAATTAGCGGTCGAAAACCGAGAACACATGCCATCAATCAAGCAGGTACTGCAGTGGCCTGTTGCCTGTGATTTTCAGATGGCATTAATTATTTGTCCACAAGTCTAGAGTTTAGTTTAAAATTGATGTTAAGAGAATGGGCCAACGTAACGGCTCCTCCCACCAGGAGAGCTTAAAATACTGTGAGAGCAGCGCAAAATTTAATCGAACACAAAAGGGGATTCGTTCCAATCATGTCATTGTTAAAGTTTTTACAATCCACTGCTCTTCAAAGGAAAGTAAATGAGTACATTGTCAAAGCACCTCTACGGCTTTCTTGGAAACGCGCGGGACTTAAAGATGTGTGCGAATTGGGTTCTGTTCTGTTGTCGTGCAAGCCTCCATTCATAGTGCAAAATTAGTGCATCCGACCATCGTCTTTTCAGACTGCACTGCAGACTTGGTGCTAAAATTCATGCAATTTGTATTCGCTATTGTTAAAGCATTTCTGGGTTCACCGTGGTAAAGTTAAGCCCCTGCGGGTTTAAAGACGTCCGGCTTTCCAATTTCACTTTTCTGCAGGATCCCATCAATAATTTACTGCGTACTAAATGGTTGCGCGGATAGGAAGATTTTATAAGCCTGATGAAGCTAAAGAACTGATTTTATCCTTTGTGGTGAATTATAAGTTACTGTGGCAAAAGCGACTCAAAGCGCTTTAGTTTCAAAAGCTTTGCTCCATTGTCGCACAATGCCACCATGTCAAATTATTTACACCTCCTAATCTGAGCATTTTGTTTTCGTAGTTTTTTGTTTGGATGATACATAAGCTACTTCTTTCCAGATGGACGAAAAGTCGAGAGAATCAAAGGCGATGTGCTGGAGCTGACATATAGGCATAACTATTTTACATCACTAAATATAACCACTACGACAATTAGGTGACAAGAGATAACATTCAATTAACTTCCTAACTAATAAAAATAATGGAAATGGAGCAAAGGTTTGAAAAAGATATGTCTTTTCTTGAGGTAATCAAAATTTAATCCACAATCAGAGCCCTCTCAATAAAACGTAAGCTTGGCACGAAGTTTGCCTTTGCCTCCAAAAGCAAACAACGTGGCACTTAGCGGACACTCTCCACCCCAATATGATCCTCGAATCGTCTGTGCTCATGCTTTTATTCCGATCGCCAAAAATAAGAACAAAGTTTTCATTGACATGGGCCCATAAACATATTGCTAAACAAAAAAATCGAAACGAGATGAGGGAGCATTGAAATCGCACTATGGCAATTTTCATGAGGTTATGTTCTCAATAAAATGTTGTCATTAACAAGAAATAGAAAACTTCTCCATTGCAAAATTAGGTGTTCTAGCTTATGATTGCCAAGAGCGTTGCAAAAGAACCTATTTAGGGCAACACCTTGTGTTTGAAGTTTGGAAACAGTTAGACTTAAAAGGCGTTTTGTCAAAACACCGCGATCACGTTTATGTCCTTTTCATAGCGCTGCACAGTTCCTTTAAGGAGTGTAATTACGCATGATCTTCCTTATTAAAAACTGTAAATGCATCACGAAGAATTTTATTAGATGTTAAGCAAAGCTAAAGCGCAGATATCAAATAGGAAAGAGGCTGGTGCGCCATGGTATACACTTGAGTAAAATTGTCATCGGGAAAATACTAAAATAACAATAAAACGTAGTAAGAAACTTTTCGGTACGCCCTAAAAACCAAAGCTCGAGAATGCAATTTATTAAACGATTGTCGAAAGGAGAGCAAGGTATTTGGTATTTAACATTGACAGGGGCAGAGGTGTCCTCATTTACTAGTTGCCATCAACGCATGAAAGCAAAGGCAGTTTAAATCTGACAAAGCCAACTCGCTCCTCCCGTTCATGAGCATGGCATAAATCAACCCGCTAATAACTCTTAGTGCATATGTATTACTTGTGTTGGGCTTATTAGCGCCTTAACTTGGTGGCCGGGGATTAGTTTCAGCTACCATAAATGCTCTTTCCAAGCAAAAGTGCGGCCAGCACAGCGACTTGTCCACGCAAACCACATTACTTGAGTCTGTCCCAGAATTTTGAATATTTCTTCGTTAAAAATGCTGACTCATTGTGGCACATTAAAGCACGCTTTCATTTGGTCAGGTAAATCGAAACATGAGCAGATTTTTTTAAGACATCCCTGAGAAAATGGCACGTCACCCTTGGTCGTTGTTAGTTACGCCACCCACACAAACAACCATGAATGAGGTACTTAAGTAAAACTTCTGACGCATGACATCAATCGAGTAAATCCGACGTTTATAAAGGTCAACCAGGTGAGCTTTTTCAAAAACTACTCGTAAATTATAAGAAAGGACTTATCATGAGCCCCATTTAACTATTTGGTTGGGACAAAGGAAACATTATTCATATCAAGCAAATAGTCATCTAGTGGAATCTCAGTGCCACCTTGGACTCCCTAAAGCGATTTCAAAGTAAAACTGATTATAAAAGTGCTATTTGTGCTGGCGTTAGAGATGGGTTTAAGCACGGATGATTAATTCTTTTTACGGACTTTCACATAATTCCATATCCACGTTTTGTCCAAGCCACTGGACCTATTTCGAGTCATTTTATGCATGACATCAGCGTATATTATTAAGTGCCACAAAATGTTGCTCTATGCTGTAGCGAAACCCTAATACTAGAATCCAACTGCAAACCGTTGTCTTAATGGCTTTCCTTCGCCCTTCTCATGGTTGGATCCTAATAATCGCCTGAGGCTTGTAGCCCGTAACTTCATCTGCTCTGATTTTTAGTGCATGGAGTTTGTTAATCGGAAGGCAGTTATATGAAGACGAGATTTCTTGTGCTACATAAGCTGCAAAATAACTCATTTGTTCAATCCAAATGGTAAATGCGATCTCAAGTTTTACGTCAGATGGGTGGCAAAACAAATGCTACTTTAAGGCGTCGCACCATCTAAAACGTTAAAGGTTCACTCATCGCACCGTTGTCCGAATAATCTGCTTTATAGATGGCAGAGTCGCCTTCAATCGGTTCCTTTACTTTCACTTCGATTCAAGTTTTGCGATGCATTTAGCCTTTGCTCTGTAGTAGCATCTGGTCGTCTCACAAAATGAGATTGCTGGACCAGGACGCATAAGCAGAGGCAAATTAAAAAGCAGACTAGAATACGGGTTCATAATAGAATTAGCGCAGTGGTCACACGACGGATTAGTGATGGTAAGTCTGTAAATAATTGTCTCAGCCAGAGCTAATGATATTGCCGTCCAAAGGACATAAGCTGTACGGTTCATGCTTCTTGCGCAAAAAAATCTCATGGGCTTTGGATCTTTTGCAAGCTTGCTTATGCTGCGGACTAGTCAAGGAGCAATTCGGTCTAGACGTTTATTGATTGCTTCCGCCTTGAAGGCAAATGCGATTAATTCTGATATTTGATGACATACAGATGAAATAAATATCAAGCAGTGCGGAAAGACAATCAGGTGGCTAAATCTGGTTCCCCAAAAGCCTTCAATGCTGTTTTAGGGCCACTTCAAACATCACGTCGTGCACCGCAGCATACTGCGCAGTCAGTTGAGATCTGGTTTTACAGAACCTGCGGATTCAAACCCCACCCCCTAATGACTATCGCAATTTTTAACACGTGAGAGAAGGCCGGTCGCAGTGCCCGGTTTCGGGCAATAACTTCTGTGCCTCTAATTGGGTTGCGGCTACGTAAAGGCCTGTCTACTAGACCGGTAAACAGGCTGTGGGGCTCGTTGCGTGCGCAGACCCACATGCTTGTGCGTCATCCTATGCCACGTGGCTCATCGCGAATTTTAAGATTTAGAAGTGGGATAAGTTGCCACAGTAGCTACTTTCCAAATTTTCCGCTAATAATTTTGCAACCTGTATTTCGGTGCGGTGGTTAACGTACTTGCCTTCTACGCCGGCAAGCTAGACTTCATTTCGGCTGACGACACACGCAAATTAAATTTTCTTTTATTAACTTAATAGCATGCAGATTGATTAATAGATATGATGGCAGTGCTTTATGTATGTTCGGTGCTTAAAATTCAGCGTCACACATTGAAGAAAGGCGCTACTTACTTGCAGTACTATGTGCTACGATGGATCTGCCCGAGAGCATGTAATGCAACATATACTTTAAACTGAGCGATGTTTGATGATTCGAAAACGACCGTACCCAATTTCTAGTAATAGGTAACAATGAACGCTTTTCGAGACGATTTAAACCAACGACAACCCTCTAAAATGTTGTCGACAATTCCTTGTGTAATCTAGTTGACGTTTTAGAGTAGAACCTATTATTCTGATTAACGGATCAGTCACACCGCATACAGCCAAAACATATGCGATATCCGAATACTTAACGCTTGATCCTATGCAAAGAACCGAATGCGATCGCTTATTAAGGAGACTCACCGGTGCTGAGTCACAATTAAATGTGCAATTTATGCAGTTGATATTATTGTAAAAGGAGGCCAACGTTTTTATTTAAAATAACCTTACTTATCGTGCTTATGCAATTTACACAGGGACAATGACTTAACAAAGCTGTGCTTCACGTAAATTTGCCAAATGACCGAAGAAAGGACGGAGAGAGTAGCACATCTGCAAGCATTCAAATCTGACTAGTTCAGTGCCAGCAACAACATACGCTGAATTTTATTAATTGCTTCTAGCTTCTACCTATTTTCTTTCCTTATTAGATTCGTCATTGACCCAACTCGTTGACTACCAAACACTGGTTATAAAATAAATGATAAGCACTCGGGATGCCGATACTGATAGTGGTAATAATAATGATCCAGACATAATTCAAGCTAAACAAGCAAGCTTTACAGGATTACACGCACGATTCGGTGCCACTAAGCAAAAATGCGTTGGTACCTTATTTTCTAAGTAAGGGATGGTTTTAACGAGAAGGTAGTTGGCCAAATGCTAACCCTCACTTTACGAAACGAATGCGCCTTTTGTAGACCGTGTTTACCTTTACCACAGGTGCCTAATGAATAACAAAAATAACTAAAGCTGTGTTCACTTGCTTGCAACATGAATGCTAAATATGTACCGGATTGGCCTTTACGCCAAATTGGCGGTATTTATCCCATTTCTAGTACGTATGACAAAGCATTTTGCGTGGCAGTTTAAAAAGTCTACTAAAGTTGTTGTTGTTGCGTTGTTGAGATTTTAAGTGCAAACACCAAGCTGGAACGTTTTAATTTCGTCCGCCATTCATCCTACATCCCATATGGTCCATTGCTCGTAGTGCGGCACTAAACAAGTGGTCAAGTAAGCCTTGACAAACTTACTCTCACCCTTCTTTTTCCCTTGAAATGTCCATTTAACCTGCTACTTGTTTGTCTGCTGCTAAGCAAAGGAAGGATGGTCATTAGCAGCCCGCTGAAATGCATAAATATGAGGTGAGGTGAAGAATGTGGATAAAGACGCCGAGGTGGAAGTAGTAACCTCAATGCATTCAACGCGTAGTTTCTTATTTCACGCTAAAAAGGAGTGCAGCGCGTGCCTCATCGTAGCTCAGCCCTTGGTTACTGGAAGCCAAGAGTGAGCTTGCATGCGCTTACTTCTAGTTGCAACTCAAGTTAAATCCTGGAGTATCCATTCGATTTTTATGCAATTGTGTGGTTGTGAACAGTCCACTTGATATCTTGAGTTGGGAATTTGTCAGGACATTGTGCACAAATGCGGCATAGCGCCTTCCGCTGGTAACAGAAAAACTTCCTTCATAGCCGAAACATGAAGTGGATCTTAAAGAAATCAATCTTGATGTGTTTGTTCGTATGCCATTTATGCCAATGATGGCGCCACTTGACCAGATGCCCAGTGCAAATCCAGCAGCAGTAAATGCTGATTTACTTTTGACAGCCAGCTGGAATGATCGCCTGCACTATTGCATCGCACGCATTCACCTGCTTTAATTTAACGGACATACTCAAGTCACATCCAATGAAGCGGTCTAACACCTTTTGTAAACTTCCTTACAAACAGCATCCTTGCCAACCTCACGGCACGGACAGCCTTTTCCATCAAATCCAGGATTCAATGAGTGTATGTAACCAACGTGCAAATGTTAGAGCCCTCAACACAGTCAAAATTAGCCTCGCCACAGGTAGTGGCACCGAGTTCAATTGCTTCCTGAATCCGAAGCGACAGATTTTGCATGAGATAATGAACCAGTGCCAGGTAAGTGCCGGGGTAAAGAATGTGGTTTTGTACAGTTTCTTTTATAGTGTGGACCAAGAAAAATTCGATGGTTACCATGCGCTCTTGCGACAAGCATGGTTGTATCTAGTTAAAAGCAATGAATGGATCAAGTAGGCTCAAGATGTTTTGTTTCTATTTGGCTTAACGTTTTCGCAAAGGCTGCAAACCTGATAAAGCAGCATTCTCTCTTATAAGGAGAGTAGCTGCTTTCATGTGGATTGCCTTTAAGAGGTTGTAAAAGCGAATCAAATCAGTGATACCTGTGAATGGACAAATGGAACAGGAGCAAATCGACGACTGCGTGTGCCGGGAGTCGAACCCGGATCGACTGCTTGGAAGGCAGCCATGATAACCGCTACACCACACACGCGCATTTGCGCGTCGTCACACTATACCCACACGAATACATTCCTGCTGGCATTTGCTGCTACTTACTGCCCTTTTCTTTTGCCTGTCGGTCCAACGAGAACTTACTTTTCCACAAATACACACCCCATCTTTTATTTGCTATGCACACCACCCCGTTGGTTTGCCAAAATCTAACATTTCTTCCCCTGCGCTTTCATATTCATGTCACCTGGAGGTAGACATCAAGTCTTTCAATGCTCAAGTGGAAGGTTGACCTAGAATGAGGCATTGTGTCTAAGATAAGATTTGTCTTGCTGTTTCCATCATTATGACAACTGCGTGCATTAGATACTGTTTTCTTAAATAACAGTTCTAAAAAAGGTATATTAAAGGCATCACCATCTTCTTATCCATCTCAATGGCTGGGCGTGAAAGTGCCAGGGGTGTGTGAATGTTTCAAATCAGTGGTAACTTTTTACCAAAATGATGGGGCAAGTGGATTTCCATTAAACAGTCTGATTAATTACACCATCTTCATGGACATTACAATTCACACTTGCCGATCATGCTCATAGTCTACCGAAATTTCTCCCTTTCTGCATACTGACGGTAAATTATTTTTTTCTGCATCAGCATGCTACATTACGACTTCGCTGACAAGATTGGTAAACGAGGTAGATCCAGATGCAGAACGACTGGGATGGCATTGATTACTTAGTTTTACCGCTAGTCGCCGTTCCCGATGATCGCGCACACAATTAACACGGGTTGAATCTACTGTGCTCTCTACATCCCAAAGGAACTAATCAGTTCTCATTGCAAGGATAGCAGCGTAGGGTACACTGTTGTAGGAGGCATGGTTGGCGATAAAGTGAGCCGAGTACCGTGACGGAATTTGGGCAGGACATTGAAATCAGCATCATGCAAACAATACGATTTCACCCTTGAGATTGCAACTTTTTCGTTCATCCTCTTCCTCGTGCTGTTTCGGCTAACCATGGCCATTGCGTTTAGCGGTGCTTCAATCAAATACCTTGATGTTAGCAATACAAAGGCATATTCGAGCTTTTTTGGCAAAATTATAAGAGATAGGTTCGCGTTTTTGTCGCCAAAATTTTTATTTAGTGTCTATTCAGGGAAGATTACTTAATAATCCCTTGATTTCCAAAATTTGCAGTAAACACCTGCAAGGACATGCAATTCTTCCAAAACCATCTTATTAGTTGCAAGAGCGATTAACAATTACCCTAAATTTGTTCATTGCGCTACCTTGCGCACAACGCATTGAAGGCGTTCCCTGCTTCGATTTACTCAATAAGGCTCTCTATAGCCTGGAGGATTAGGACCGATCAAAAGCCTAGCCTTCATAACGTGCACCTAGTTCTGCAAGTCGTTCACAACCTTTGCAAGCGGGGAACCCACCCTTATTTTCTAGAGATCTAAATCCATCATCAATTGGTCTAAACGTTAGTTACTGTTCAACCACTTAATCTGGTAGTGTACAAATCAGTGAAAATATTGTTATCTGGACGAATTTTAGGTTTACAGCTCTATATTTGCATGCATCTATGCCCTTAGTAGTGGCAAGTTATGGTTTGCTGCCTTTTTCATTCGTGGTTACGATATGCTTAACAATTTCAAGGGTTTTGCGTTGTTTACCATCATCCAATCCATTGGGTCGGACTCACAAGAGGAAAATTGTTACTGCACCGTAACTGCACAAAGTTTAATGTACTAATTTAGTCCTTTTCGTAAATATTCTGCAGCGTGTCATCGCGAAATGGGATTAAACTGACTGGTCATCTGAAGGAATCCGATGGGCAGTCACTCCAGCTTACCCACTATGGAACCTACATCTCTTTACAAACACGATTGGTTGCAGTAAACCTCAAAAAATAGCCTTTTCTAATCTACGAGGTTGTTTATGCTACTATTCGCTCCGCTCCCATCTGATCCATCCTGATTTTTGCTGTGCAGATGACAAATGCTATGCAGCAATATTTGTTAGCATACAGGCTTTTAAGCGCTCTGTCCATGTCATTTGAAACACATTTTGCCTAAGTTATTTGTAAAGTGATTAGTAAGATCAAGACTGTAGCACTGTTTTCATTAACTTTTCCTTTTCTGCAATTCATTCTGCTTTAAAAATGTTGATGCACTTATAATCTCGAAGCAAGCAGGTTGGCATAGCTCCAAGAGGAACTTGAACATTTTTCAGAGCACGAATTCGAGTTCTATTTCTGTCTCTCATTTAAGAGGTACATGTCAGGAAACATAAGCCTCTGTCTGTTATTAAGACCATGGATACCTCATAAGCACTTCAGATGAGGTCTTCTCAAACTCAAAATGCTACGTTTCTCCTTTTGTGAATAAATTTTCCATTAGCAACAGCGCGCTTTGTATGCAGGGCCGCGTTTTTTACTGATGTAAATTGGTAGCCAACGATGCTATTTATTATTGTTTGTCATGCCCCTCAACGGCGTATTCGAAATATGCAGAGGTGGTTCAATCCATTTGTCTAGTAACATCCGTTCCATTATAAGGAAGTGACCTACAACGCAACGAACCAGGTGAAAATGGCATAGAGATCCTACGTAGCTCATCAACCGCTCATCATTGGTAAAGACCACCTTGTTTGACATTAGGAAGCAGCTTGATTGGATTTGAAAGGCCGCGTTAAATTAATAACTAAGCATTGCATAATCCATTGTGATATTACTGGCCAAGTTCATTCATTCCGGTCATCGATGTGTACTTGCGGCCATCACTGTCTATAATCAAAATCAAACCTGGAATTTGGACCAAAATTTGCTCTAAGGACCACTTACTAACTTCTTGGCTTTTTATCAGTGAGTTTCATCTTTAGACAATTGGTGCTAATTTTTATTCAGTTAGATGCATTTAAGGTTATAATTATGTCAATCAGCCATCTCGAGTGGTTGACAAATAACTGCTAGCCATCAATTAAAAAGGCGTTTGGTAGGAAATTAACTTAGCAATGCTGCTCTCTATGTGAGGTAAATAAGTGCCCGCGACTTCTTTGGAACTTGAGTTTCGGGCATTTAAACAGCCACTATAGGGCACTCTACGCAAAGAAGCAACGAGAGCTAGGCATTAAAGAAAGTGGCTTCATTCCATCCATTTACCGTTCTGAGCTAGCTAACTTGCATGTCGGCGCACTTAAAGTTAGTTCGAATGCCTGACTTGACGTTATGCCTTCACTTAGATAAAATATGTGCTAGTGTAGCGCTCTAGCTTCACAAACCTAGACCTTTGACGTTCCAACAGCCTTAGATGAATCCCAAAGCAATGTCGTGTGCATTCTTCTTCTCAGAGGCTCTAAAATATCACGAATTTGCAGGCACAGTAAGAGTGGCTGGTTGGTAGACCAACTGTTTAGAGTTATAGCGAAAGCTAGTCCAAAAAAAGTACAACAGTGCTTGTGGTTCCGGGCATTTATCTGTCAGTGCAGTTTGATCGCTCTCGTATGCGCTATTTTGTCTCGTCATTAGTGCCTTTTTACCAATTTGTGCACGGGTTGATGCTTCTGGCCAGCCTTCTTACAACGCATGAATTGATAACTTGGCACCGTTCGCCAAATAACAAACCTCTGCGGGGATAATTGAACAGCAGCAAAAAGTATGCCCTTCAATGCTGCTTTGCAGAAGCCTGTTATATGCTGAGATGGAGCAGGCCACTATTTTGCGCATTTAGTTGACTCTCCAATGCGAATTTGACCTACAGCCTTGACCTCTATTTCGCATCAAGCCTATTACTGGGCAAACGATTAGCACAATCCCAACTTGTGGTTGACCTGACCCAAAACCATGCAAACAATATTGTGGGTATTTCAATATTCTAAACAGTCCACTGCTTTCTTCGTTGTCAAGTAAGGTTAGGACTGTACACCGCATGGAGTGTGTTCAGGTACACGTTTCGCAAACGCCCATCCTATGATGCCTGCAACAATTACTTGGCGAATATGGTGCATCCAAGAGGGTGTTGTGAAGATCACCGACCGAAGGGTATCCTTCAATGGCCTCCTAATAATGCCGTTTCGGGGTTTATTGAATTTTTGTTATAGTTAAATCAGAAGCATTGCCTGGCAAAGTGTCTCACTCTCCAGGCAAGCGTGCAGCATTGCCTTGTGGAACCGAGCATTCACCTAGTCTAGCCCATAATCTTTTCTCTATTTAAGGTTACAATATGCTCTACTGAGAACGCACCGATCCTCTTAGGAATATCTGTCGATGACCTCCTTACCTTCTATTAGGACGCCATTTAAATCATCTAAATTTTTTTTAGCTAAAGCGAACACTCGTCTTGTCACAAGGCATTTCAGCAATCCGCTCGCATTTGCATGCTGACATTACATTAATTTTCTTGAACGAAAACCTTCTTAACATCACGTGTCCAGGGTTCAGGTAGCCGTTTATCACCAAAGTCAGATTTCCTGAGATTTGAAAATCAACCTATTGAATAGCAAAACCATAGGACCTCATCTTCTCCCTTTTATATCCTAAGCAATCTAATAAACCAAGGCTTTTAAATTTCCACAAGATAGACTGTACTCATGAGACTTAGATAACCTGCCTATAATACGAAGATGAAACTTTTTTGGCTGTTGTTTAACTGTTGCGAGAATTCGAATGACCCCGGGTTGGCGCGCATGAAATTTTTTAACGTAATAATGGAAGACACCTCAGCATGTGCAAATGCATGCGCATTTTGACTCAAGGTGGAGACATGTTTGCGCGGACATCCTTCCATGCAAAGCATTGCTGTCACCCTTCCCGGTAGCCTAGACCTGTTGTTACTCTTTCGGCCCACCAACAGCGTGGGAATCCAATCTGATCCTACGCACTAATGAAGGAGGATCCAACAGTGCAATAACTGGCTCATCTTTTGTGTCTTAAATTCGCCTGTCCTTTCTGCCTCTCGACTTATTCTTAGAACACCTTTAAACACTTTCGAATAGCTTGAGAGACTTCCACTGTTTAGTCAGCCTTCTTAGTAGTCGACTGCAATGCTAGCGGGTTGCCAAACGACATTTAAGAAAGCAATTACATTCATGATCTTCACACAAAAATGAAACAAATTGACTGCGATGCGATCACTTGTAGCCACTTATACTAATATATTCGTCGTGCTTCCCTTTTTTACATTCACTTCTCACACCGTTGGAATAACGGCGCAACACAAGTCACTGTGCTATCCGCACTTTTGTTTAGAAAGAATGTCTGTGGTAGCTGAAGCTAATTTTGGCTACCAAGTCAAGATGCTGATAGGTTTAATCCTAGTAATATGCATGCATTAAAAGTTATTGGCAGGTTGATTCATGCAATGCTCCTAAGCAGGAGAAGCGATTTGACTCCGTCAGATTTATTCTGCATTTGCCTTCATGCATTGAGGGCAACTAGTAAATGAGGACAACTCCGCCCTGTCAATGTTAAATACCTAATGCCAAATACTTCCGACTCATTTTACATCACCCCTCACCGTTCTGCTAATATCAGTAAAAGTTGCGACTTCGCGTCTTATTTAGCTCATTTCAATATTTGCTATCCATTTGACGCTCTGAATGCCCTTCATACCTTTCCATGTCCTTCACATTCTTCACATTTCCTGACAGTGCCTACACTTTGTATTCATTCATCACAACATTTTCGCAGATGACTTACTCCCTCGGTTTCTTTATGCGGATCTCCCCCAATTTTTGACAATTTCACAATTAGAGGAGAGCTGAGTAATCGCAGCATTTTTAAGCAAAACTTAATTCGGTTTCTTGCCTTTATGGGTTAATCGTACTTCGCCAAGGCTTGCATCTGCTCGAAAGTATTATCAAATTAAGATGCTGCAAACGTCTGATATTATCGTTTCATATTGACGCCATTACAGCATAAATCCGAGGAATGATTTACAAGTCGCTGCTAACTTTGTAATAATCCTTTGTGAATGTGTCGGAAGAGGCCTTAAGCCAGTCATATCGGGTAGTATACGAACTTACGACCATCGTCCTGAGGGAACCAAGGCCATATAAATCAATCTGTTGGAGCTTTACTTGTGCACGAAAATAGGCCGAGAACACGCGCCTACGGATCCAAATTTCGGCTGGACTCGAGCCTACGTTTGTACTTAGTAGGCTGTTCAGTGTAAGTACTTTAAGGTTTTTGTGTTCTTATATGGTTATGTTTTTATTTTTCGGTGTTATTCGTTGTTCCGCCTTGGAATAATTCCTTTCTTGCATATAGTATTTGCATGAGCAGCACCAAATGTCTTTTATGCCCTGTCTTGAGTGATGCAAACGAGCGGTTTGTCCGTATGCGTTCCTACGACTCAGTTCAGATTCAATAGACAGATGCGATACAGAACAGGAAAGCGCTGTTTCGCAGCACGTATTTAGAAACATTTTAGATCGCCGGTAGATTTAGTTGTAATTCTCTTTTGGCCTTCCTTGGTCGACTTTTGCTAGAGTTTGAGTTTAATTTGCGAAATCGGTAATTTTTAAAATAATTATCATGGGTGACTAGTCGAAATTTGCGCAAACAAGTAGTCTTGATTACATCCAGTAAAAAATATTAGTGTCCACCTAACCAACGTAGGCTATCAGCTGTCTTCTGCGCCATCGAAGAGTAATTTTGAGAAGATTTTAACCTTATGCAAGCAGATACCTTATTTAACTTATTAAACCTATTTTATGCATATCTTGCTTTAATATGTCAAGTCGGATTCAAAAGGCGATTTAGTCCATAGACTTTAGGGAAAGTGCTGTCATGCAACCAGTTGAATGGCTCCACATGATACATTCTTGAAGCACACCTGTACCATTGACAAATAAATAAACGAACCATTAGTCTATTCTGGACGCGGAGGTACCATCCTTGCAAGTTTGTGTCTGCCGCAGAAGATAAGGGCACAAATCTCACCCGCACTGCTAGCTCCCTCTAGATTTATGGTCTGCCTGATAGAACATCCCACCCAAACTACAAAGCAAAGCGATGAAGTTGGCACCGGCACAGCCTTTTTGGAAAGATATTATGCTCTTTGAATTCGACGATATAACTATGAAGGCAGGTAATTCAAACGTCAACCATCTTCCTGCCTCACGTTTTCGCAAGTCACATGAAGACGTGTGATCACAAAAAGCCATCAAATTAAGTGGAGCCTTTGAGACTAATAGAAGCAAGGCATTAGCATATCTTCCACCTATTTGAGCTAATTCCATCCTCGAGTACTACCAACAAATGGAACCTAAAACCTATGCCCCAAAACAGATACTTAACGATGAAACGTGATTAAAGAAGTAAATGCTTTCCGCCATAAGTTAATGTGCGGAATAGCGAAGCAAACAATCATATGATTTGAGCGGAAAGAGCTACTGCTGTTGTTATCAACGCCACCTTGCAGAAAATGAATCAAAGCCTGCTCTGGAAGCGGTGCAAGCTGCATGCTAACGTTTTGCTCGTGGCAGATACTTCGCTACCTCAGCTAGGGTGTGATTTATTTGCACAATCGCTAAAGAGAACGTCACTTTGCGTCCTTTTTAAATGCAATTCCCTTTCAATTGGCTGCGTTACAGTTACGGCTTTGTTAGAAACAGTAGCGATTTCATAGATGTGCTGGCATTGTTTCATTAACATGTGATTTACGACCTGTTTTGTCCTAATTTTCAAATCCACGATTCCCCCATTCCAAGTAATCCTCGAGAATATCATTATCAACCGGCGTCTTTAAATGCGCATGATAAGTAAATTTGTGTTAAGGACTTGCCATTGCCATTAACAAAAAGCGAAGGCAAAGCTTGCTCTTCCCTGCAAAAAATTGCCACTGCTAAAGTAGGAATCTTAACAGTAATGCAATGCAAATTAATCAAAGCCTTTTGTCAATGTGAATTCTTAGTTACATTTGTAAAAATGCTGTGAAATAAATTAAGAAAAGGGAAGATTTGTATCCAACAGAGGAAATAGAATAAGTTCCGATCAGAAGTTATTCTCCAGACTTGTCAAATGCTGAAGGGCCACGAGAAAATGCCTACGCTGCTTACGGATAGGAAGAAGGGCAACTTGTGAGCGCACCGGACTTTTCCGCCTTGCCATTGCACCAAGCTAAGCTTAAAAATGAAAGGTAATGAGGAAGTCACACGCGACTCATAAGATTTAAAGTGATATTAACGCTAATATTATCATAGGTAGGTCATCTTGTGGATGCATAACATTGCTGTTTATCTGATCGCCATGTCAATCGACTTCAGTGGCTTGAGCGGTTTGGATGGTGGAACAGCGAATCTGCTATAATACAGCGCATCAGGTTCAATGCATCGAAATATAATTTTAAGCCTTAAGGGTTAAGTTAAACGTCTCAGTGCCTTACTTGTGCCGCTTGCATTTTTCGTTTGAGGGCGAACTGTTACAAAATGGGAGCATGATGGGACACCGCATGAGTACGTTTTATAATTTAGGTTAATGGATAGTTCTAGCGACTTTTAAAATACCATTTAAGGAGAAAATGAAAATGACGAAGCCTTATTTAGTGGTGAATCGGCTTGCCAATTTGTGGTCGTGGTTACACCGCAAAGGTCATAGCGTTCTCCTCAGTTGGGCATGACAATACAAAGCCGGCTAAATTAGATTCCATTGTGCCGACATTACAGGCGGTGAAGGCGTCCAAATTCCACCAAATAGTGGAAACCATAATACAATTTCCCATGTGAACCAGTCTTTATTGATAATAAGCAGCGATCCACGAGCCAACAGAATGAATGCAAACAAGAAATGGAGTAAAAAGACACTTGGGTAGAAGTCATTTCATTGGCAAGGGTTTACTGGCGACATCAGCATCGAATCATATAACTAATGGTTGTCAGGGTAACTGGATCGCAGTGTTCGTAAAGGCGTCACTAGGCTAGCCTAAAAGTTATTGGGAAAATCCTCGGTGCTCAAAATCAATGTCTCCGGAACGCCTAAGTTGCAATATGACTGGCTTAATCACTACCAAGGCATGTATGGTGGCATCTAACCACCTGAGCATGCTGAGCGGTGGATGAGAAAAAGCGCGGTGATATGGGAGGAATAAGTTAAATAAGCTTAGTGGACCGCCTAGAAGAGGTATAAACGGACAAAATATAGTGAAGTAGGCAGGCGATGATGTACCAAACAAGCAAGTTCGCATCTGATGTGCGTGCGTCCGTGTGGAGTAGTAGGAAGGACGGGATGCAATAAAGGACTGAATTCGAAGCCTGTAGGAGTGCCTGCGATTCTGAGTGCAGGACCGTGTGATACAGTCAGGAAAGATGAAAAAGGATGAAGATGCAAGTAAATGAATGATGATGATGATGATGATGGTGATGCGACTTGTGAGCTTTGATCTACCGATCTTCGACCACATTTATGCTTTTCCATAGCCGTATTAGTTTGTTCTGATAGCATTCTCTCGGCTTTGGTTCACTCTTCTACTAAAAGCAATGTTGAGCGTTGCGAAAAGGTGTGATGCTTATAGGAGCACATAGCCTCCGGTTTGTGCTGCGATGGCAGTGATTTTAGGTGGCGCCTCACTTTCGGGCACTAACTCACCCGCACATTGGTTAGTCTTCATATTGCACGGCAAAAAGTAGTAGTCGTTCACACAATCCTCGTGGATTGAAAGCAGCTAGTGAGATAGGTGAATTTCTTCGTGCAACAATAAAAGAGCGAATCAACATCCGACCTCTGACGGAAAGTTTGATTTGCTTAGCGAGTAAACCTCACACTACTTGGCTAAATTAGAGCACATCCATTTTGTGATTTTCGTCTAAAATGCGATTATCTGCACTTGCGGACAACTATAACAACGATAGTTCACTGCACTCAGTATTTCACAGTCTTCCCATTCATTCACTTACTGGTTTTTCTTATTTGCGAACCAACTGCCTCTCATAATAGAAGATGCTATCGTTGCACCAAGTGCATTTCAGTCCCACTCGCAGTGGTCAGCGGACATGCTCAGGGCTAACTTATTTTAAGTATCATTAACCAATATACCTAACAGGAGCACTAAACGCCCGCATGCATAAAGCAAAGTATGATGAAGAATCAAGTTGCCTGTCAGCCAACTTGTTTTTAGAAATGTGTTGCTTTAACTTCCTTTTTCATCAGCGAATTTCAAAGCCACCCAGGCCACAGGAAGAGCAGCACATGGAGACCAGATATGACCTCATATATGTTCCACTGATCTGCCACAGTATGGCTGGACAAATCGTTTTACACGATCCTGCGCATGAGCGTTTATTTTCAGATCTAGATAAATAACTTTGATAGAGAAGACGATGGTACATTATCTACCATTCAAAAGAATGGGTTTAAGGTGAATTTTTTTTCAGAAAGGTGAAGAGAGTGGATGGCACAATTGTAGTGGCTGGAGTGGTGTAATGGTGTCAGGAATATTGCGGTGACTGGGGGAGCTCTTCTTTAAATTACTCTGACAGACTACTGCTATGCATCTCACCGCACCTGCAAATGCGTGTGGCTCTGCTCAACATTTCTATGTGTGCTCTGACGTCCTGATATTGCACCAGTTAAGGCACTGAGGGTTAGCGTGACTGCCTGTCGATAGGTTGGCCGGTCTTTAAATCTATTTTCTACACATTTGCCTGCAAACTTCTATATGCTATTCATTTATAACGTTGCAAGAAGTTGTTTTGTGCCGCTTGATATCCTGGTCTAAAAGTCAGTCATACGGAGTGTGGTTGTTGTGGCTTCACCTATATGGGTGACAGAGACCAGAACCTCAGATGCACTCATGAAAGTCGTTATCGCATGCGTTTTTATAGTCATGCTGCTCAGTTTTTTTTAGCTAAAAGGCAACTGCTTCTTTTATAAGGTACTCCGAAGCTGCGGATTTAATGATCAAAGTCCATTGATGCAGGAAACACGTCTGAATCGCCCTTTATTTTGAATTTTCTACGACCGTATCAGAGTTTGACACTGCTGACTCCGAGTCTCCCTTATCCAGCACGTTCCAATGCCGCCCCGAGATTCGTCTATAGAACCACTCCTTAACATCCCCATTGTATCCTGTCACGTAATCCTTCCCATAGCTGCTGTTCCAATAACTTGGATTGGTCAATTTTAGCTCCATTACCTGACGGGATGAAGTGGTTTCTCCAACGTCTGGATCAACTCAAAAAAATTACCACTAAAACGTTACTCTAACTGGCAAATATTCTATCAGGAAAACGGGTTGTTTTATACGACCATTCAAACATGGCCAATGCCATCGCCACAAGGGGATGTTTTGCTTTCTCTAACGCCTCTCAAGTCCACGGCGAAAGTCTCATTGGTGTGGCTATCTACATTACGGTGGGTTATTTGGCAAGTTTGCCAACGATGCTTCACTACAGGGCATTCCGGTTTGCATGAGTTCTGTAAATTTATTCAACGATTGCTTAGACTTGATATGCTGCCTCGTTCCAACCATCTGGCAGGACTTCTAACGTTAAATTTTAACAAGGCGTGATACTGTATAAGACACCTAGCAGACTCTTCTTGAAAGAATACGCAGCATTTGCGGGGTCAGACGATTTCTCTCAACATCCCTTTGGAATCTAAAAATTTCCGCCTGACGTTTTGTCTTAGTAAAGTCAGTAATACATTCATTAGCTTCTGATAAAGATTGTGAGGAATGGATTGTCTTCAGTCTGTTGACTGTGATGCAGATCACCATCGACACAAGACATTTTTCTTGTGCTTAGATGAGCCATACTCACAAAATCAGATTTCAGAATATCAGCATGATGGTTCTCGGTTAAGAATGGAAGCATCCAAATCGATGATCTTTCGAGCTAGTAAAATTGGCACATCAGTCGTTGGAAGCGGTTTGAAAGTGCCCGTGTTAGATGCCATTCCCACAAACCTCATTACATCCTTGCCGAAACGCAATCCCTGCCATTGAATTTCATATGAAGAAAATGCAGCCTATTCGACAGCCTTTATCACAGCCTGAATGATGCTGCAACTATTAGAATAGGTGCTACTTTTTCTATTTTATCCTAGCTTATGAGCATGTCCGAATATTTTATTATCAAATTATCTTATACGCTCGACCTAAAAGACAAGAGCATTATTCCAGCAGCTATTGCAGAGGAGAAAGCACACTTAGGAATGATTGTTGACCGCGCATCCCTTCCACTTTGGGATCAAGCAGTAAAAACGGCTCTCTTAAACTAACGCACCTTCATGCTCCAGGATATTTCATGAGTATGATGCGACTGTTCATTTTCACTGACTCAAACATCCATGCATAGATTATGATGTCATCGTAGTTGCGACTCCAGATTAAGACTACACTGTGACAAATATCCCTAAGCAGCAATGCCATCCGATTCGGAAGGCGATCACATCAATAGCAGACCAATAATCGGTAGGTGCGTGCATTTTTGACGTCTCGTTTAAGTGCGCCCGACTGGAGGAGACCCCTATCGCGCTGCATTCAAACAAATTTTGCTGCCTAAAACAAACGCCAACTTTGTTTTCCTGGACTGTACTGGAACCCATTGCACTACATTTTTATAGGAACACAATTTGTCATTTACCTTGCAAATCGAATTCGCGGTATCGTTTGACTGACTGTGCTCATCCAGTATACCAGATATGCAGTCATTTCAAATCCCTCACAGAGCGGGCCAGAAGTTGCGCGGTCTACCGGACATTTACTACGGCAACCAGATGAGTCATTTGCGATCTCCCTCTTAGCTTCTGTCTCCATTGCAGTGCATCACATAAGGCATTTATTACTTTTAGGAACAAGTGCCAAGCATTTGTGATCTTCCTTTTGAAGTATTAGCAAGAATTTTCAATTTCCTCAATGAGGCTGATCGCTTGAGTCTTAGTAAAGCTATTCCAGGATTGAGCTCTATATTTTCTGAGAAGATTAGTCACCAAGCTTTGTATGAACACATCAGTCATTTCACATGGTTCGATAAGCAACTCTGTAATGCATTATGGTTAGAAAACTTGGCTGCTGTTCACCTAACTGTTCTTCGAGCTGACCTCTATTACAATGAACAAAATCGTCTCTGGTTTCGTCGCTCCTTCGCCCGTGTTTCCATGCGTGCTTTGGAGCCCCTTTCATGCCTCATTATCTCTCCGACGGCGAGCGTAAAGCCGTTGTCTGTGGGAGATTCGCACGGAATTGAGCCTTATGTGCATGAAGTGGATAGAAGTAGTGATGGGTTTGTGTCGTTACGAAACCAATCCCGGAAGGCTATCTTACTCCTACCTGTAATAAAAAGGCGGGATTTGACTGAGGTTTTAGTCGAAACCTCATTTCTATCGTCCTGCATCGGGTCACAGTTTCCCGGAGTATCTTCAGGAGAGCCAACTGTGCTCTCTACTTTGTGGATTACCAAAAGTGCACAGACAAGCAGAATATTTGGATAACACTAAAGACGATTGCAAGGAGCCTGCTGATGAACCAAACACTGATTGTGGTAGTTGCAGTGAATGCAAATGAGGGCAAGATGCGTGCAGTGAAACACGTCCAGGAGTTTTATTGCGACCTCAGCAGCTCTAAGGGCTCCCTACTAGCTGCCATTTCCACCGATTGGCGACTATGGTGTCTGTATGAGGGCGGATCTGACTACCTAAATTAGGTGGAGACATTTGGGTGGGCCCGTCTTGTCGCCATCTGGAAAAGAAATGAGTTTTATAAAGGTGGCGGTCGTGGATAGACCAAAGGCCTTGGCATATCCCAATCGCGGTATGATTGAATTTAGCCTATGTCTACTCCAGCTTCATTTCTCTTTTGTCATATAATCCATACATTTTAAGCCCCTCCTTACTGCCATTTTGCCTTCAAGGGGACTGCACTTGATGGTGCGAGTAAAATAGAGCCAAACGTTGCAGCAATTCCAAACGCCTGTTCCTCTTTTCTGCTTGATAATTTGCACAGTGGAGCAAAAAGTGTACTCCAAGCACTTCTATAACTTATAAAGCGTTTATGGGGGTAGGTATTCTGAAGAGCGATTTTAATTTGATCTTATTCTTCAACGGACAGAGACCACAATTGAAGCTATGTGTGGTGATTTCCTGCACAATAGTGCCATCGTGTATGGTCTTGCAAAACAGTTTCACCAACCAAGAAGTGCAGCACATCGCTAGCAATGGTTCTCTCGCACCATTATTGCAACTGACAAACCATGCCTATTTGGTATTAATATAAACTTTCCAATTAATTTTCAGCAGCTTAAATCAGACTATCCAGAATGTATTGCCCACTTCTAAAAATATTTCATCTTTCATATTTTAGGTAAGATAGCACGCTAACAGCTGCTTGGGATTATCATTTACAGGAGGCCAACATCTTTTTCGAGGTACCCATCGGAGCAGAAAACCCGAAGTTAGAGTCAATGAAAATATTTCGCACTTAATAATGGAGCATTGAACACGATTCCTGGATTTGCTCTCACTGTTGCCTCTTCCTGTATCTGTGAGTGAGCCGCTTTAAATTTACTTCTAAAAAGGAGTGAATAAAAAATCCACTTCTCTTATTATCATAAATCATGCAAGCAAGCGTGATAAAGTGGCGACTTACCGGATAGTCAATCACAACCATCACAAAAGGAAGCAGGTTTTTTTCCTTCTACTGCTGCAGTTTTCCTAAAATTTCGTGTTTTCCTGATCAAAGAAGGCTTACCAGATTTGTAATGCAAATGCGGATTATGATTGTCACATCTACAGTATGTTGATAAGCGAATTTGCTAGTGCATGCTGAGAATGTGAATTTGAGTTCATTGCGCTTGTCATAATATTTTAAACCTCTGTTCTTCAGTCCGACCGCATTTTATGCAGGCCGCGGTAAAGAAAGAATCAGAAATCAAGGGAAGGTGGTATGTGGGTGGACCCGCATTCTGAATTCGAAGACATTAGAGTAAGCGATCAGGATGAGAGAGTTGAAGCGAGGTTGTGGCGACAAGCCTATGGAAAAGGAAATCCCCTTCAGGATTGAGATTAGTTCGATAAAAATAAAACAATTGTTACTGGAAAGAAAGGCGAAGACCGTGCAAATGTTGTAATTTTATCAATCCGCACGAGATCGTTCACCACTGTCCCTAAGGACAAACTCCCAGACGCAGACTCATTTCCTCTGGATGTCTAATCCATGCGTATTTGCTCAATTCGGATAATCCTGCCTTCACAACAAGGATGGAATAAAGGGCGTGTGTTCAAGCCCTTGCTACCAACATTAGGTATCTTGTGCTAAAATGCATTCATCTCAGTACGGTCTACATAATAATGGTAGTTATGGTTGCAGTGGTGCCGTAGGAAACTCCTCTTACCACAAAGAACGCAATTTGCTAGTTGATCTAAATGCCTGATCTAATTTTGGACCTTACTTTCCCGAATATGAACCCATATTTAGAAAAATGTCCAAAATAATGTAAGCTTTGATGCACTCCCTTTCAATGGCCTATATTACAGGTACAGTCGAGGGTTGATGCTTGCCAAATAACTGCTTTGATGACCAAGACGTCTGCTAATGGGATAGACGTCGGTTCAGACGTCCAACAATGCAGATCTTGGCACTGCTTCAGCTGTCATGGCACCTAAGTGTGGCGTCTGTCTCATCTCTGTCGTTATATTTTGCAAGTAAAGTGGGAGAAGTGAATCACTTAGTAGTGATCCAGGTAAAGCCTCTTAAAACTTTCAACCTAGTATCTCCTTACTCAAAATAAATGGATGCATAGGCCAAATGATTGGAAATAAATTACAAGATCTATACGAGTGGGTTGGCAGATTAAGTAAATTTCCTTCTTTAAAACACTTTGAAACCTATTCTAGCTCCTCTAATTCTCATAAAAATTTTATTCAAAATGAAGGATTGGTTTGAATGCAAAATTCAACGAACGCACCTCAATGAATGACGCTGAACAAATTTATTCCCGGGAGTAGCATTCGTATTCAAGTACAGGTAGTAGTTAACTGCTCCTATTAGTCTTGAAATGAGTGTAAATCCTGATTTACTGCAAACCGATAAAGTTCTTTGCAAAGTAAATTTGCGAATGTAGCACTAATATACTCATACCGAATCGAAAGCGGAAATCTTCGTGCGCATCGTCTTCTTAACGCAAGGAATAAGGTCTGCAGTCCCAAACGTTCTTGCCACATCGTTCCACGAAAACGCACACAATAAATAGCCCTTGTAGACGAATCCGCTCTAAAACTTTTGTATGCATGCGATCTTGCTCAACAGATGGAGCTGCTTGTAAATGTAGCCATATGTTAACATCTCCTGCATCACCTTCTGCGTGTTTTGCGAATAGAAGGCGGAAGCTGCCTCATTCTGAGGCTGTGTGGTAGCGATTCAGTCACAGATAAATTTAGCAATTGATTAACCAGAATCTTTGAATGGGCAGCAGAACATCGAGAGTGGCTCTCTGTTTGAAATGAACAAATCGAGGGGAAAATCGGGTGGAGGTGAGTGCACCAATTCACCATCCCTTTCTAAGGGATACAGATCACACACCTTTGGATAAAATGCATCGCACAGCAACTGCAAAGGACGAGCTTTGCGTTTACATTAGACCATGGACGTGTACCACGCAAAGATTGCTCAGCTTGCATGCCATCGTTGCGCAACTGCTCATTATCCAGCTAAAAAATATCTTGGCTAGGTTTAGCCACCACAATACCCATGAAACCAAAACTGCACATCTACCAGTGGTTGACGTCGTCGTATGGGTATTTTTTACTGATTGGGGGAGAAACTAACTCATAGAGGGTGTCAGAGAGTCGACAACGAGGTTGTTAGTGATTGACTGATTAACAATTCGAGTTGGCTTATCAACAAAGCAGTCAATACAGCACACGTTGTGATGTACTCGCACTTATAGAAACGTTAGATCGCTGTAAAGGTGTTCGCAGATTCAACGAAAAGCTGAGCAAGAGACACGGTCAAGTGCGAAAGTGAGCAAATTCAGCCAGGTGCATGATTAGAGGTCAGTGAGCACAAGCAGTAGACTTGCTAATCATTAATGGGCATCAGTAGTGTCACAAACGCTCGCTCAAGATCCGTGCAAATAAGTGGGTCACACAATAAATAGATAGTTGAAAAGTGGCTCTAACGAAGTTGCAGTTAGCCGTAAGTCACCGAAGTGTGAATTCTATCCGGTTAAGAGTACCTGCTGCAGGTACTAAAGGCTGCACTTGATGACGAGGAGGCATAAAAAATGCAACATATAATGCAACGCTAACAGATGTATTATGATTATGAGGGCTTGAAATTCGGGCGAGTTCCTGCCTCTGTATATCCGATTCCTCAACTCACACCAACGACTAGTGCTTGCTGTCCACAATGTCATGAACGTGGAACTTACCGTATCGTGCCGCAATTAGCTGACTTCCAACAATTTTATCAGAGGAGACATTAGGCTGGTGCACTGCGCCACGTATTTCCATTTTTAGAGGCAAAGTTCAATGCTTTAGCTCCAAAATCAACTTAGCCAAGGGATTTCGAACGAATAAACGTCTTTATGTCAATTTCCATGATAAACCCACCAATCAACTCAGTAGATCGACGTCTAGTCCAAGGATAATGTGGACTACACATCGGCATCCCGTTTTCAGAAGAATCTTTACTACCTCGACTTATGCTCCTAAAAATCATACTTGCTGATGTCGTAGAGGAGGCGATTCAGTCCATCGATGAAAGAGAGCGTGCACAAGCCCCAGTTTGGAAAATGGCACAATTGCACTTGTGCTGAATCCCATAGACACGATAGATTCTGCCTAAGTGAATAGTAGAATAACTTAAATGACACAACTGGCACGATGTAAATGTAGGAAGGCAGGAAAGGTGAATAACTGCGGTTTCTCTCATTAAGCATTAATTACCACTGAAGCTTATCTGCTGCATCAGCAGAAACAGACACATTCACATTTGTCTCCAATTCAGCACCATCACAAGTACTAAAGAGACCAATGCTTTCCTAGTTTCTCTGTAACTTCCAGAAGCTTAATCTTCTTCATCCAAGGTCCTAGCTTTAGTATGATCAGTGAGGAGCAGCATATGCCCACAGACAAAACATACATCAAAGGATGACCTTCAAATTGACGGATCATTTTATCCGTATAAGATTTAAATCGTTTAGCGAGAAGTTTGCACGAATAACAAAACTGCACAAATTTAAGTCCAACCATATCTGAAATGCTTTTAGACGTGCGGTTGCAAGCATATTTATAATCAACATCCAAAAAAGGAGGAAATTACTTCATTACGATAATCTCCGTTTTAAGATAACGTTTAAACGAAGATCTTAAGATCGAACTGAGAAACATAAGCCATTATCCGCCACTGTGATATCTCGAAACTCCCTTTTACACAAATGGTGCAATAGCCCTCAGACATAATATCAGCATTTATCATACAAAAGGGGACCACGACATCTAACGCAGTCCACAGGCCAGCTTATCCATCCAGTGAATAGTGTTCAATTTCGTGCGCGTAACCGAGACCGGGACGTAACCGACATCACAACGTATTAAGTGTTAAATTAAAAAATACTCATGAGCGAATGGTGCCAGTCAGACTCGCGACCCTACACCCTCTTTTCTCTCGCACTCCTATCGGATGTACCATGACTAAACACTCATAATTTAAGTTGCTACTTATATGGATACCACATGCTAATGGCGGGATACTCACCAAAGGCACAACTAATGGGTCGGCCCTTTTCATCCGATTTGCTCTCTGGTTTGTAAAAAACTTTGGCTCTCATATTGCAACTTTACCTATCGCTGCGTACAATGCACCACCTCTTTTGGAGGACTCCATTTTTACGTGCTTGCATGAATAACCAAGAACAATAGTGATGAACTAGACAAATTGTCTGCACCCGGGGTTGAAGTTCACGCCGATCTGGCGTTCTAAGTAACATATTTTGGCTCTTTTTGATTCTTGTCCACCTAATTCTTTCCTCTGTTATAGATGAAAGTTGGGCGCTTTGATACTTTCCCTTCTTCAAGTCGAGATGCTCGCTTTAACCCAAAAGCAAGGAGTAAGTGGAGGAGTCACAGAAGCAAGAATGAGGCTAGATGAGGTATCGTTAGTTATTAGATTGGTGCTGGAGTGTTGACGATGTGTAGAGTTGAAACAATCTATCCACCGAACGAACGACATAGCAAAAGTTTGCCTTGTTCAGTATGCAACTGCCAATCTGGTCATCTAATAGGACAAGTTTGAAGAAGAGAATGAAATGCACTCAAGTGCACATACGCACACACGACCTAACATTTACTACGACCCTCTAAAAGGACAAAAATAGGAAGTGGACATTGACACAAACACAACCTTAGGACAGACAGAAAACCGAAGCCGATACACATAGTGAACAGAGTGTAGGTGGTCTTAAGAGGGGTGACGCATTCTTACTAGTCATTGTAGGGCGCCAGGCTAAGGTAATCTCTAAAAGGTGAAAAAAGAGGATAGTAGTGAGGTAGGAGGGTAGAATTCTAGCCGATCTGCAAATTGCGAAGTCGGAGCAGTGCGCTTACATTCGCTTTTGCGGGAGTAAGTGTTGGGGTAGGAGGCGGGACCAAGGCTAGACAGTAAATAAGATGGAAGCGGGAAGTGCTTGGCAATCCAAGCTAAGCTATGCTGAAACGAGTGCAGGTCCTCAGCACATTGTGATTTAGTCACATTCAGCCTAGTCTGTGCTAGCATGTTCTAGGATATGAATCTTGGCCTTGTTTATTCATGTTATAATCAAAGGTGAGATTGATGGAGACGTGAAGGGAAACTACGAGGAGGGCACTTGCAGAGGATGAGGTGGGGAGGAGGAGGCGGGGGCTGCTTGAGATTGAGTTCGAAGGAGGTGAGGGTAAGAGATGTGTAAGGGAGGCAGAGGAACGTGTGATCCTCATGGTGCTAAAGTGGAAAGACAACGGTGAGGAAATGGAATGCTGGCGACTACCCACTACCCTCCTTCGGGTGAGCTGAATGCATGAAGAATACTTGGCGGTCCATAATGCAAGACGTAACACTTAAGAGTGCACCGAGCGTAGTGGGAGACGAAGGAGACACTCATCAAAGACGAAGTGCAGTAGAGTGTACGAAAGATGAAGTGAACAAGTGCGCCTTTATCCCACCATTTCGAGAGTGCCATCAGACCCAGTTCTTGCACGCATATTGTGAGCCCTAATATCTGATAAGAAGAAAAGGAAGGCCTTATTTTACATGACGTGGAGTTGTTCTCGGTTGATTTTGTGGATTAAATTAGGATGTTGTGGTTGGCTTGAATGATAGCGTATGAAGGCTCCTCTAAGGATGGGGTAGCATCAACTTGCATCTTTCCTTATTTTTCTGTGTCTGCCATATTCTATCCCAGGTGACTTATCCACTCTGTGATATTACAATGAGAACTAGTCCAATGTAGTTAGGCATATTCTTGAGTACCGTGCTACAGCGCTTCCACAATTAGACATGGATATAAAGCAAGTTGGTGCGTGTTCGTAATCCTACGCTTGGACGAATCCTTGCCTCTTATTACGACAGATGTCGGCAGCACATATATTTTTTTTCCTTATACGTAACGAAACATGCCTCATTGGCTGAAGGAGACAAAGGAGTGGCTGATATAGAGGTAATGTGATGCGAATCGATGGGAGACTAAAGAGTTGGAATGCGAAAGGTGGATTGGGTTTGGACACCCTAGGAAGATCAGCACAGGGCTGTGGTGCAGCACTCACTCATCTAGCCGTCTGACAGGGCTAAAAATGAAGAGATCAACTTAATAAAGGGGATTTAAATTTCTCTTTATTTGCACACTTAAAAAGGCTAAACACAGCTTTCCTTTTCTTAGTGATTTACACTGGATATCAGATGCGATAATATCAAAATGACGCACGCGAATTCAGCAAAAGAGAAGAAAAGGGAAGTGACATAGGGAAAGGAAGAAGGATTAGTAGCAAAACCTACCCCAAATTTCTACCATACTTATCTGTTGCGGTCCTTTGAGGTCCCGAGACCGGCGGGTTGGGAGATTGGAAATGACGAGCCGATGGAGACGACAGAAGCGGAGGATAAAGGGAGACCGGAGGCAGGGGAGAACCGAAGCGGAAGGGAAGCACTGACAAAGTAACACGCAGCGGAGCATGCCTGGAGGTTGGCTGTGTGCTTGACCTCCTTGAACTTGACACGTGTGAATCGATTAATTGCACGTGCCGCGTGGTGACTCCCAACGTTGACAAATGCGGGCTTTAGACACTATTCTTTGCTGATGGTTTTCGCAAGAGCAGACATAACTCGCCTTTGCTTTTCACCTTAGGCGATTTTCTTGCATCATCGTGCATGTAAAGTAGAAGGTACCGATGCTGACCTTTGAGTCGGTCAACGTATGGACATTAAGGTATCTCCCTACCCTACCACGAGATGCCTACCTTGGTTAAAATAAGGCATTGCAGCGACGGGCAGAGAAATTAGGCCAAAGGAAGCAAAAAGATGAGTGTGATGATTGTTAGATGAGGATTAATTGCAGAAGCAACATGTTCAATTCAATCCAACTTTCACGCGGCCGTTTTGCTGATGTGCTCCTCTAAGTTAACAGGAACGCCGCGGCAAAGTGCGCTGGTACAAATGTTAGATGAGCGCAAGCTAGAAGGCCGTCGCGAGCAACAGCTTTGACGATGCTCTCGCTGATGTTGCAAAAATAGACCATCTTGACTAACGCTGGCTTGTGTTTGACTGACGGATGCCACCCTGCTACTTGAAAACCGCTCTTCAAAGAAATGAATATGGATCGCTATATTTTAATTCGGTTAGCATTGCCACGCTCTACTCTTCTAACGAAATATTTTTCAACATTCCACGATCCTAAATTGTCAGTGCTCTACCTTGCAAATGCGACATGCTCGGCAAGTTAGCCAGATGAATGCCAGATTTCCCTCGTGCGCAAATCTATCATAACGTTCAATGATGTCCCTCTCAGCCATATTCATTTACAGTTTCAGCTAATTGTCTTCAAACTTAACGATTGTTTACCCGGCGGACATGAAGCGATCATGGAAAGAGCGAACCTATGTATAGAAACATTGGCTTTCAAAATGGCTTGCCTTTTAAGTACAATAAAGTAAACGGATAAGAATTCTTTATGCAGCAAAGGATTGTCAATGATTTAAGGCACCCGCAGACCGGTCTGCAATATCTCCTAATCTGGCGAGGCGTTATCGGCTTATATCTGCAACAATCAACTGCCCTAAGCTAAAATTCTTTTCCACTCACCAAGACGTGTGATTGTTTGCAGTCCAACTCGCCTTGGGTAAAGTGGATCAGCGAATGAACCAACCGACTGGGCAGATGACAGGTACGTAACGAGTGCATAGCAGGTAGTCTTATCGATTGCATTGATCTATTGGAACTAAAGCTATTTCCTCTCTGCCAAGTCTACTTAGAAATGCCCTTAATGCTGCTTGACGAAGGTAGAAACTACCAACAAGGTGCAATCACCATCCTGCATTTTTACCTTTGCATAATGGCATGGCAGTTGGATTAGGTCGGTCTAATCTATCCCTAATCTGCAGGTAATGTTCGTGACCAGGTTACATGAGCTATAATGTTTAAATTAGGTCATTGTCTGCAATTTTCGCTCATTTTGGTGGTGCAAAGAAATTCACTTAAACGGAAGTTTTGTCTCTTTAAGTTAGTTTAAATGTGGCCTTGCGATTCTGTATTTAACACTAATGCACTTATAACACGACGGTTCGTTCTGTTCCATAGCTTAACTCAAACTCTTCCCATGTGTTGGGTGTCAAAACGCTTCTCATTAACACTTGCGATTCTCATAGACGGGTTCTCAATTACCAAAGCCAGAGTTTACTTTATATGGGAACCACAACCATCACAAAATCGAGCCTACTTACAGCGTTACCACTCTGGTCTCCATGAAGTTGACAAGCATTAGGCGAAGTCATGACTTCTCACGCATTTTTACCCTTAGCGCCCACATTATCCGCGGTGATGGCTGTGAAAGTGTAAAGTAGCAATGTTACAACCAGATGTTTACAATCCTGATTTCCTATCCCCATTAATGAATGGCAACTTTTATAACTACTTACTACTGATAGCTTAGGTTATTATGGTTTATTTGCTGTAGTGCACCTAATCAAAGTGTGATAAGGTTAAGTCTAGCATTAACGTTCTGCATCTCAGTACACATAAAGTCAGATCCGCAATCAATGCACATTTGCGAATAATAGCAATTCGTTCTTAATGTCAACGCGTTCAATGAATTTTGCTTCCATGCAAATGCTAAAAGACAGGAATGTAGATCCAAATTTTGGCTGGCAACAATTTTGGCAGTCTTGTAAAATTGTGATCCGCATGGACAAATGTTTTTCTTCCTTGGTCTGATGGCAGGCTATAGTTTACAGTAAGGCTTAATCAGAACGATAAATACTTTGCATAATTAAAGGGATTTTCGAAAACTAGCTCAGTTAATATGATTTAATCTAAATGCCCACGGTCATTCTTTAGTGAATTTAATTAGGAATAAGAGAGGAATGACAACAGGCATGATATTTGGCCTCTTATAAAAGCCACTATAGAAGGTGAAGCTGCATTTTAAGATCAAATTTTTTAATATAATGTTGGATACGAGAAAACGTGAAGAATTGTAAGACGAGGAGGGCTGCTGTCACATTATTGCTTTGGATGAACCACTAGCACAGATATGCACGCATAAGGCGAGGTTTACGGCAAAAATACTGTAAAACATAAACTTGGTCATAAAATTATGCAAGGGAGAATTATTGTACTCTACTGATTAATGAAGTAGCATTTCCACTAATCACCAAGTCGAAGCATAAAATAGGATATCAAAGCCTCATCGACCAAACGCTTAATGGACAAGCGTTTACTGAGAGGTCATCATCAGTCATGCCTAATTCTCTTTTCCGTCTAAGCTTTCATTCTTTTTATGTTCACGGTTTAATGAAAAAAGACAGAATCGAATACCGTAAAACTAGAACATAACTTGATGCTACCACATTCCGAAATATTTATCTTCAACGGCTTGGCCCAGCGTTTGCTCGCAAAATTTAGGAGTTTGGCTTGGTCTGCTTTACAAATCTGCTCAAGTTCCCATTGAAGCGCCACGTGGCAGACCAGCTGATAGAATGTCTATCATTTAAGTGCATTTGAAAAGAGACCCAATGCCAATGACACCAAAACAATTGCCGAATCCAGGGGTGCTTGCTGGTCTAGCTACCATGCATTTCGTTAAAACAACCTATTCATCAGATACAGATGCAAAGCAAGATTTTAGTTACATGGAACCCTAAGATAGACTCTACTACGGATGCTATGTGCTTTAAATATGAAACTAAAGTTGTGCCCGTAGTGAAGAGAGAAGTCAGCAATAGCTTGCCTTAATACATCGTAGCAAATGCTTTGGTTATACATACGTAAGGATTGGCTTTAAGAGTGTAATCAAATCAGGTAAGGTTTCAATCTTGTAAGCCATGTCACTGTTTCTCTTACCCAAAGACTGACACCAATCCTTGCAAGCGTCCTAAGAATTTTTCTCAAAGCAACTATGACTCATTACACCGCAACTAAATCTAGTTCTAAGATATTAGAAACCGCTCAAAGGCCATAATAAACTTACAATACACAGATGAAATGCACAAGCTCTTACGTCCCCTAAATTATAATTTCGTTCTGCAATTAGTTACGATTTTCTAAGTATTACCCTTATGCTATCTTGATATTGAAGGATGGATTTGTAAAGAGCGGTGAGATGGGCAAAGGACAAAGGACTTTTTGGTCAGCATGCATAATCTTTGACCAATTTCATCGTCGCAAAATTCTTAATAGTATGGACGAAAATAAATAAGTACCCAAAGTTAATTTTACTCTAAACAAAAATGGTCATGGATACATTTACAAACATCCTTTTTCAATATTTGTTTTTAGCCAAATTTGGTCTAGCATACATACCCCGACTAAACTTATTCCGCCTTATCTTGTTATAAAATAAAGGACGATTTTCATTTTGAATGGAAGTGAAAGAAATGAATCCAGAAGCTTTAAGGGTAGGCGGAATGCCTATTGAAATGCGGTCAAATAGCTCTTGTGATATTTTGAATTACCGCACGTCAATTAGTTGATTTAGACCTAGGAAAACGATGTTGTCTACTCAACTCACCTTAATGTGTACACGTTTTTTTCTTCGAGCCCATTAAATGCAATTAGCTTCACACAATCCTGACACACAAGTCATGACGACTTAACAAAGCACTTTTGCAGGAAATTCATTAGCATGTATAGAGCAGCTTTATTCTGTAAATTAAGTGCTTTTCATGCTTGCTTCTTAAAGGTGGAATGTGGTGCTTTAGCTTCGATGATTCGCTCGAAGCATTAATTGAATCGAGCCCATTTAATGCAATTAGCTCTTGATTGAGGAATGGAGCTAATCATATTTTTGTTTCATCGGCACCGCATAATCCTCCCACTAATGCCATGGTGAAGTGTGTGAATGTGAATGTGGAGATGAAGCTATTCAGCGATGCGGTCTCGCAGTAGATGAAACGTGTCCTGATGCTTAAAAAGCATTAATTTGCGGATGAATGCTCTAGCGGCTCATTAATTGGGGTATACTTGCAATGCTTCATCATGTGTAGCTATCGTTAACTAGATCTTAGTTTTTATCAACCCAGTAAGCAGGCAGCGAATTCTGAGCCCTGATTACCTGGGTACAGTTCAATGTTGACATCGCGCTTTGTGTTGCACATGCAATGAGGCTAAGTGAACGCACTTAAAATACGGGGAAATAATTCAAAAGGATTAGCGCTTCTCACCGATTTGGCGAAACTGAAGTTACCTTTGCAATAAAAATATCTTGCCTAAGACTAAAACGGCTAACCTAGGGGCTAAAATGCAAAATCTATCTATAAGCAGGAAAAGTTCGCAAAATCCAGAGCAAATTGATTACTGACAACGTAGAGAAAGAGGAGGAACAAAATTGGCTAAGGAGTGAATATTAGCATAGATTGCCCTCACTTCAATATTTATCTAAAGCTAATAAGAGGATATTCATGCCACTAAGGCAGAGTCATGTGATAGGTGCAGCCAACCCAAATTCGCAGAAACGATTCCCACACACCGGAAACTACTATAAAAGCTAGCAGGTATCTGACAGAGACATTAATGGTCAATCAACACATGAAGACTTTCAAAGGCCTCCTCGTGCTATTGCTCACTTCATTCTTGGTGGCAGAAACCGAATCGTGCACTGCTGTAGCGTTTAATAGAGCAGATGAACCCACAAATGTCTCTATCCCCGTCACGACAGCACCAACGAATGCTATATTGGCTCCGAATACAACGTTACCGACACACAACTATACACTAACTACCGCAGCACCCAATAAAACAGCCTCTCCATCGATTGGCGCCAACTAAGACGCGATAGCACCGATAACCGATACCGCCACTATCGTTAGGGCAGCCACGTCCTCTGCTGCCTTTCCTTCGTCTACTGACAGCTCCATTGCAACCTCCTGCTCAACTTTCGTCGTACACACATATGCAGCTTCTCTCTTTCCCTTCCTCCTCTTTTACATGTACAAGTGCTTTTTGTTAATATTTGCTGTTCCACTCCTCGCCTTTTCCTTCATGTCTTACTTTATCAAGTTCTCTGCTCCTCTATTATGTTCTTAATAGACGCTGCCTACATCAGTCTTCCTCTGGTTCTCTCCAATGTTTAGTTCATCAAGTGCACTGCCGCTCTTTGAAGCCAATTTTTGTCATTTCTACAGTTTTGTAGGATGCGCTGCGAAAAATGGTACTTTAACGATAATCGGTGTGGTACCCTGCTCTACAAATCTCTAGTGCATTTCTCATAGACATGTGACACACACTAGTGTAATTGGTGTTTTCTATTGGTCGACTTTGATCTTCACAGGCAAAATGATAAAAAATTACAAATGTAGTGAATTTGCTGTTCGACGTTGCCCTGATTAAACTACTTAAATGGGATTTTTATGGCAAATGCTTGTGGTGTATCAATATTGCAATGTTGATTTTTCCCCGCGCCATCATGCACTGATATTTTGTGTTCGATTCTCACTTGCACTACTTATAATTTTTTTGGCAATAATATGCACTTTCAATTTGATACGATCCATCGTAATTCATCACAAAATAACCAAATGTGCGTTGTGTGTTCTTCCATGTGTGTATGTAGGGGTAGAGATTATGTTGCTACTATAACCTACCTATTTGATGGAGACCGAATAGTTGTAAGTGAGAGCCATCAGTATGTTTCTGATCAATCATTCGTGCGAGTGTGTATGCATCTCGCAATAGCTCAGTTTTTCTACAAGTTCGCGGGATACGCTCTTAAGCAGGAAACGACTGACTGCTTTTCTTAAGATCGACAAATTTGACAATTTGGTCATGAATGACAAATTGCTGCAGTCGAACGCAATCCTTCAATGTGTAGATAAGTGACATTGCCACTTCAAGAACGAGGGTAAAAGTAGGGTAAACAAGTCGGAAGTGCGTTGTGGATTGCTGCGCGGAAAGACATCAGAATATGTGTGCATATATGCATGCGTAAGCTAACTATCTGCTTGACTTTGTCACATCCTCCACCTTTGTGCGATGTCAATGGCTTCCTCCTTTTTAATTTGCTAGCGGTATGCATGCCATAGACTGTGTTTGTGAATATTATGATTAGGTACCCCACCTCCTATTTTCCAACTTTTATCACAACTTATTGCGCCTCTTTTGCAGATGCGACTGCATGCGTGGCTACTTTCTCAGTAAAGCCGGCCATGAATGCTCAGCTGAATCGGAATGTGTATGTATTAAGTCGTCCTTTATATAAGGTGACAGTTGCCATTATGTAATCCCGCATTAGCTGGTTCGCAAGGGTTCGCGGTAGTCAGCGCCGAGAAAGCTCGAGTGGGAGGAGCGGGCGATTAATTTCATCAGTCGGGCATTACCCTATTTTAGCATTACTGGCTGCTTATTAACTTATTTGTTTAAATGTTTTACTCATATTAAGTAAGTAGACAAGTTAGCAAGTAATGCACCATTTTTAGCATTGGTCTATTATCGACTGGATGTTAGGCCAGCACTTTGCGGACCTTGGAGTTAAGTAACTTTAATGGACTAGCAAAACCTTAGTTGTGAAATATTTACAAGAATATTCTCCCGAATACATGCGTCGCATCTAAAGTGATGTAGGAGGCCATTCTTTTGTAAAACGATTTGCGCATATCATATTAAATGAAGTTAAAAGGATCGACGAATGCGGGTTTAGTCGCATACGCTGAGCTAATACTCTGCTTCATTCTTACCAGCTCTACCTTTTTGGCTACCGACGTGACATGTACTCGTGATGGGTTGTCTTTGGTGCCTCTTATACCTGAACGTACGTAGCCTGTAGTACCGCATTAAAGGTCGCAATTTCCCCACATGACACTTATGATGACAATGCTATTTTGTGGTCCCTGGCAGTAGGTCTCCTCCCGTCCCCCACTGCAGCTACCATTAATGTTGGTAGCTGATGGGTAGACAGGGCAACTTCTCGAAAGTTAAACATTACTTGCTGTGCCTTCTCCAATCATCGGCAATTATGTATTTCTATAGTCCTTCGGCAACTTCGCGTGTGATCTAGCTTTACATCAGAAATCGTTTGTCAACAAACTTCTCCAGTAATGTAGAGGTCATAAGTATACGAGCAAGTAGACGGAAAATTAGGTGGATAGTTGGATTAAAAAACGGATGGTTGGTCGGACTTGATTATCTATTTGTAGGATTTCCTCAACTTAAAAGCGGTTTTCCTACAACATTTTGCCGAACTAAGGATAATTTTACTTATGCTTTTCTCGATTTAGCAAAACAATTATTTCAAAACCCCAGTTTAAGCCGGTAGAAGTATTCGTGCTGGAGTATTGAATTGATTTTGCTTCAAACACATTCCTCAAATGTGGTATGCCTTCTATATCACATTCTACAGCACTATTCATTTTGGAGAATTTCATAAACTGAATAATTTGGCTGTGACATAAATTGCATCATGCAAATATAAAGGTCTGCATTTTGACAAAGCTTTCAAAGTTTGACTCTGATGAAGCGCTGGAGTGCGTTCACCCACGCATTACATCAGTCGTTTCGAGATCAAGAAGCAACCGCAGGCAAATGTTAGTTGGTCACTCGACACAAGTACTCTCAATGGGTATTTAAGGCGGGTTAGTAAAAAATCATGCTAAGAAACGCAAAAGGAACATCTAAGCTTGTCTGTGCTATGGGTTTAACAATTCATTATCTCCGTTTATGCATTGTGGATGCATTTTATGCCACATACTAACAGGTTAGCCTTCTCGTACAATTTTATATTATGCATAGTTTATTTTTGATGGATGCATGGACTGGCATTTTTTCTTTCTTTAATTGTTGTACCAACTTATTAGAAAATCTGTATGAAACTCGTCCTCTGTGGATAAATTGTCTTAGTAGGTTTCCAAACGCGGCTTAATTGGCACGAAGGTCTCATGGTTGAATTACAGCGAAATTCGCTTACAATTTAATGACGGCCTTTATTTGCTTTCTTGCATTTTAAGCAGGCATAATTCGGATTGCGTGCAGAAATCACCACACTCTGTTGATGGTTTTGCTTGCTCCTTGTTATTCTCTTGCCTTAGAGCTGACGGATTTGGTGTGACAAGCTTTAATACCCTCTGGAATTGGTTATGTCAGGATAGTGCGTTAAGCCTGTATCAATATCCTTTGGAGAATTTTGACATCACGCTTGTCAGCAAATGGTCTTGGAAGTTACAAGTGTCTCTGTAGTACCTATCTTTTATATTTAAGGGTAGTTTGCTAGAGGACACCTTTAAATGAAGCATATCTCTTGATACATTAATTTTAAAAACACTTTAACCAACACCCTATTAACTTACTACATGAATTTTATACACATCCTAAAGCAATGCTTGAATAAAGGGAAGACTTTAGCGTTAGGTGGACATGTCCTCCTTGAACACTTCACAGTTCGTGCCCTCCTTCAATCTTCCTCAGAATGGTCAATATCTTCTGTAGGATCGGCCTCGAATGCACTATAAATAGGCGAGGAAGGTGGCAGATCGTGCACATCAGCATTATAACACCGCAGATATGTACAAACGCACCATCAGTCTCAAGCCTAATAGCAGCCAAAATATCACTGATTTCTCTTTGAAAAATAATTGAACAGCGCGAATTATGCTGCTAAGTGATATCTATTTTGCCAGCTTGTCATTTTCCCCTTTTCCCCTTTCCCTTTAAGCGTAATTGGACCGGCTAAAATTGGTAGAATCCTTTAAGCTGCACAGGAGAATTTACCCTGAATTTGGGAATTACTGTGTACGGTGGTAAGGAGGCGGATGGTAAATGGCCGAAGGACATGTCTACCTCCGCGAAGACATGCCTTGTGACCTTTTAAATGCACTGCCTTTCAAAATGTATAAGGCGTCTTTTAGTTTCCTTCGCACCAGGTTTCATAGGATTCGCTAGAACTGAAGTAATCTGTGAATGTCCTAAATCGGTAGGATCTGCATTAGTAATGATACTTAAGTAACTCAGTAGAGGTCTAAGTAAATGAAACACTGACATGTTTAGATACTGACTGTAGTCCACGGAACCCCAGCCTCCACACTACGGTTGAGTTCAAACTTATTCGTTTTGCCACATGCCGCCACTCACCTCTAGTGTGGTAGTTAATTGTCTCATTCAAGTGATAAGACCCACCATACATAAGAACTTTACCAAATTTAGTTTGACTTCTTTTGATTTTAGTGAATGGGATGCCTTCAGGTGCTTAGAGTGTCCTGTGTTACTCAGGATCATCACCTCTTTACCATTCACACTGATTTCTGGAATACCATAGTAACTTCCATTCGACTATCTGTTGCTTTGCTTAAATTTGACGAAACGTTGTTGTCATCCTCTGTGACACAACGTTTGTAGCAACTGATGAGATTTACAAGCCCATTTTAACTATCTTTGGCATTACGGTAAGTTCGTGTGTGCGATGTCCGATTTGTTCACAGCTTTGCAAAACAACTAGGATGATTAGTGCGCATCAAGTATCGAGAAAAAATTTTAGACGTCAATTCGACATTCCCTCCTCACGCCCTCATGTATCATGAAAGCAGTGTAGGTACTTTAAATTACAGCGGGTGTTGCCTCTGTTTTACGGCATTTGAATACTCTAGCATTCTCCTTACTCACCTAGATGAATGGCACATTCGTGAGCTTGCATCCATTTAATTCCCATTGAAAGATATGCGCTTTGATCATCGAATACAACTTTGTGTTCAATAGGAACGTCTCCTACTTTTGGGCCTCATTGTGATACGCTGCGTTCTGAAGAGTAGCGGATTCAGTAACACACCTTAACTACACGGAATGATACTTGGATTATTTTGACATTGGAGGCATTGCTAGAACACATACGTCCAAACCACCTCTGTGGGTAGTTTGAGAACATCAGGCATCTGTTACAGCGGCTGCATATGGTTTGACCTCTGCTTTATCGATTTTGCAGACATCCAGTTGCCATTGATCAGAATACGACGGCGTCATCACGACACCAAAAGTTGCAGGCAATATGTCATTTGGTTCAACTAAAACCGATGTTCAAGTGAGGTAGAGTATACAGGTCATCAAGAGCCCCTTGTGCACTCTAAAGTGGGATGAACTCGATTAAGAGCAATTAATTGTCACTTTATTGATATGATCGGGCAGGTATCATAGTGAATAAAATTGCATCAGATCACGTCGTCGGTTTGGATGCTTGCTGATAGCGGCACAGTGATATTACATTATTAACATTTGAGCGTGTTAACATAGGACATCAGTTTTTTAAGGACTTTGTATTTGCATCCGCAAATGGCTATCATACATGTATGTGCATGCAA
>JADWOT020000007.1:3174927-3401281 GCA_036345935.2 Taenia hydatigena
AGTGTTAATTTATTGATTTATTCAAAAGTGAATCTAAAAGACAACTTCGAAAACGCTTAAGCTTATAATCAAAGTCTCGTATTAAATATCCACTAGAAAATGCATAGCGACTTTTACCATTTGCAGCAGCTCTAAAAGCGGACCATATTACTTTACTTCGGCAACGCAATAATCACCTAAAACTAATGGAACATGTCATGGCATGGATATATCGACCAACGCTATATGAAAATTAATTTAAGCAGGAGCACTGAAGCTGTATATGAAAGAACCAACTACTTTGGACGCAAATGCAACAATCGCGTGCTGCTGCTTATGACAGCCATTTGCCTTAACATCTGCACTTGTATCACCTCTTTATGCTGAGGGGACATTCGATCCCATAAAGTGCGTATTTTGACTTTATGAAGGTTTTTTCTTAAGCGGTTATTTCCGCTAAACTTTCTTGCAACGAACTCTTGCCCGGGCAGTTCTTCATCATCTACTGATAATTAAATTAATCGCAAACAAAGGTTGCTAATAATCGATGGTTGACCTAGGTTGGTATTGAGACCACAGAGGCAGTGCTAAATTTTTGATATTTTGAGATTTGCGCATTATAATTTTGCTTGTCTTTCTTCGTTTACTTGGTTTATTTGACTGGCATAATCCTAAGATGGATTCGTATCGGAAAGACGAAGTTAGCTGCAGCACCTCACCTGAGTACTATTTGTGCTATAAAATGTTTGTCTTCATTCATCGTTGCGAATTGGTCAATATTGTGGTAGAAGGCAGTCACCACAGAACATGGAGTTATAGGTGTGGAGACTGCACCGCTGCTTCTTATGGTGTCATTGCTTTTGGGACTTGATAAGCAACTGGTGCATTGTGTGCTGATTTAAACTAAATTGAATTGCGAGTGCATCAACTTCTACGCACTGGTCATGAGTGGTGAGGTCAAGACCGTATGGATTGACTCGGCCACCTCTGCTCAACCTTCTGTGGCACTGGGGCTTTGATGCTGTACGTCCACTTTAACAACGAGGAATGTCCTCCCCAGCGAAAGGCGTAGAAAGGACCGCTCGTCTATTTAGGAGTATTAGATTTTGGGCTACATTCCCTTGACATGCATTTGACTTCATTTAGTGGGTAAGGTTAGATTTATGATGGGTTCGTAGGGTTTTGCAAGGGTGTTGAGTGCCATTCGATAAAGTGGCTTTTGAACCAACTGCACGGCAAGTAGTGGTGGCGATGATGGCGACGGAAATTTGTGGGTCTTTGCGTGCTTGAGGAGGGCGGATTCGTTGAAGCATTGTGTGACATCAGTTTGACAGGCTGGTAGATGCAGTAAAGATGACACAAGAATTACTTAGGCTATTATTTGGCAAAATTATTGTACAATTTCTCAAATCCATTTCAAACCGACTATAAGGAGGATGAGGCAGTCAAGCAGAACGTCAGCACAGTGCTGTTTTGAGGCAAAGGCACGTTAGAAGTTGGCCCCACCTGCGCAGACCACCAACACATGTTTCCCGCTAACATCGAGTGTACTCACAAATCTGCCCTTCTACATCGATTGCAACCCCAAGCTCAGATGGCTGCCTCTTCTTTCTTTCATGCGCTAGTGGTGTTATACCAGCCAAAGTCGAGCCCAGACCCATTATTATCAACTCGTGCGCTAAATTCGCAAACCTGCGCTTAAAGTGTATCTTGTCTCAACTCGTCCAAATGAATTTTAGGAGGCATTTGCTGTCGATATTCTTAACATTCTTTTCAATTAGCTGTTCTATTTGGCAAACCAGATAGGCTACTCTTCTCCTCATTATCACAATCAAAAGTATATTTGCCCTAATTGGTGTCTCATTTATCCACTCACCCATCCAAGCAAATTTCCGCTGACCAGCGCGTTCAGGGCCTACTGGGTCGAAGCCATATACTAACATACAATGGCTGCACAACATGTGGTCTTATCGGTCCATTGACCGACAGAACGATGCGGATGGGTCATAAAGACCAGCGAGCTGAAGAGAACGCAGACGACCCAAGTCTAGACCAATGACTATACCTTCATTGGCGACAGCTTATACACGCCCTTGCTGAGTCGTGGTGAGTGTGAGTGGACGGTTTGAATGAACAGGAGGGACAGCAGCGCAGTTTTACGATTGCGGCGAACCAAGCCGTGAAAATAAAAGACTTCTAGGACCGAAAATCACTCTGGCAAGAGCAGGTACAAGAATTTATGTGCAAACAAACACAAAGAGATAGGAAGAGCGATTGGTGCCTAAGCGTTTGCTGCATCTTCGTAGCAGGCGTCAACCTACCGGCTTCTATCTTAGCAGCATCTGGTGAAAGTCCATTGTTCGCGAACAATTGTTCCTTGCGCTTACAAGTGTAAGTAAACACAACTTTGTAATTGCCGCCATCTCCCCTTCCTCAAGGTCATCTTCTATTCATGATCGACCGACCAATAATTTAAGTTCACTCATCAATCGAGCAATCAATGCACCACGTCGTGATTTAGGTGGCGAACCACTCATGCGCAAGTGGATTCCACACTGACTCATCTGCTTTATCGCTTGCAGTAATAGCAGTGCACACTCGGCTTAAGCACTTCTTCCTTCTAATTGTTATTGCAGATGCAAGTGGACATCAGAGTCGCCCAGCCTCACTACTACCATCTTCCTCACCACCAACACCAGCGGTACTGTTGTGGCGGCCACATTTGGCGGTAGCGTGGGAAACTACTTCCTCCACCGGATCCTGCTCTTTCATCGCAAATGATCATCTACTCTCTGCCTCATTCCCTACCTCCTCCTCGTCTCTGTCTCCTATTCTGGCTCCGTTCCCACTCATACTTCCAAACCGCATTCCCCAATACGACTGACGACGACATCACCATCTCTCGACGACGTCACTAAACACACCAATAGGTGCCCCCTCCTTCCCTTTGCAGTCATCATTCTTCACTCAGCTTCCTCTGCTCACTATCACCCATTCGCGTTCTTCCCGTTGCTCAGGCCCCACCCGCGGCAATAAGACGAAGGACAGCCGCAGAGCGATGACGACGAGGTCGAGTTGATGGGACACGAGGAATCGGAATGTGACCTGTCCGACTACTTGACTTTGACGAGTCAGTGGTCGGATATGGATGAGCAGGTGTAGTGGTGGCAGTTGCCAGATGAATGTGCAACTTAATCGATTCTGGTGAGTGACTCTAATACTTGTGCCAATGCAATTAGAACCAAGTAGGTTAGCCAGTTAGCCATTCAGTGCTTGCTTTAATACTTGAGCCAAGGGCTCACTTGTTGCACTTCTCTTATCCTGGCTAAGCACCCGCCTCCTCTGGCTCGCCTGCTTCCTTCAGTAAGCTTGCACTCCTAATTCATCCTCCCGTTTACCATGTAAATGTCTTTCCCACCCAAGAGAACATACTTTCTTCTTCGGCTCTTCTTCCATTGTCGTGGTTCAAACGACTAAGGAGGAGTCTCCGCTACCCATTTTACTCGTGCAACTGCTGTCATCGCTAGCTTTAACTCCAATATAATTTATTGATCGCAATTCTCACACCAACTCATCGAGCAATGATTTGACGATTTGACTGACTAGTTGATTGATTTCGTTTGACTGATTAATTGAATGTTTTATCCATACTCTTGCCTCTTTACATCTTTTTGACCCTTTCCTTCGTTTGACTGATTATCACTAAAGCGATTGCACGTTTTAATTATCATTTCACTAAAGCACTGAGAGCTGGTATATTGTTTCAATCCATGAAGACAGAATCGAGGTCGCAGCACCGGTTCTTAAATGTCTACCAGCCTAGTACTACCCTTTAGCCCCTTTCTCTTTAGTTAATAAGAGTGGCTGCAAAATGTTCCATTCTCGAGTTTCTTTCTTTTTCCTTTTACATGAAATTCTGTGGCTGGAGCCGTGGACTCTTGCGCATTTCATGAGCCACTGACAAGTTGTGATGGCTGAGGTCGGGAAAAACGCATAGGTTGGGAGACGGACTATTGAATGCCTAAGTGTTGACACTTAGTTGACACTGGTAAAGGCGACATCTTACTGATTGCCTGCAGTGATAGGGACCGACTTCCTCCTTTGCGGCAGCCGCATGACGCCTCTTTGATGAAAGATTGTGGTCCATAATTACCAGGGAAAGGGTGGTCGGAGCGGAGCCCTCGATGGGATTGGATGCGTAGGCTATGAGGTGGATTTAGCTGCTACTGCTGCGGTCATTAAGACGACTTCGGTGAGGCGGCTCTTCACCGACGACATAAAGTGAACGCGATTTGTCCACGTATTTACCACATTTTTGTTGCTTTTGAAAACACTACAGGTGTATCCGTGCTGAACCTCATAGGCGTGATAGGCTTTGCCGAAATGGATGGCAGGGTAGCTTTAATGATCCAAATGACAAAGTGTAAATGTGGGAGGGCATATAGAAGAAGTATAATCGTGGTTTTTCTACTTAAGAATGTATATTGAAGACGGCAAAGGCCCAACATACATAAAAACCACTCGCAAAATGAGATTTATTCTTATCTGGGCAAGTTTCGAAGCATGGAGTGCGTTCAAGTTCAAATCCTGTTTCCTTTAATTACCGCCAAAGGAAAATGGCGCAAGGAAAGAAAGAAGGGTTGGTCGCACAATTCATCCCCAAATTTCTACGATCTATATCTGTTGCGGTCCTTTGAGGTCTCGAGAACGGATGGATGTGACATTCGGATCGACAAGCCGATGAAGATGGAGGCGACGGAAGTGGAGGATGGATGAAGACCGCAGGCAAGGTGGGATCGTAGCGGGAGCGAAGCACTGACGAAACAAGACGCAGCAAAACATGTTTGGAGGTTGGCTGTATGATTGACCTCTTTGAATCCGACACGTGTGAATCGATTAGTCGCACGTGGTGGCTCCAAATGTCAACTAATGCGGGCTTTAGGCATCGTTGCTTATTGATGGTTTTGCAAGAGCAGACATCACTTGCCTTTGCTTCCCTTTTAAGGCGATTTTCTTGCCTAATCGTGCATGCAAAGGAGAAGATGCCGATGTTTCTCCATAACGCTTTCTGATGCTGACCTTTGAGTTGGTCACCTTTTGAGCATTTAGGTGCCCCTCTACCCCACCACGAGATGCACACCTCAATCAGAATAAAGAATACGAGCGACGGATGGAGATATTAGGCCAAAGGAAGCGGATAGACGAGTGCAATGATGATTAGATAAGGACTGATTGGAGAGGCAACATATTCAAATCAATCCGACTTTCATACGGCCCTTTTACAGGTGTGCTCTACTAGGTTCGCAGGAACGCCGTGACAAAGTACGCTTATGGAAGTGCTATCTGAGCGCAATCCAGATGGCCGTCTGCAGTGGCAGCCATGATGACGCTCCCGCTGATATCGCCAAAATAGACCATCTTGACTAATGCTTGCTTGTGTCGGATTAACGAGTCCACCACCTTACTATTTGAAAAACGCTCTTCAACAGACTTGGATATGGCTTGCTTCATTCTAATCTGGCCGTCATTGCCACGCACTGCCCTTCCAATGAAATGCTTCACCTATACGGTCACTATAAATTGTCAATGCTCTACCTTGCAGATACAATATGCTCAGCAGGTTAGCCAGATAGGTGCTAGATTTGTCCCGTGCACAAATCGATCATAACTTTGGATGATGCACCTCTCAGCCATATTCATTTACAATATCAGCCGATTGTCCTGAAACTTAACGATTGTTTACCCGGTGGACATTAAGCCATCGTGGATGGAGCGGGACTATGTACAATATCATTAGTTTACAAAATAATCTGGTTCTCATGCACAATAAGGTAAATGGATGAGAAATCGTTTTTTTTTGGCAAACGATCGCCAATGCACTATCACCGCTCAGAAAACAACGAGAAACACACCATTAATATTACAGTTACCAATTTGCCAAATGTAACTAGGAAATTTTTTGGTCTGAAGAAGCTATTCGTACTTCAGAAGAGGGGTGTTCTCAGGTCCTAAGGATAGCTAAGTCTGAAGATTGGTAGTTGAGGGGTAATTTTGTAAAATGCGCCAAAGCTCTTAAGCATCCGACTAATTGCAACAAGTTTGCTTTTCAACTTTGATTGGCATAAAGAGTAACATAGTCTCTTTTTAATGTTAACTGCCAAATTGATTAATGCGGCAATAAAATAAATAAAATAAAGGTAAATTTATGTAAATATGTGGATCTCCATGGTGGGACGTTGATACGAAAGGAAAATTGGATGAATGAAATTGTCAAAACGCAGAGCAACGGCTAAATAAAGATCTAATGGAACACAACATAAAAATCCCAATTAGGACGATACATGCACTTACTTACTGTGTATTCAGACGATCAGCAGGGTGTGTCAATAAAGGTCTATGAGGATGACTATGCGACAACAATCTGCTGGGCGAGTTCTAATCGCCGAGTATTTCACCAGCACCGCATTGTGTTTCTCAAAAGTTTGTAGCCCATGTTATTGACGAAAACGGCATTCCCAATATATCAGTGGTTAAAAAGTCGTCTAAAAAAGGTGCTGTCATAAAGATGAAAGGAGAGAATCGCCCACCAGAGGCGGATATCGAGAGAACGGTAACTGACGCGGAGGAGTTGAAGCAGGAGGGCGAGAAGGTGAACAGGATGACAACGAAGATTATGCCTAAGAACTATAGTTTTACCACAAAATCAAAAATGGGGGAAGACGATGCAACATGATTGTGTGGGTCGACGATCAAGTGGATGGACTTAAAGCGAACAGGCCACAAAGGAGAATTACGAGTTTACTCGGAATAAGGGTTGAGAGTGTGTGCAGCCCTGCCATAGCAACGTAGATCCTCGGCTCATGAGCGCGAAGACAAGGGGATTGACACAGACAAATTAGCAAATCTAATCAGCTTCACTTTATTAAGGCTTGAAAAGTGCGAAGGTGTGAATGACAGAAACGCACTTATCTTCCTATTATCGCCTGAAGATATACGCTGCCTATTGAGAATTGTTCCTTTTTTGTATTTTAGTGACCATTTTAAGCTTTTATATACCCCTCGGCTAATCGCTTACCCATACGCATTTATCATAGTGTGCTCCCTTTTTCATTTGTTCGCAGCATGGTGTCAGCATATAATGCCTCCAAAGAAGATTCTAGTGGTCATTTAACTTCGTACTTTTATGTAAGTACTACAGACTGTTTGAAATTGGCCCTTGTCACAATGTTGCGGCTCAGTGTTCTCGATTTCATTGAAAGAAATCGTCTTATAGTGCACGTGGCTCTAGCTATTTGCGATGACGCTAGCAGCCGTAGTGATATTCGACCGGTGTAACATAGGATTTGGGTTTAGGTAATTTCTCCACCTTTTCTTGGCAAATGCATTCTACCAAATACAGCACCTAGAATTTTACATAAATAACCTATCAATCCACAACATTTAACGTCGCACAAAAATTTTCAAAGCCTTTGACTTACTTCAGCAACTTGATACGAAAATGACATCGATAAAAAGGCACGTTATGTGAGCTTCTTGTGTTTAAAGAAGTGACCACCTTAATTTTTGCCAAAAAGAAATGCCTTGGAACACCTCTTTTGAAATTACGTATTCAATTACACTAACTCCAACGTTAAGCCTGTTTTCCCACTACAGGTGTTTGAGGTGGTATTGGCTGAGCTGATGGGTGAGCTTGTTAAAAGCTTATGGGGGCAACTGACACTCAAGACTACCCAACCTCAGTCAAAAGCATTACAATAAGCAACTTCGGAGTAAAGCTTACCGAGATCGGAACTTGAAATACAAATTCGGGCAAATTCGCCTGCCTGGACTGCACTGCAGGCTGCATTACCCTTGGTATAACGATTTTAATTGAATGATAAGCATTCCATTACGTACTAACGCCTTTATCCACGTTGCTACTTCGTTTTAGCCAACAATCTTTTAAAACTACAGCTCGTCTAATCATGCAGCAACGAGGGATGTTGCAGATAGAGCATGATTTATAGGATGTGTTGGAGAGGGCGTGCGGGCGCGCGCAATAACAAAGAGAGGAGGAATGGAGGTAGTAGTGGAGTGGAGTGGAGGAGTGTGATGAGAGGCGGGTGATAGAGGAGGAGAGAGTAAAGGTAAGAGGTGGGAAGCACAAAGCAATGTTGACGCCAACGACCGTATCACGTAGAAAGCACCGGTTCACGTTCGACCACCGAAGCTAAGCTACGTCGGGCCGGTTCAGTGCTTACATGGGTGACCCGGTGGGAGTACTTGGTGTTGTTGGCCTTCCCTTTCTTTCATTCTTCCTTTCTCCTCCTCCTTTATCACCCGCGCCCTACTCACCTACTTACACGGTACGGATTCTTGTCTGATCACCGATGTTAAGCAATGTTGGGACGGATTTATTACTTACCCCACTCCGCTCCATCTCTTTTGAGTGTCTACCTCTTTTTTTTGCCACTCCTTTTATGCTCCCAAGCAATGCCCTTTGCATTATGACCTACCATTTTGGCTTCATGCTAATAATTCATTTAAATATAAAAGGTAGATATTTTCCTGTATTTTATTCCCTTACCCTTATCTATTTTTCCTTTATTGCCTTATGACCGTCTCTTTTTTCTGCTTGTCTCACCTTTTTCTAACCTTTACCACTCCCTACCCTATCTTCTGCAAGCGCTCTTTCAGGATGTCGCATTCATCTCTTTACCATTCTCTTTTTTATGACATTATAATACTGTTGTGTCATAACCTAGAATGTAGTAGCACAGCCTACACTGAATGTGACTAAACAACACTTTACTGTGTACCAACACTTGTTTTAGTATAGCTTAGCTTGGATCGCCATGCACTGTCCATCTCCATCTTTTTACTGTCGCTTTAGCATGCTCCACGTCAACTCGCCTTAGCTCCGTCTCCTACTCGTACGGTCGCTCCCTCAGTATCAAAGATGAGCGCATTGCTCCTACTTCCTACTTCGTAATTTGCGGGTTGGTCGACCTTCTACCTGCCCATCCCACTGCCTACACTTTTTTCTTTGCAGACGTTGCCTCGACCTGGCGTTCTACGATAGCGGAGTAAAAACGTGACCTCTCCCCTTAAATCCACTTATGCACTGTTCGCTGTCCGAGGTTTGCGTGTGTGTGCCATTGCCCGTTTCCCATTTCCGTCCTTTTAGAGGGCCATGCTAAATGGGGTCACAATAATACAGGTAGTACCATGTGTGTATGTGTGCGCCCGAGTGTATATGAGTGAGATGGTTAAATCAACCGTTTTAAATTAAAGGAAGCAAGCTCTTAATTCAGTCTTTTCTTGAATGGCCCGTTATTTTTGAAGCTACACATCACCAATCCTACAACACCCGCTCACCAGCACGTCCAACCCCAATTCTCCTACTGTGATTGCTCGTTTTAATTCTTTGTTTTGGATTGAGGTGAACACCTCGATTTAGGAAGGAAAAGGTACCAAAATGCCAAACCTGCATCCATCAAAGCAAGAAACAGCAGGTCGACAAGTTAAAAGTAAATAAAGGGATGGTTCTTAACGCTTGTCGATGCATAGAAATGCAGGTGGAATCAACCCACATGTCGTCTAGGTCCCTATGCCCCGTAAATCAACTGTTGGCCCCATGAAAAAGAAAGATACAGTCAAAATTAATTACTACTACGACTAAAGGAAGGAGAAGATCAGGCAGAGGCTATTACATCACTGCGGCAGTGGGATACGCACGAAGAGATGATTGGTGCATTGCCTCCAAGGCAGTCACCACAACACTGCATCATCACTAAAACGCCTCATTTATGAGCAATTCAGAAACAATCGTCCCCAGAAGCCCCTTAAGAGGACACCAAATAAGCCAGATGCAAACAATGTAGAGCACATTGCATCCTAACTTGTAGCTTTATGAACGCAATAACAACTGCCAAATGAACAGGCGAAGTTGTCTTGCGGATCGATAAAATTGGATGGGGTCCAAAATAGCACACGATTTTAGAAGAATAAGGTTTTCTCCCAATTCGAGAGGCAACAAGAAGGTGTAACACAACGGCAAACTTTCCATTCACGAGTTTGTTTGCTGGATCATGCTCAATTGATGTGCTAGCGCATAGTGAATCAACTACTGGTATGAATTAGAAAGAAATACGTTTATTTGGAGGTAGGAATTGCATCCCACCGCGGATAGCTGCACGAGTTATAGTGTCGACTAATGCATCACATCAACATCTAGTAGACTTCAACGATTAACAGCAGCACCAGAACATTAAAGTGGTTACTCTGACAACTCTCAGCCGTATTAATTATAAATCCTGTATGTATATGCACTTCAACGAAAAGCTAAACAAGAGGCACGGTCAAGTGCGAAAATTGGGCGAATTCAGCCAGAGGCATGATTAAAGACCAATGGACATAAACAGTGGACTCGCTAGTCATTAATGGGTACCAGTAGTGTCACAAACGCTCACCCAAGATCCGTGCAAATAAGCGGAACACACAATAAATGGGTAGGTGAAAATTGGCTCTACCGAAGGTTCAGTTAGCCGCAATTCACCAAAGTGTGACTTCTGCCCAATTTGGCAGTACCTGCCGCAGGTACAAAAGGCTGCACTTAATGACGAGAAGGCATGCCTAATCAAACTAGATCAATGAAAAATAGCATATAATGTAATGCAAACGAATGTATTGTGATTATGCAAGCTTACAATTCAAGCGAGTGTCTGCCTCTGTATATCCGAACCCTCAACTCACACCAGCGACTGGTGCTTTCCGTTTACAATACCATGAACTTGGAAATTACCGCATCGCGCCGAAGTTAGCTCACTTCCAACAATTTTACCGAAAGAACGCATTAGGCTGGTGCACTGCGCCACGTGCTCTCTCGTTTCCACAAAGACAAGTTAATCCAATGGTCAGATTGTCGTGCATGCAAATTCATATGCCTAAAATAAAGCAAATGTTAATATTGATGTCGAAGTTTGTACGGTTTCGAGACAGTAACACACTAAAACGTTCCCTTTGAGGTGCATTCTAAAGCATGATCTTCCTTAACATATCTGAGATCTTCTTCCGAACCCGATTTCTGTAGACGCTGATGTTGACAATGAGGTCAAACATCTGGTCTGATGGCGTATGTCCTTGACGGTAAGGTATCTTAAGACCACAAAAAAGTTTCGAAATGCGACGAAGCTGAAAGACTAGCTTTAGACCTAGGTGGGTAACATTTCTGGTTAATAAGGATAAAGTTTCAGATTAATTGCTCAAAGGTTTGTTTGTTTGAAATACCAAAATTAAACGCAACACGCTTTATCGATTCCGTGCAGTACTTATTGCAAGGGATATCGTCGTGTTACCGAGTTATACGACAAAATATTTACCGCTTGTCGAAATGGTTTTTACTATTGGTGTGATCGCCTTCCTACTCAGATGGCACTGCTACTCGGGAGCATTTGTCGCAGTGTATTCCTAAATCGCAATTGCAACTGCGATGGCATTGAAATGCCTGGGACCGACGATAATCTATGCATGGTTGTTTGCGTCAGTGAATGTGGCCAATTGTATCATCCACATGAAATATCCTGGAGCATAAAAGTGCGTTGATTGTAGAAAGCCGTTTTAACTGCTAGATCCCGAAGTTAAGACCATACACAGTCAGTAATCATTCATGGGAATGATTTTTCTTTTGCAATAACTATTAGGGTCATGCGCTCGACATTCGGGTCAAGTGTATAAATTGATAGTAAAATATTGGGACGCGCTCATAGGCTAGGATGAAATAGGAAGGAGTAGCCTATATCTTTATGGTCACAGCGTCAATCAGGCTGGGATAGGAGCTACCAAACAGAACTGATTTTCTTAGCATAAATTCTAACAGTGGGGAATGCATTTCGCCAAGTATTGAGGTTTATATAAATAGCATCTGACGTGGGCACTTTTGAGTCACTTCCAATGACTTATGTGCTAATTTTATTATTTCAAAAGGCTCCTGTTAGAGACGTTTCCATTCACAAGTGGGGATCACCATGCGGATATTCTAAAAGCAGATTTCGTGCATATGGGCAAACTAAGCGTGGAGAAAATGTCCCGTGTTGATGGCGATCTACACTACAATTAACAATCCAATGTTTGTCAATGACGCCTCGCTGAATGCGCTTCGTTCCGCACGAATTTTATCAGAAGCTGATAAATATAGCACTTACTTCGCTTAGATAAAACATAAGGCGGGAGCTTTTTACTTCCAAATGAATATTTAGAGGAAAAGTCTGACACCCCAACTGCCATGCATAGTCGACGGTTTCTACATTTTCTTTCAAGAAGAGTCCATTAAGCATCTTATACCGTATCATGCCTTGTTAAAATCTAAAGTTAGCAGCCCTGCTAGATGGTTGGAACGATACAGCAAAAGAAAGTCTAAGTAGATCAATGCAAAATATCGCGCTCACCACCTTCTCTTTTGACTCAGCCCGCACTAACCGGAATGTCCTTTGGCTAAGCATCAGTTATAAACTTGTCATGTAACTCACCGTAATGCAGAATGTCATGTCAAAGAGACTATCTGGGTAAACTTGGGGGAAGAAAAATGTCCCTTTGTGATGACGGCATTAGCCATGTCCGGATGACCGTTAGAAATGATCCATTTTCTGTTATGGCTTTAACTAACAGGGGATAAGTACTTCGTCTGCTGCAGTCAAAAGTGCTTAGCAAAATTGTGCTATCTCTGTGTCTTAGTGGAGCGCCATCCCATCTCATCACAGCTCATCGCATTCCGCGTCTCGTCTTTCACTCCTAGCCATTGTGATAGAGTGGCCGCATCCTTCGATGAATTAATGAGCCAAGGCAACTTCGGTTCTGCGAATACGAATTCGACAAGTAAGGGGATTCGAGGAAGAAACACCGAATTATGCGGAGCAAGGAAGCAGAAATGGCAGTGAACCAAATAAATGCTTGAGGTATATAGGGCTCGTTCAATGCAAATAAGAGGAGAACACTCTCTGATGAAAGTTTATAAATAGCCAGATATGAAGGGAGAGGGGGGCATTTTTAATCACGGAGGCCAAGGCACTGTTGCCCAAGTGCCCACCAACTTAGTGTCATTCTTTTGCCCTCTCTCCCTCCTTTCTCCTTACTTTATGCATGAAAACTCTGGCTGGCGCCGTGGTCTCGTGGTGCTTTCCATACGCCACTGACATTAGTGATGGTTGACGACGGAGTTTTTGATGACGAGATGTGCAAAATGGTCCAAATCAGGGGACGGGCCATGCCTAGGGGTTTGATTTACTCTCGGTTATGATAGATGGGACCACTTTGGGACGCCACCATTACAGCGTTTCCTTCAGGCAATGTCGGCACTTTTTACAATATCCTCTTTCTTCCTCTTCATGTTAAACCCGAACTTTGCCAATAATGACCAAGCATTTGTTGCTTCACCAACTACAAGGTTTTCGAGGTCTACCTGTATCTTAACTTGCATTCTGAGATATTTTCTCCCGCATAGCGTTGCCATCCGTGATACCTTTCTCTCTGCATCATAAGGCATGCTGCATCTGTCGGCCGGAAATGGTAAGCATCGCTTTGGTTGTGGTGGTGCCCCATAACTCCGCAAACCTGTAGGCATCCCTGTTGTCGACTTTCTGGTTTCCTCCATGAGTTATTTTCTTCCTAACCAGTAAAATTATCCACATGATGGTTTAAACCGATAGGAAATGTACAGTTTTGATTTCATGGGTAACGTGCTAGCTAAACCTAGCCGAGGCATTAATGCTGAATATTAACCAATTACGAAACATTTCCATGTAAGCTGAGCGATTTTCGTGTAGAAAATGCTCATGGTCAAATTTAAATGCAAAGTTCGTTCCTCACATCCATTGCGTGATGCCTTTTTTTATCCTCAAATTCGAGTTGGAACTCAAAGTAAACAAAGTTTCATTGCTTAAAGATTTTATACAGCTAGATAATTTCCTTACAAAGCCCACTTTTGCCAATAGCGTTCGTAACACCAGCATCATATTAGCAAAGAATAGTACTTATGAAGTTGCATCAGTAGGACTACTTTTATACGTATAAACAGTTAGACCTACTTTCTTAGGACTCATCACTGTAGGTGCTAGAGACAGGGATCTTGCAAAATACAGTACAATTATGCCCAACCACGGTGGGCATAGAGAAGACGCTAAAGAGGAAACAAATGATAAATACCTAAATCATTAAGCGGAAAAGGAACAATGCTTTAGCGCATGTAATTTTCTTGCACCTTTGAAACGCTTCCACTGTCGCCTGCGCTATGTGAACCAAAGAAAATTCTGCAGGATCTGGACTGTCGAACTTATTTAGTGGTGATTAGACGGCAGCGCAAAAACAAGGAAGTTTTCTAAATTTACCGCTTTGGTATCCTGTGAAACCCTTTAATATGTAGTTTAGAGCATGGCCATGATCGCGTGAAAGCGAATCGCAGACCTAATCCACAACAATGCAAGCAAGCTATTGCACTTTTCTCAATCTATCGAACAGCCGTTGCTCTAGGTCCCGACGGTTTCTCTTGAACCTGCCCTTCGCTGATATCAACACATGTGCATCAGTTTGCTCTTGTGTAGATTATTAGTTTATATTATATCTTCCGAGTAGTTACTCAAGCTATTGACTTCCTCAGTAGTAAGCGACAGGTAGGAATGAAGCAATCTCCGTAGGCAAAACAGAGGAAGGGAGGTGGATGCTTTTTCACTTGCATAGCAATTCAAAGAATGGAGCATCTGGTGTGCGGTCGCTGATTCGCCATCATATTGTCAATATCGCGATAGCAAATCTGAAAAGATGATTAAATAAGATAAGCAGGTAGATAATATTTTGGTTGTTCGTTTCAGTCCGCATGGTTTACGTCAAGTGATATGGCCCTTGATCCATACCACTGCTCCTCAGCCCTTCTCTATGTCGATAACGACTAAAGTAAATCTTCCAGGAAATTAGGCCTCTACGCTTTAAACTGATAAACGCAATCAAAAACGCATGTTTTAGAACTATACAGGCTAAAGTTGGTGCCTTTGGAAAGAGGACTTTGTTTCTCCAAGCCTTTGTGAGTTACAGCCCCGCACGTATAAGTGTTCACAGGAGTTGCGAAAAATATTATCACCTCTTATTCCGTATAGGTCAGAGAACGTTTTTTCTATACTGACTAGAAAAATGACAAATCTGCTGATCGTTTGCAAAAGATCACAGCATCCCTTAAGGCCTATTGAAAAGCAAAATGCCTTTCCTCCTTAGTGCTCTTCGTAGGTAGCGCTGAAATTCTACGACGTAAGACGTTGGTGCGAGTGCTACCCAGGAAATGCTGAAGGATCATTGGACTGTAGGGAAGAAACGCCGCGCTTATAAAATGGATATTCTTCGGCACGATATTTTAAAAATGCAACATTTGCCAAATGGATGTTAAATCCGAAAAATTATACCACTCTTGGCAAATTGTCGTGGTCCCACGCGAGTCAAGTGGAATCTGCGGATGTTTTCACAAATGGTAGCGCATCTATTTTTGACTGTTTGTCAATTCACCGAATGCGCATTCAGGCCCTATAATGCTTACGAAGCCCCAAATACATTTAGGTAAATTTTGTATCCTCTATGATTTTCCAGTTGTAAGCTGCGTCCAGTCAGCCTTAAGCACAATCTTCGAACTAACGTTGAGTGCAAGACCGCGCTCCAATCCAGTGGACCCAATGGCGGAAAAACTGTTGCGGCAGTTAGCACTTCTCAATGTGCATCCAAAACTCAGCTCAGTTCTATTAATGGAGCAAATTGTTTTTCTCTTTAGGAGAACATTGTTAGGTAGAATCGCCCCTGATAGGCAGTTTAAATTATGCAGATTTTGGCTTATACATTTTCTTATCCTTTTATTTCTCGGTAGTGCGCATTATGAACACAAGAGCCAACGCTAACAAAATTATAATAGTTTATCGGTGCATGGTTTAAGTTAGTTATTGAATGTTCGTTCTCCATTTGACTCTTCTTGCATACGTCAAATAGTTAATTTAGCAACCCTATATTTCCAATCACTGTTCAGGATAAGGTACCAGAGATGCATACCTCTCAAAACTGTAGCATTAGTGGTGAAACCGTTTAATATTTACCGGGAACAATGTTCGTTACATTACTTTGTAGGCAAGTCGCAGAAAGCATTCCTTATACAGCTATACATGAGAAGACTTGCCAACTACTTAATGGACTAAACTCGATTAAAATTAGGGCTTTGATAGATTCATCTATAATTCTGCAAGACATTCATAACCTTTGAAGTGGGAGCTCGGATCTCCTTATCTGCAAATCTTGGACTACCCTCGATTTGGTCTGAATACTGTTTGCTGCTTAACTGATCTGCCCGCTCCTGTACCAATTCTTAGCGAATACTGCTACTCAGATGGCCACTGCAATGGTAGTTCCAAAGCTACTATCATCTACTTTCTCTGTGGTGGAAAATTGTGGTCTATCCCTAAACACATTTAAGATAGTTGTGCAGAGTCATTGTTGCAAGGACTTTGCATTGTCTAGAGTCGTCTGACTCAAGAGAAAAGAACACTCCTTAACTGCACTGCCACTGCCCGATGCTTTAAGCATTCGTAAATATTCTGTGGTAGTTCATTAGCACAAATATCCATGATGCAGAGTAGACTTAGGGTAGCCCCTCAAGCATAAACACCTTGCATTTTCGAGATGTTGATTGGTGCTACGGTAGCGCCATCATTATGTGTATGACGGTTAACTGAAACCCCGAGTGCCAAAAATAAGTGGCCGTATACTTCAATAAACAGCGTGCACAGGTTGCATTTTCTTGCTTTTCTGTTACATGCCTTAAAACCTCGCATTTCTGTCAGTAAAGTGCTAACTGAGACGTCGGAGTGGATATTGGTCTGATGACAGCACGAAATGCTTGTTAGTAAGGTTAAGGAATGCGGTCAATATGAAACTAAAAATTTGCAAAAACTGAGCCGTGTTTAGATATCATCAAGCTTTTGTGCCCTAACGTCTTCCACCGGTTTGTACAGCAGTAGAATAAAGTAAGCGATTGAAAAGCACATTTATCCTTCGGTAATCTATTAAAATCGCCTTGATTAGAGTTCGATCATTTTGGTTCACGGTCTCGCGCACCAAAGTGACAGCGAATCGCGCAAAGCTAAAAATTACAAAAACACAACCTTGAACCAGCAACTTCAATCAGGCGATATTTACAAAATTGAAGGTGGAAACACAAACCTGGTGCGTGTACTATACCGGAACTATTTAAATTCTCACTAATAACTTTCTTTCGTCATCATATCGCCAACTCCACGAGGACAGAGGAGAATCTGAATAAAGGCTCGTCTAAGTCGCTTTATTTCATTTCCACTTTTTCGGAGCAGAGATGAAGAGGAGCATTGCTACAAAGAGCTACTAGACAACGGAATCCAGTAGTTACTAAAGGAACCTCACCCAGCTGTCTGCATTCGTCTTTAACCTCTTTTGCACTCTATGCTGTCTTTGCAAATATACACGCTTTATTTAGCAAAACACAACCTGAATCACAGAGTTGTGTAAAATATTTGAGATGATTTGACAAAACTATAACAAGTCACTTTAAAGGTGGCAAACTTTTTATCAACTGATCAGGTGGCCCTTGAAGTGCGGTGTTTTGCTGGGGAAGGTAGAATTACGTTAAGGACTAGATACGCTGCAAAAATGCACTCTTAGGAGACAGGATAGTTAGGCATCAGGGAAGAAATCAAGTCTCTACTATGGCGTTGCTCGCGAAAATGACAGATATCTAATAGCTGCAAAAAAGCATGGTAGAACCAGGCCAAAAAATTATTGGGGCAAGGTGCTTATAAGACACTAATGTGTGAAGTTTTACTCGTCAAGACCTCAAGACGGACACGAAGAAAGATGTTGTTTTAGTTGTTTAAGGCATCCGTCCTGATTTCTACCGTTAAGGCGGAAGTAGTGCATATGTTACGAACGGAAAGACCACTGGTGACGCAAAACAGAATGACTGCAAACGACGTTGCCTGTCTTCGGCAGCTATCCAGTGGCCGTGTTCTGTCAGCAGGCTAATAACAACCAAAGCAACACTAGTCGTGCAACATTATGCAACTTTTAAAAACCGAGGCTTCCACCACGCCTGCTAAAGGCACCAAAAACGCAGGTGGGCACGAGTCTCTAGTCCTCGATGCGTTGTAGTGACCGACGCAGGAAATTGGTTAAGCCTCGGACTATGTTGCACGCAATTAGCTGACCGATTAGCGTTGGCTGAATAGACTAACCTCTAAGCTGCGTCAAATGTCCGCACTCATTTCTCTAAGCCAACTGCATATATTCAGGTGAGCGTCAGGATGCCATATCGACATTTATTGTCGTATTTTCCTTTTGTTGTTTTAAAATATTTTTGTACATCATTTTTAACAAATTAACATCCATATCTAAATATTTTATTCATTTTTGAGTTAAAGCAATTATAATTGCACTTAAAAGCCGCTTCTATAACGTATTTTACACACCAACTGTAGAAGTATATACAAATGCTTGTTTATCGTGTTATTCTGCATATGATTGCGCCAAAATTTGCGCAGCCCCGTTTTTTGTAAAGATTTTTGCTATACCTACCTTAATCCCTTATGAATAAATTAATTCGCCAGCTTCAAGATCATCCTCGCGCGTATGTGTTTTGTCTGCTGCTACGCGGTGCTTTTACTGATTACGACAAAGCTAGGATCTCGAATGGAGAGGGTTGAGCCGTTAGAAAATGAACGAAAACTGCCAATATGTTTGCTTTTTTGGTGCTATTGGTGATGCGAAATTGGGGGTAGATATGAATATTCCTATTTCTGATAACACACCAGATATGCTTTGGCAATATTCAAAGGAAACAAAATTTGAAGTTGGACATACCTGATGCCTTGTGATTTTCTTGGGTAAGAAAGTTTCATTTTATGAGTTGCTTTAATGTGCCTCGATTTGATCGCCCTTGATATGCATGCTTAAGGAGAGAAACCACCATTGCCCTTCTTCTTCGTGTCTGTTCACAACTACATCGCGACAGTTGTCTCACCTAAGTTGATCTACCACCCATTCGGGTGAAATCTGTTGTGCTTATTGGGTCTAGCGTGGATACAGTCGTATCATCTTGTGAAGGGTACTTGAGTACCATCTTCTCTAACAATCACTAAATCGTCTCTTCTGCGCCATTAGCAAGCCTGATTTGAGCAAACACTGGCCGAGGTAGTAATGATTCAGCCGCCAATGGGATGTTTATGTGCGACCTGTCTCGCCGACAAGCTAGATGACCATCCGCTGATTTGATTGGTAAAATTCTCGCAAAACTTCATTTTGTTCTGCGTACAGTCATGTTCTGGCGCTATTGTTAGCCTATGAAGTATACTGGGTGGTGATAAGTGTGGTGCATTAATCGGTGCCATAACTCGTACAAATGTCTGCAGTGGGATGCCAATCCTTGTCTCGACATAAACGTTCCTCTACCTAAGTCATACCGGCAGTTAATTTACTATGCATTGATGTATCGGCAAACCAACTTGTGACTAGAAAATTTGCCTTTGTTGTGCCCCTTCTTGTTGCCTTCCATCTTTAAAGAAAGCGTTCTTTCTGCCGAAATCTGTGCCGCTTTAGACCCAATCTAGTCCTTTAAATTTGTCGGATATTTTGTCAGTACATTTTATGGTTATTATTGCGTTTATGAAGGCGGGAATAGAAGGAGTATCTGAATCGAACTTTATTTGATGATGTAGACTGAAACTTTACGAAAGAGAGTGTGCCGTTCGGATGCGAGTCAATGAATTGCGTAGGGTTGGGTGAACTATTTTGCGGCTCCTTCTGTATTCTGTAATGGTGGTGAGGGATTGTGTTGTCGCTGCCGCACATGGAATTGTAGGCTAATTTAACGATGACAATTTTTGGCCATTTTTGACGCGGATAGTGAAACACCTGGTTTGCACCCCCAGCAGCTGTAAAGGGGGATGTCTTTGACGCGTAAAGTAGATGTAACGTTACCTGCCATTTCATCATAAGACGGTGGGTAGTAAGCTCCAAAGACCACCGACTTAGCATTCGCTTCAGCCACTAGCGCTGGAAGAGGTTCTATGATGATTGACTGCCAGATGACCCAACTTGTGACTAGGAGTGAGTTTAGTTAACCCATCATTGCATCGTTTGCCCACCCGCATGAGGCGTGTAGCACACTGCCCCACCAATATTACGCGGGCTGAGGGTGCGCTGGCGGATGGAATTGCTTGCAACGAAATGATCCATTGGTGACGGTCAACTGGGCACTGATGAGGTCTCTCTTTTCAATGCTACAAAACTCCAACTCAAGTCTAAAAAACATTTCCCATATCAGCGATTGATGTCCTTTGCTGGGGCTCTGCTAATGTCACGATATGTTATTAAACGGAAAAGCGGCCCCACATCGCTTAGAGCGCTCTAATGCAGCATCTCTAACATGGACACCCAACTTTTAGCCTATCTCAAATTAATGGACATTGATCGGAATACAGAGAGCATAACCAACTACTCGAGGATTCGTATTCGTAAGCAGGCATTGACCGATGTGCAAGGCCCTGTATCCACCATTCTCATGCTCATGGACTATCGAGTGGGCTCGCTCGGTCAGATAAAGCGGCCGACTAGTGGTGCAGCTACCTGGCCGATCATCAAGAAGTCTTGTGTCTCTAAAGCCCTTCATCGTCAGCCGCCTTATTTGATGATCCCATCACAAATTGGAATATCAATCCTTATGGATTTTTCACCATTACGAAATATAATTGCAAATGCCCATCATAAAACATTTTGTTTCTCTTTTTCGTTTGCTCGATTTGTGCAGTCGATATAATGCGTCGGGGAGATAGACACCCAAATCGAAGTAACTTTGATGGGTCTGCTAATTGGCCAAGTTAGCTGTAGCGCCTTAATTAGTACCAACTGTGCTATGAAATGTTTGTCTTTGAAAAGGACATGTAGAAGGCAGTAGACTTGAATTGTCCACTTACTATCACTACGTATAAATTCAAAAAATCCCTTTACTATTGCTTTGATTTTGTTGGCCGATGGATTTTCTTTAAAGATTTTAAATGTTTACTTATCAAAAACGTACAATTTTTGCTGCAGACGCAAAGTGATTGGTGGGGATTGATTTCGAATCGGAAGGAAACCTGGCAATCGCATATATGTTTTCGCTATTTCTGTGGTAATTTCAAAATCCCAAACAGTGAATTCACCAGTTTTCAATGTACCCACACTCTCATGAATCGAATAAAACCAACAAACCCAAACAATTCGCAATCCTTCATGATAATGGCCTTAGACTACCTTAGGACAAACGCATGCGTGCGCACTGTTCCCATGGTGGCCATTGAGTCGGCTGTTTGCCCTCTCAATGAATTGGACCCCGTGATTATTAACGCGTGGCCAAAGGAGTGTGTGCAGCCTTCCAATAAAGTTGCGACCCACATATACAGCATTCATCGGTGCGAGTTGATAGTTCTTCCAGCAAAGGCAGTTACCACAGAACATGGAGCTGCGAGTGTGGAGATTGCGCCGCTGTCTTTTGCGATGCCGTGGCGTAAGTAATTTGATAGCCGATCGGTGCATAGGGTGTTGATTTGCGCTGAAGCGAATTACGGGCGCAACTATTTCTGCTTAATGATCATGAGGAGTAGGATCAAGCCTGTCTTCGTTCGGTCCGCCAATGCTGCTCACCCTCCTGCTGCACTCGATTGAAGAGTTCGTGCAGAGGATTTGACCATTAAGTTTTTTCTTCACCGCAGGAACACTTGGCCAATTCAAAAGGTTTGGTCGTGTGCTGTATTGCCTTGCCATGCATATGAATTTGTTTCAATGGGAGATAGTTGACACTTGTGATGAGCTCATTGGCTTTTGTGCCATTCTTCTTATTTCAACCTCTCTACTGAATTCCCAGGGTGGTATATATAATCTAGCATTCACCGAATTGGAAAATGTAGTGGTGAATCCAGTTCAAGACAACCATTGGAAGCCCATATGACAAAATTTGGCTTCACACTTTGAGGTGTGGAGTTAGAAATAGTGGAATTTTGGAAGTAGGTGTCACATCATTAAGTAACATTAGCATTATTCTTAGTTGCTCTCCTTTTCCTTCCTTACATGAACTATCCATTCCATCTTAACAATATTCCCTATGATTGCAGCATAACAAAACGGAGGATAATTTTCGGAATAGATGCCACTTGCAACGAAAGCACTTGCTCAAAACATGGATTCTTCTCGGAGAAAAGTAAATGCCATTACGGAAGAGGAGAAATCGGCCCATTGACATTCTATATGGGAGAAATTTGGCACAACAAGAAAATTTTGCTGATTGGCGAATGTAATGGATTGGGTGGAAGACGCTTTCACAAACAGAATACCAGCTTTTGAGATGATGACCGTCACCTTTCCTGTCTGACCGGAAGACCTTTTTCTTCTATGTAGAATGCCTCGAAAGCTGACGGAACAAGAGTGCAAGGTGGAGCTTTAAGTTGTTTGAGAAAACCACCCAAAAGCACTCAACTGAGGTGAATTTGGTAGAGCAACTTCCTTATTGATAGCATACAAAAAAGGAGATATGCCCACGCATTTACCCTTCTTTCATGTGCTCGATGTGTATTAGCTTCATTTGCCTATAAAGAATAACGTGGAAAGGCGCATACAGCTGTACTTCTTTCGCTGCAAACGCCGCCGTGCTAGTTATCACTTTTAAATTTCGAGGTGGAATGCCAATACTACTCAGCTGATGCTTAGTAGTCGTTGTGTCGCGTTCCGACGGAGGTCAAGTATAAGGCTGGAAGAGGGGCTCTAACTTACACTGGTTGTGAACCGATAGTCAAAAAAGGGACTTTCATTATTTTAAAATATCTGGGTAATGATCGGAGATGATGGTTCAGGGGAGTAGGGTTCCCATTTGCTCGCTTACATTCAGCATGATTACTCCATCGTAGTTGATGGCAAGTGCATTTAGAGATCCTAGCCTTAAACGATCTACACAATCAATTTGTAGCACATTTAATTAACCAACACCGCAAATCTTTCGACGCTCTTCATTTCGAAGGGAAATGCCCAGTCACTTCCAAAGCTGCCCCACCCTTTGGTGTTAAGTACGTCAAATGTGTCGGAACCTTTGACTACTGCGAGCAAAACTAAATAGCTTTCCATGGAGATTGACAGAGTGATAGCAGAAAATACACTTAATCAATAGTGTTCACTCTTCGAAGGAGAGGGGAAGGCAAAGAGAAATTGTTTGCAGAATACGAACGTTTCCCAAGTCCCATCAAAATGGATGTTAGAGGGCTGGTGATTACTACGTAAATGTGGCTAATGCTTAAGCGCTATATAATGTTCCTTCCTTTATGTGTCTGCTTGTGTGTAAATCCTCGAAGCATTCCTTGCTGAATTACTTTTTTGGTACCAGAGGTCTGCTCATTTTGTGGATACACTTTGATGCAATTTTGGAGACTTTGCTGTTGTTTTTGCTGTTGCTTGTCATTTCCATGCTTTCTTATCCCCGCCACCCACCTTCGGTAGTAACCCCTACGCGAGGGCACGTTTACGCCATCGACGGATAAATGTGTGGCTCACGCTCTTCTCAGCAGGCGCCTCGATGCTGAGCCACCAACCTTGGGCGGTCAGTAGATCAACGGATCAATAAAATCAATAAGGCCGCCTGCCGTGTATTCATTGCTCACTGGTTATCTGCCCAGATGGTTGGTCCATTCACTGATCTACCCGACCCACGGCGAGTTGGACTGCAAACAATCTCACGGATGGGTGAGTGGAAAATTGTTATAGCATTTGCTCAATATTATGTTGCGTTGGGTCGTCGGTTGCTGTAAAATTGTGTCAATAACGCACTGTTGATGTGCAATCTTATTATAGCTTAATCAAAGAGTGTTTTTAACCCATCAATGATATTTCGTTGCATAACATCTTTGTCCACCATATTGTGTATGAGAGGCAAGCTATTTTGATAACCAGTGTTATTATTGATAAGTTTTCTTCTTACACGATCGTATCATGTACGCCGAGTAAATAGTTGTTAGGTTTTAGGGCAATTGGCTAATATTTTAAATGAGTTCAACTATGATCGTAAGGTAGCACGCTGACAATTTAGTCACAGTATTTCGAAAAGGTTTCACTAGAATGAGGGAGCACTCACATTTCACCCCCACCGGCGCATCTTGCCAAGGCGTTCCTGCAAACCTAGTAGAGCACACAGGCAAAGGGGCCGCATGAAAGTTGGGCTGATTTGTAGATATTGTCTCCTCAAGCAGTCATCATTTAAGCATCATCCCAGCCATCCATCTGCTTCACTTAGCCTAATTCCCCCACCTGTCTCTCCTTTTCTGCATTTAGCTGAAGGCAAGCACCATGTGCTGGAAACGAGAAGTGTCCAAAAGCCCAAAAGATGATTAGATCGAAGGACAGTATCGGAAAGAGGTATCGATAGGACAACAAATATTCAGTCAAAGTACATTAGTATCGTCTCGTGTGCATGCAGGATGATGTAAGAAAATAGCTTAGGGTGAAATAGCACCAAAGCAAGTGACATCAGCTCCTGTAGAACCCTAAAAGGGAATAATGCCTAAGGTCTACGCCAGTCGGACTTGAGAGCAACCACGCGGCACGTGCAACTAATTAATTTACACGTGTCAGATTCAAAGAAGTCAATCACACAGCCAAATTCCAAACATGCTCTGCTGCGAGTTGTTTCGTCTGCTCTTACTAATCTTTATTACGGTACTGTTCCCACCGTTCAATTTTTTTTTGTCATTGTCTCTCTACCGCTTAGTTTCCTTTTGGCCTCGGGTCTTCTTCTCATCCCTTACTTCTGCCGCCTCCAACTCCATCTGCTCGTCATTTCCACCCTCTCACCCCGCCGTTTTCAAGATGCCAAATGTCCACATTGGATGGAAATCGTAGAAGCTAGGGGCAAGTTGTAATACCCTTCTTTTCCCACCATCCTGCTTTATTTGCATGCATCAATTCATTAGCATCACATCTGACACCCAGCGTATGTATCTGAGAGGGACTTATATGCTGGGCACCTCTAAATATGCCGTAAAAAGAACTTCATGCTCTTTTTTGCCGAGTTAAATTCTTTATATTTAACACAGTCAAATGGCTAGATGAGAGGATAAACGTATAATTCTCATGAAACGATTATAGAAAGGAAGGAAATAAAAACGCTGCACCACAGCACCATGCGGGGCTATCCTAAGGTGTTCACTTCCAAGCCTCAATTTTTCCTTCTCCACTCTCTCTCCTTTATTCCCGCGGTTTCTTATTCCTGTGCCTGTATCTTTTTGAGCTGAAAATGCATGCTTTTTCACTTCCATTGAAGAAATGCATGCACTGCTGGTGCCGCTGGTAACCAGAGGCAAGGAATCATCCAAGTGTAGGATTGCGCCTGTTTGTAAGCTCCATAGAAATATTTAGTGGCATGTCGCCGACTCCTTCAATTAGCTTCATACCTTGCACTGCGCTCACTGTGCTGCACTAGCTTCTAATGCCTCTTACATGCGTTTGTAACCGCTAACTACATGCAGCAGCAGCGGACCTACTAGAGTGCAATAGCTTGCTTCATATCCATGTCCCGCTGTGTAGGCACTTGAGCACAGTACTCTAGACTGTGCCTAACTGAATCAGACTAGAATTCACTGAAATATCACAAACTAGGTTAGCCACCTAAGCTAGATTATGGTAGGCTTTAATAAATTAGGAGAGGTGCAGGCTGACAGAGCTATCTGGTCAAGTATGCATGCCTCATCTTCAGCAGCGCCTTCATACGTTACCATTCAAATCAACCCAACACTTATTTGGCCTGCCTAATTCACCCCACATGACCTCATGCCATGTGGAGTGGGGCTTTCCCTTTCTTCCTCTTAGATGTTAAGGCTCACAGTGCACACTCAAAAAGTAGACCTTTTGACGTCCACGAATGAAGGGATGGGTGTCAATTTGCGTACTACTCCTTTCCCACGCCCCACCCTGCCGGCACTTGTTATGTGGGATCCAAAAATTCAACAAGCCAAAGTTTAGGCTATTTTGACAGTTGGCATCCAAACACCACTGCAACGTACAAATGGACCGAATATCCCGATTTCGTTCATAGCCATCTTAAACAGGAGGAAGAAGGTCCTGATTTCTTAACAAAGGTAAGTTAAGTGGGAGAAATACAATAGTACTGCATTATTCGTGCCTTAAACCGTTATTGGACCATTGTTTCATTGTTTATGCAAACAATACACTTGACTCTCCTAATGCGACTGCTTTCTTTATTCCTTCATTTTGGATTGAAGTGACAGCTCGACATAAGAAGGGTAAAGTGTCAAAATGCCAACCCTACATCCACCAGAGCTGAAAATATTAGGTAGACAAGAGCCTCTAGTTCCACATCTACCTCCTCTGTCGTCCCCTGTGCGGTCGACAGTTGGTTCGCCAACAACTGTGTCAGTACTGTGAGCTATGACGACGCGGGAGAAGAAGATGTCATCTGGAAGGGTGGCAAGTGCCAACACTGCCTGCTCATCTACATCCCACCACTGACTCGTCAAAGTCAAGTAGCCGAACAGGTTACATTCCGATTCTGCATGCCCCATCAACTCGACCTCGTCGTTATCGCTCTGCGTCTGTTCCTGTTTGTCTCCGGGGCTACCCCGCGTCTTATTGTCGCGGGTGAGCTCTGAGCGAGGGTAGAAATACGAATGAGTGAATTTGAGCAGAGGAAGCTGAGTGAAAATAAAGTCTGCAATGGGAAGGGGGAAAAACTTACCGGTATCTTTGGTGACGTCGTCGAGGGATGATGATGTCGCCGTCAGTCGTCCTGGGGAACATGGCTTGGATGTATGAGAGGGGACGGAGCCAGGAGAGGAGAGGGAGACGAGGGATGAGGTAGGGAATGAGGAAGATGGTGGATGATCAATTGCGATGAAAGAAGAAGATCCGGTGGGTGAAGTGCTCTTCCACGTTGCCGCCAATTGTGTTTGCCACAACATCAATGCTGGCGTTGGTGGTGAGGAAGATGGCGGTAGTGAGGTTGGGCGACGTCTATTTGCACCCACAACGACAACTGGAGGGAATGAGTGCGCAAGCCCAGTGCGCACTGCTACTGCTGCGCATGAACGAGTCGCCTTCTACAAAATGGTTTTGGTGACGGCAGTGCTACTTGTGGGAGGGCATGGGGAACGGAGCATCAGCAAACTTTATATCAATTCGACATTTCACAAAGTGCGGTCAAACTGCAACACAGTGCATTGAGTGTTTTATTGACGAGTCAATACCTGTGGGCGCAAAAAGAAAAATTGCTTAAAATGCCGGATAGCCTGTGAGGATGGACATAAGACGGAAGAAGATGGGCATAAAATGTGCCACAATAATAGCAGAGGCTTTGCTGTCCATATAAGCTTCCCGTCGTATCATTTAAGGATTATTTCAATGGCGCAAAATTCACCTATAAGCTTGAAGGGAAGAGGAGGAAGAGAGGAGAAGGGAGTGGAATAGAATCGAATGAAAGGAAACAGCATAGCACGGTCCAGGTGAGGTGCAAATAAGCGAGGAGGGAATAGTTAGGCTGAGGCGTGGGATACTTTTCGTGACTCACTTCCCCCATCTTGCCACATTTCTGCATTCAAGCATGCGCGAGGTTTTGTATTTTGCATTTCAAATCCTCTAATCATATATTTACACTTCTGAAAGCACCTATTTTGAATCTTTTAGTCACTTCAATTTTATCTAGTATAAATATGGTTCCTAGAGCTTTGGAAATTTTTTGCGGTTCTATCTTATTCTCGGTATGGAATGAAATGTTAATTTAGCAATGCTTTTCAATCCGCAGCTAGTCTTTAACTTCTCTGTTCGCATCGTCAAATTAGTTCGTACACATTTAGGAACTTGGTTGCTTTTAGGCCATTGTTTCTGCAACTGAAGACATAGATACGGTCTCGCCCTACCAACGCTGCTTGCAAGCGGGACAAAACTTCGAATCCTTTAGAATTGCCAAAATACAACACTGGCGTTGAGGTCAAGTACTTTCTCATCTTGAGGGAAGTTTGGTGACTGATGCGGATGGGTCGTGTTTTCTAATACCCCTGAGTACCATGTGATGGCTAACCCAGAATTTGATCTGGAATATGACCAACTTAGAAGTTGGGGGCAAAGAAAGGCCGTGAATTGCCTAAGAGGCTTGTTTGGCTCGCGCTTCTAGGAAAGGGACTACTTTGGGTGTCCACCATTTTATCAAGTGAAAGTTAGCTCTCCCTCGGGACCTATCAGTGGTCCAAAGCTCCACTCAATGCAAAATATTCATTCCACCCAGGTACCATCTCTCCCATTATCTTCGATTTAGCTCCAGGACATCTCCAATCAGGCTTAACCATAACGGCAACGTTTATTTACATAAAATGTTGCGTTCCTTCTGCTTTGAACATAATTTCATCCAGCATTCCATTTAAATACAACGATGGGACATTGTGTTTGTTTCATTATCCTACTTAACAATGGAGAGTGTACAATTTACTTGGAATACTACTGCCCGTAATTTAAGTAGTCTGTTAGTTGCATAGTAGCTGTGATGATTTGAACAGCTTTTAAACAACAAAGATGAGAGGTTTTCCTTTTCTCAAAGTGTTTATTGATGCAGATCCGTCAGAGGCTGTGTCACTAGTATTTTCTTCTGGCAGTCCGTGTTTAAATTTATTTCGTTAATCCTTTCTCATTTTGTAGCAATTAAATGTAAGGAGCATTTGTTGATAGTTCTTGGCATTTGGTGCCTTTTATTTAACACAAAATCAAAGAGAAAATGAATCAAGGAGAAATAAATTAAAGGAGGCAGTTTGAGAGCTTACCGTTAATCAAATTGGACAATCTACTCCTCCCCTTTCCCTCCCTATTCCTCTCCCCAAAACAAGCACTACCAATTAGGCGCATTTTCTGCAAACACTATTTAAATTGTTCTCCTCACTGATAAATTTTGCACTTAAAGTGAAGTATTTTGATACATTTTTTCAGCATTATGCCTTGATTACACCCACAGAATGTCAACTTATAGCATTTGGACGATAGTAGAGCTATAAAAGAGGCTATACGTCACGGGCAGTTGCAAAAGAACAAAAATATTTGCATTGCTGCGTTAATGATTAAGTCTCAAATCAATTAAGTGGAATGGTTGCAGTGCAAACCCTAAAATGCACTTATCACCAACTACGACGTTGCAAAGAGGTGAAATGTAAGCACAGCGCAGTTTTGAAGCAAAAGTACATAAGCCGGAAGATTGCTTCTTTAATTCGACAACTTTAATCCCTGCCGTCATGCTGTGCACTGAAAAATATTCCTTTCTTGATTACCACTTCACCACCGGTGTCACACAGATGCCTCGCCCTCCTCCTCTTCCCGTCTCACTGATCCTAGCAGCGGCAGCATCAGTCAGATCCGCGCACCAAGCCATTCAATTGATTTCACCGAGAGCTTTACTTTGGCCACCTCTCCCTGGCAGATACGGATGACCGACAAAAAAATTCCCCACTACCATTGGAGAATATAAGAGCTGCCTCAGGGTGATGAACCTGTCGTCGCGCAGTTCATCGACTCACATTTAGACAGCACACCACCTTACCTCATGCCATTCCTTCGCGCAACCCTGCATCTTCACTAAACGCCCCAGCTATGAGCATGTCAGAGGCTATCATCCCAAGAAGTCTACCATGATTCGAATCTACGATAATCAATCGCTTTTGAGTAAATGTTTTTCAGTTTCACTGCATCAAATCGTTTATTAAGCCGCATCAATAACAGTTGTCGCCCTGTGCTTCAGCACAACTGCCACCCTCATGCACACGAATGCATACTAATCGCCATCACCAACGCGTATTATGTAGTCGACTCAGAGACCACGCCATGAAATGACACTCTAATCCACCGCAAAAGCCAATGAGCTCGTCATATACATCAACCACTACTACTTGAAATTGGCAAGGTAAGACAGCAAAACCTAACACTTCCGAAATAGCCAAGCTTTCCAGTGGGCACAATTTCCTCCGTGCCTTCCACAAGCAAGAAAGCACCCAGTTGTCAGTGCCTAAAGAACATCCTCAGTCGAGTGCCACAGAAGGTTGAGCAGCAGTGGTGGAGCGAATGCAGACAGGGTTGATCCCACCACTCATGACCAGTGAGGAGAAATAGATGCGCTAGCAACACCCATACCTGTTTAACCTTCACCAAAGGATTAATTTATTGCAATTAATCACGTCCGCCAGCACACTCTTCCTCCTCCCAAGATTGGTCTTGTAATGGCAGCGTGATACACGCCTCAGGCGGGTGCAGTGAGCGATGCGTCGAGAGCGTAACATAAGCCACTTCTAGTCCCAACCTAGGTAGTCCTCTAACGTAAGTAAATGAAGCGACTGCCAAATCGGTAGTCTTCCAAGCTTACTGCCCACCGCCTTTTGATGAAAAATGTAGGTGGGATGTAAGGTCCGTTTGCGCGCCCATGACAACCTCTTTGACAGCCGCCGTGAGTGTAAACCAGGTGTTTCACTACTCACGTCAAAAATGACCCAAAATTATCATCCTTACATTGATCTACAGTTTCAAGCGCGTTAACGACAAAAAAATTCCCCACTACTATTGGAGAATATAAGAGCTGCCTCAGAGTGATGAGCCTGTCGTCGCGCAGTTCATCGACTCACATTCAGGCAGCACACTACCTTACCTCATGCCATTCCTTCGCGCAACCCTGCATCTTCACTAAACGCCCCAGCTATGAGCATGTCAGAGGCTATCATCCCAAGAAGTCTCTTGTGATGACGATAAATGCACAAGGTTTGATGGTTTTGATAAAAGTATTAAGCAGTGTTTGATTTAAACAGTGAAGTGTTATTTGCATCATCTGTTCTCGCCTTCATAGACGCAATAACAACTGGCGAATGAGCTGGCAAAATGTCTAACGTATTTATTGAATCAGATTTAGTCCAGTCTAAAACGGCGCACAGGTTTTAGAATAAAGGACTAATTCAATCAGATTTGGTCTAATATAGCACATAGGTCTTAGAATAAAAGATAACTTTCTTCAAGTTGGGAAGACAACAGGAAAGGAGTACAAGTGGCAGACTTTTCAGTCACTAGTTTACTTGCTAAGACATGCCCAGTTAATGTACTGATGCGTGGTGCACCAACTACTGATATGAAGTAGCGTTAAAACCGTTTAATTGGAGGCGGGAATTACAGCAAACTGCGGATAGTTGCACGAGATACGACGCGATTAATGCACTACACTTTTCAACCTCGAGTATGCTTCCTCGACTAGCAGCAGCGCCATAGTGTCAAAGTACGCGGAACCAAATGTTGAAGTTATGAGATAAAGCAACCAATTGAATCAGCGGATGGGCGCCCAGTTTAGTAGTAATGTAGGCAGCACACCGAATTACTGTTTGCAGCGGATTGTCTACTGCCTCGGCTTTTGCTTGTTCAAATCATGCTTGCTAATGCTGCAGAGGATGCGGTTCAATCTATTGGTAGGCAATAGCGTACTCAAGTTCTCTAGCAGAAGCTGCTGCGACTGTATCCGCACTAGATCCCATAAGCATGGCAGAATTCGCCTAGATAAATGGTAGAGTAAACTTTAATGACACAAGTGTCACGATGCGATTATAAAATGACATAGAGAAGAGGAAATGAAAACCAAACACACTCTGGAAATTCATAAAGTGATTTTTGAAGGAAGGCTCGATTATTACCGAAGCTAATCTGATGCAACGAAGGAGCGGACAACTTCACATACATCCTCGATTCCGCATCGTCACTATGGCTAGGAAGGTCAAATATTTTGGTATTTTCTTTTTGTTTCTTTTGACAACTCACACCTCTTTATACGATGTCTCAGCTTTACTGTGATCAGTGGAAAGCACTGCATAGCTGCAGATAAAAATACACCAAACGACGACCTAAAAATGACCAAAGTCTAATCCACGAAGAATTAAAGTCATTTTAGGAAATATTTGCACAAAAGGCGAATCCGCACAAATTTTACCGCAACTATATTTAGAATACTATGTAAGAAGCATAAGCATGCTTTCTTACAACTGGTGCTTAAAAATTTATAGGAGCAACTTTGATTACAATTATAAATGCTATTGTTCGTTAAGCAATAATGTGAGACAAAAGTTTTGAATAATGAAAATGAAAACAAAATGATGCTTGTCAATGTGGTATCCCGACGCACCCTTTAAGACAAAAGAAGACAGCTGTAATACCTCGTTTACTTTGACTGCCGGTTTCGGTCTCGGTGATAGAGGTAGCCATATTGCTTGACCTGCGTGGACTAGCCTTCAGGCCATGCCAACAGCTCCACTCCCTCTGTCTATTGAATAGATATTCTGCCCTGGTATTGTGCTTTCCTTTGCATTCATGGGAGTCTCAGGATGCTATAATAATAGCCAGGTTGAATATCTGCATATGGCCTACAGAAAAGGACTGGGACTTTTGACGTAGATTAGAGTTCAAACCATTGGGTCAATACAAATGGGTCAACCAAGTGCGCGTTACGGAGGCCGAGACTTAACTAACCTTCCATGTTGAACATTATAACGTATCCAGAATTGAATTAGAAGCACCCGCTAGCGACTCGTTTCAGTCACCGAGCGTTATGCCTCTAAAGAGGCAGCTTACCAAGTCGCCACCTATGCATCATAGTGCTTTGAGTGATTTGGAAATTCATCCGATTTAGAATTAAGCCCAGGGATGTGGAATTTCGCTGACCATTACGCGCGCCTGCAGCTGGACGCTAGAAGATGTACCTGAAATCATGTTGGAATCTAACACAGTTCTATAGGAATAGGTTCTCGCCCACGTTCACATTGTAGGAGTCCCTGCACAGGTGTGGTAAGCAAAATTTGTATCACGCTTCACAACTAGTATCGCCTTAGCTGTCAATAGCCTGATGGCAGAACATGGATGTTGGATGGCTGCCGAAAGTAGACGACGTCGTTTGCAGTCATAATTTTGTGGGTCGTCAGTGGTTCACCCATTCGTAACGTGTGCATCCCCTCCGTCTTAACAGTAGAAATCAGGATGGATTACCCTTAAGATAGGATTCACTTTCCACCACCATCGGTGTAGTATCCCTACACTTCCTCGAAGAGAGAAGACATAATAGTGGGACAGAGCATCTGCATTCCAAGTTGAAGCAGGATGGGCAACATTTGCAGCCTCGTGCCGCAGGAGAAACCTAATTGCATCGAAGCAGGTAGGTGTATAGCACTACTCTCCTCTTGGGTCTGCTGCCTCTAATTTGTTCCAAAGCAATAAACATGCTACAATATACCTAGTCTGTTAGATCTCGGAGTAGCCGGAAAGGAAGGCAGATAAACAAGGAAGGTGCCAAATCCATCAAAATAGTATATTTTTATGCACGCATGGAACAGTGCTTGTATGAAAATGTAGCGTTAAGCCTATTTTAAATATGATAAATGAATTTGAAGAACAACATTTGGCAACTTTGTAAGTAGCATGTTATCTGTTTATCCCCTACACTCAGTCCTTTATAGCCTTTCAACAAACAGGACGATTTGATTGACTCAAGTTGATTGATTGCGGTCATTGAAAACTAGTAAGGATTTAAAGATCAGGATACTGAGGCCCTCTTTTCTTTCAAACATTATAATCTACTCTTCTATCCCAAGATTTCCTTTGCTTGCCCGCTTTTAGGCCTAATGGTACATTCAAAACAGCATAAGGATTATATAGCCTTCTCCTCTTTACCAGCACTATCCAGTGCCACCCTTATGAGCTGCCCTTAAAGTTGCCATGGGTGATTTTCTACTTTTGTTGGAGCATAAATCCCACTTTCGTGTCCGACTGGTAGTGCACCCTTGTAAGGTCGCGCCCTGTTGTGGTGATTGGTTAATAGCTGGGTTCGGCGTTACGCACTGAAGATAAGGTAATTCGTGAGTGAGGGAATCTTCACTACTCAAAGCGCGTCTTTGCTCCAAGGGAGGTGGAATTCACGGCATGGTCTGTAGTTTTGTATGAGATTGCCTTCTCACAGACATTGGTCCTGCTCAGTCTGATGTATGACATTTATAAGGGCTTCTGTGTGATGCTTGTTGGGAAGGCACCGAAAGGCATTTCAGCTTTAAAGTCTGCAAGCATCTTGAACGGTGAAAACTCAGTTGATGTATGAACCATAGCCTGTATGAGAGGAGATCACGAATAAGGCTTAAATTTCTGCCTAAAAATCCCGCAGCTTTAATGAAGGTGTTCAGTAGCCCGACCAGTACTTAGTTCGTTCATTTACTTGTCCGATGTGATTTAGGTTTTAAGAGTTTATCGTAAATGCCGCTAATTGCATAAAATTACAGCAAGGATATCTAAAGCATTCCCCTTCTTCCCAACCGCAACTTTACAACATAGGGGTTGTGCACAACAAAAGTGAATTTACAGTAGGTGCATTTTATAGTACAAAACCTGATGTCTCAACCAGACCGTCTGGTGTCCATCCCCTTAAGTCGGGCACAGTATTTATCTTCTATATTTAAAAGTTGAGCAATGAACGACTTTTATTAACATTCCAGGATGTGGTAGAGGGGGAAACACATGCTCTTATTTCATTTACAGAACCAATATAAACCACCCTTAACGCATTTATGAAGCAATCCTTGGTGGCTTTTAAATGACTCCAGCATTGGTTTCCAAATTCTGCCGCTGCTACTTCAGCTACATTTCTCCTCATGGCATCACCGCATCTCTTCATACTGTTTGCTAAGTGTTTCTGTAGCAGTGCTGCTTAATGTGCAAGGAGTTTCAGAATGGCTACAGATATCGCATTTGTAGCGAATGCAGCCTCATCGAAGTAGCAATAATGATACAACGTGGAAGTTAATTGCTGTTAATGACTTCGATATCTGACGATTCATTGGCAGTGCAACCCAGTTGTGGGTGTGCCTTTGGCTTGTGTATAGTCTTCTATAGCACGGAAAAACAAGCATCCTACTCTACGTCTTCCGTCTCTTGATCAGCACCTTACACTCTATCATCTTTATTGTTGCTGTTCCACACTCTTCCACTCGGACCCTGCGAAGTCGAATATTCATGGAATAACAATTCACATTTTGATGCTTACGTCCCGTGTGACTCGGACTGTTTTCTCAGAGCAAATGCGTTGACGTTCTCTGCGGCAAGGTGGCCACTCACACGGATGCGCGGACAGATTAATGTGGAACAGTATGTTTTACCATACTGTGGCGAAATTTCAAGTACTCCGGCTGATGCCGTATAACTGGTCATGACAACATCGGCGTGCACTGTCGTAAATGACTGCACATCTATTTTCAATGGTTTCTTAATTCCTTGAAAGCGCATCCAAATTCCGAGGCACCCCTGAATTTGTTGTTCATAGTAAAGGCAAATTTTAGATACGTTTCTTTGATTTAAGTAATTATGCGCCCTTAACTTAAAATCAGGATAATAGCATATGGAAATGATGGAGGCAAACAGAGGAAAGCCAGCTTTAACACTGCCAAAAGCGCTTTTTTGAATTTCGGAAAATACCATTTGGAATCCTTTGCGCAGCGTCCACCCACCAACCAGCACAAGCAAGTTTGTCCTTAAAGATAAGCATGACCTATTCTTATGACTTTCCTGCCTTTGGTAGAGACACCTGAGAGCATTACGCTAACCAATCCTGGTAGTTGACCGCCTGTGAGGCGCAGGGCTGAACCCGAGCCAAACGGAATGCCGTTTTCTGGTACGTGGACACGTCGGGAGGAATGACAGTCATTAAATGCCGCACAAACCCAATAAGAAAATGACCAACGATAATCAGCAGACGAGGCCTGACAGTTTGGCAAATGACTGTTTCTAAATAATTTTGCTTGCTACCACCGTAAATTGCTCAATAACCTGTAGAATTAGTCAGCATCTTTCACAGCCATCGGGAGCATGTGTGTTGAAGCTGCGGGAAATCCCATTTTGCTAAGGTGCTGCTGCATTCAACCAACTGCCCATCCTCCTTCCTCTTCTTCTCCTTGTCCTAATCCTCACCCTATCCAGCTGCTGAGTGTACTAGTGCATCTGCCCCCGTTCCATCCACGCAATGTGACACACTATGAAGTAGTGCATTGAAGTGCTCACATCTTTTAGAAGTGAACCCATCCTTATTGACTCAGAACATAATAGTTGCCATCAAAAATGTCTTGGTTAACATGAAATAAATTCTCTAAGTTTAAATAAAGCGCAAAATCTTACTGCGTTTCAGGATTGCAATCGCATCCGCCTCTGAACAAAGTCAGGGTGAAAATATTTAATTTTGATCTCCGAAGTCACAATAGCCATAGCTCGTAAGAGCGTGACTGCTATGAAGTGGGACCTTTATAAGAAAACACGCAATAATTAATTATGACTCGAAAAAACTCTGGTCTTTTCAAACTAAGCCCTATAAAACAGTACCCTTCATTTCGGAGGCCATATCCACCAAGAGATCCTGCTGGATGGATTCATTTTTTGATCATGTGTTCTTCAGAGAATGCAAAGAAACCCTCGTAGGCCACAGCCGTGTCGAGCTCGGTACTTCGCGCAATCCTTTTGTGAGTTTTAGTTGGCTGGTTCATCAATGGAGCATTAACTGCACTGCAACACCACTTGTCACTGCTCTGCAAATTGAAGCTTTTAAAAGATTCACCTGCACTTTATTTAATTACACGAAGGAGGGCATCGGAAGAATCAAAGAGCAGTGTGAAAATTGCATATACGCAATCGTGCCCAAATACAGGACGAGAGCATCTTCAAAAATTAAATCATCTTAGAAATCACTGGAGACTAAATAAAATACGCAACACCCTTGACACAACAAGGGAACTGGTGAAGATAATAGAAAATACTGCTCCAAAGAATGCGAGTACTTTGAAATAAACACAGTACCAAAATCAAGAAGAACCGGATTTGGTAGCCATGGATATCATACAAGGAGACGAACTGGAATAAGTCATAAAAAGGTATCCAGGTTTAGATCTCAAATTAGGACACAATATGATAAGACTTGGAAACATCTTCCAACAACCTCTTGAAAGAAATTAAAACTGAAGTATAATACTGCTGGGGAGTTCCAGGAGTGGGAAAGAGAAGGAGAGCAGCTGAAGAAGCCAAAGCAACCAACGAAGGAATATTTTACAAAAGTAGAGGAGCTTGGTGGGACTTTTATGAAAATCAAGAAAATTTCATTATAGATGATTTCTACGGGCGGATATTATATGATGAAATGATAAAAATATGTGACATGTATCCATATCAAGTCTTAGTGAAAGGAGCCTAAGAAATATTCAACTCCAAAAGGACATGGATAACATCCAACAAGCCACGATTGCGTACATGTAATTGTCATGCTGCTCTTTGATTCCCCTGTTGTCCTCCTCTGTGTAGTTGAATAAAGTGAAGGTGAACTTCTAAAAGCCTTTGCGTTCCTATGGCTAAAAATATGAATAAATTGTTAGTCAGATTTCAATCTACGCATGTCTGCATTCCATTCGAGCCACATGGATAGTGGCCTTTTCTTTAACTGTACGCTGCTTACATGCTGCATGTGGTGAGTCATCAGACGTGGTGAATAGTATTGCCACCGCGTCTGTTTCACGCGCTGATTGGCTAGTTCCTCTATAAATACAATTAATGAATGACGTATTATGCCGTCATGGTAGGCCCCCCACTAAGCGTAGGAGAACAATGAGGCGTCGTAGGACGTATAGCGAGCGCTATCATCGTAGTTAAAGCTGTTCTGACGGTTTGTTTAACAGTGAGTTATTTCAATAAAGAGAGACAATGGCAGGTGAGGCCTAAGTTGTTCGAGACAATCAGTAAAATATACAAGTCACTTGGCTTTACTTGGTGCCAATTCATTATGGGCTACAAATATTACAAAAGTGAGTTTTATTCAAAGAAAACTCTCTTAAAAACTTTGAGACATTAGCAAACAGCAATAGCTGTTCACCTTTTACATGAAACTTGTCAACAGAGCATTTCTGCGTTGAAACAGTCAGTATCTTAAAATCGATGATGACGATAATGATAGTAGTGGGCGTTATTATTAACCAAAACTTACTGCACCGCCACCACCGCCCGCATCGCTCGTTATGGGGCGCTTTTCAGCTTTTATCACAGGCTTATCATATCGCCAATAATATCTGTCGTTACCGATGTTGGCATTCACAATAAGAGATGTGGACGTTGAATCCGATCCATGGGAAGCCATCGAGATCGCAATAAGCTCCTTTAAACTTGCAATCTTTGTCGACAGCTGTAACGTTGCATACAGTTAACCAATTATTCCCGCTGGAACCTCCTCTACTCACTGTCGACTATTCATTCGAACAGGACAAGCGGCGTGGACTTGTGCTTGAAGGACTTATAAATGAGTGGGCGAGATGCGTCGCTGCTACGCGAGGGTGAATCGAGGGTAGACCTGTAACCTTGGTAATTGCTTATCTATAGGACAGTGCGTTGTGTAAGTTGAAGCCGGTATTGTCACTGGTTTTGTTGCCTTCAAAAGCAGCTGATATGAGGCAATTGCGAAGTATTTGGAAGTGTAATTATGAGGCTTCTTGCACGAGCATGGTTCTACACGATTTAACCTCCTACTTTATAGGCGTTCGGCTACTGTTAAAAGCATTCGAAGTTAATTATGGGCGCATTTCTGCGCGTTGATCAATTATCCAGAGGTGGTTTTCATGACAACCACATTTACGAATCGCGGTGAGTAAGATGACTGATTGCCTCGGTGTGGTTAATTTAGGGAAAACATTTGCTTTTGCAGATTCCAGCTCATACAGCTTAGGTCATATGAAGTCGTGTGATTTCGTGATTTGTTTGTATGTCGCTTAACAACAAAATGGCTGTTGATGGTACCGTGTGTGTCGGCACTGCCTAAGGCAAGGAGCTGAACTCATCGTCATCGCATGTTTTCGTCGAGCCAGTAGGTTACAGACTGATGGCCATGTCAAGGCTGAAGTGTTCCGTCATTGTTATAATCTTGTGAACGTACCATTAATAGGATTTTGGCTCATTTGTTCCTGAATCAGCATTCCCTGTGCATTTCTCCATAGGGAATGAGGGGACAATGTGGCTGCAACATAATCACCATCAAGAGGAGCAGGAATGATGGTGCTTTGAAGGGAGGAGAGGACTATGTAATGCCCAGGTGGTTTCTTGAATGATGAGCGTTGGTGATCAGATCACTAATTTGTCTCATTATTGTGCCATCGTTGTGTGGGTCGTCGGTACGTGAAATACATGTATGCTATTCGCCCGGGTATTGCGTCTTCTTTCCTCCGCTTCTTCCTAAGTGTAGTGGAGGGGCAGTGAAAGCCAGAGGTTGCTGCAGCGAGTTTTTATGCATTAGTGATGAAAATGATCTTATTTGCGGATTGAAGCGCTGTTGACCGCAACTCATCTGTGTGGTCATATGACGGCTGCAGCGTATTTTGCCTCAACAGGCATAAGCATGATCGTATTTTTATCGCTGTTGGTCAGGACAGGTAATGAGTTCACCTTGGAGCCTCAACTTGGTACTTCGATCCAACTGTTTAGTGTGTTTATAAGTGTAGAAAGTAGCATGCTACTGCTGGGCCCGGAAGTGGATTTAAACGTCGCAGAATGTGCATTTGTGGGAAAAGGAAACAAATATGATGCAGCGCATCACCTCTGGCTCCGTAGTGCCAGACCGCATCGCTACTAGTGGCGATACATTAGGCACAAGGAGATACAGACTAGCATTGATTGCGTGTGTGGAGGTGCAAGGTGCCGTGGCATGGCATGCAATGAGGAGTGGTGAGTGGTGCCAACAGCTAAAGTGAGGGAACAAGCTAGGTAAGGATGGAAAAGGGAAGGAATTCGAGTAGATGCTATGGTAACGCAACGGATAGAGCGTGCCTTTATGGGTTTAAGGCTCACTTACATTAGCAGTGGTGACGTCATTGCTTGTGCGTGGAGGTGCGATCGCTATGTGCGTTGTGCTCTTTTCCCTTTCTCTGCTTCACCTGCATCTCCTTCTATATCCTGTAACGTTATGCGCGTGCTTCGAAAGCATTTCACATTTTTCTCGTATCCATCTAATCAATCAGTGTGAGTAAAGCGCGGAATTGTGCGCCTGTAGCTAAGATCTTGAGTGTTCGCCTACCATGGGGGCGACCCGGGTTCGGTGCCTACAGGCGCATTTCTTCAGCGTTCCTGCTCATCTTCTTAGTCCTGGGCTTTTGACCTCTCATCCACAACTAGTGATGGCTGGCCACAGTTACGTGGTTGTACACAACACTCTCATAATTTCATGATTTTTTAAAACAAATTATTAAACTTTTGAAACAACTGTTCTTCAAGATGAAGATGGTGATTGCCACATTTCCTCCTTCACATTCTTTTCCTCGCAATTGTCACTTCCTTCCTTCTTCTACCTACGGACTTGTTTTGGCTTTCTACTTCCACCAGTGTTGGCACACGCAGCAATGGAACAGTCACTGGCTCATCTTTCATTCTTGCGTCCATTTGATGACGATTGTACATCGTCTTTATCGTTATTTTCTATTAGTGGCGATGTCCTTTTAACAAACTTCAACATCAACACATGCACGATGATATTGGAATGCGCAAAAAATAAGTAAATTTGCAGGACACATATTGCATCAAATGAAGGCTCCTCTACGGAGTGCCAACATTTGTTCTGGAGCTACGTCACACCCACTTTCCATCCCAAGCCTCTGTCGATCCACTTTGAGGTGGCACTCCCCACTATGTCCATTATTTAAATTATTTACGCATGTTACTCAATTTTATTCAATAGTAAGTATTTTGTGCGTGATTTAGCCGATGGAATAGAGCGACTTCGCTAATGCTGCTTATACTATCGTGGCCTTCGAGTGCGTGTGTTCTACTACCTCGACTTGGTCTGTATGCAGAAGAGAAGACAGAGTCACACCCGCTGGAGCAAACGCCTAGTCGACGGCGATTGTTGTACAAGGTATTATTCTGACTCACAAGCTGAACACACTAAACTTTTCAGTCTTTCCTATGCTACTAGAGCAGTCATATATTGTTATATGATGAGACCAGCGCAAGTGGCTTCATATTTGCTGAAGTTTAAATAAAATGAACCACCAACCAATCACGTGATTAACATCGATGTTATGTAAGAAGGCAAATCAATGATGTCTGCCTCCGAATTACTGATGAACGGATTCTTTATGGGAAGCGTAATGTCACGATGACGACTTTGAAGCAGCAGCAGTGCAATAGTCTGGACATGATTTCTCTCCTCACCCTCCCTCCCTGGACGTAGTGGTAATTAGCGTTGGCTTTAGCTGTTTCGCTTTGGGGCTAATAGTTGGCTGGCAGGCAGTGGAGACAGACGAAAGTGTAGTTTAGCCGCATTAATATTCTTGACGGCTAGTGGTCAGTAGACGTCCCTCAAGACACAGGCAGATGTACACTAGCAAGTGTTAAGCTTCATTTGGTTCTTTATTTACGTTCTTTAACTTACCTGTTGATTTGGTTATTTGGTTAGTAAGGTTTTTGTTGGATGGGCAGGCGAAGGTGAAACAATATGCATATTTTACTGTCGATGGACCTATTTGTCTACTCATCTCCATCCGTTTCGTTTTATCGATATGACATATGGCGTTAGGACGTCTGTACGGTCCTGCTTGATGTAAGCAAGCGTGTTGAAATCGCTTTATTTTAGTCAGAAAGCCCGACTGCTGAGATGCTAAATTAACCCCTTCCTGCGCCCCGTGACGAGTGTTTTTGGAGAACATTGCTTCACTTCGATTACGTCGTTGCTACTAATAATGCGTGGGTTGGAAGTTGCTCGTAGCCGGAAGAAATGGAATGCCTTATTATGTTTAGCTGTCTTGTGCACGGTGTGTTCTGCTGTTGTGGGCACACACGCACACGCGTGCTTGATCTATTACACGTAATATCCATTGTCTTTGTTGTCATGCGCGTGTCAAATGCAGCGGAGCTGTGGGTGGCCATAGGCGTCGGTAAAGGGAGGGGGGATGCCGCTGTCATCGACATGTCCAGGGCTTGTTGTATATGGGCCCCAACTGCATGTTCTAGCATCTGACGATATTGAGCGGTTTTGCAGTCCGTTTTTAATGTGGCGTCGGATGTTTAGCCAGCATGCGCCACGGCGACAATGGCAGAGACCCAGTGTGGTCCAGCCTGCACCCTAGCTTCGTGCCATCGATTGGTTGTCTCTGTGGCACGAGTGCTTTGTGCGGCACATGACTTTGACACGACAGTCATGTGTAGGGAGGAGTTATTTGTAAAACATTAAAATTCTTCCATTACATATTTGCGTTCCTGTTCTTTTTTTATTAAATTGATTTGTCACCTAGTGGAGGTATGGAAACGGAGGCTGGGTGAAAAGTTGAAGCCAGTGTTGGCTGTCTAATGATCCTTTTGCCGCCCTCCATATCTCAATTTCTCTATCTGCCAACCTATATACGTACCTATCTGTCTACTATCGGTCTGGTTCTCTGCCCGTTCTTTTACTTGCAGAATGTGTGGGGTCAATTTGGGCAGCATACGGAAGATATATGAGACTGGTCCAGATGGACCTATTTGCAGTGCTCACAGGAAGCATTTAAATAATGAGAAATGCAGCATTTTGAATGGCCAAGATGTTAGAGGGAAGCAAATTGGTTAGCCGGGTATAAAGCTTACTGGGAGGAGTTGGAAACATCAATTTCATTTTGATAGATTACTCAATTAGCTAGGCTTTGCACCGACTAAAGTCAAGAGAGGAAGGCAGGTGTCAATTGTGGTGCCTCCAAGAATGCAAGTTGTGTCAAAAATGAGGTGTAGTAATGATGGATGGCTAGCTGACTCACACTAGGCACCCATCGACGCCGGATTGAAGTGAGTCACGTCATTGCCGAACTTTGTCGGCACACTTTGCCATGCCTCAAAGCCGCTTTTCTACCAAGTGCGGTTAATAACAAATCGTTCGACTAAGATTTAGGCTTCAGGTAAGGGGTTGTGCAAAGCGGTATTGTCTGGTTGACCGTCAAAACTACCAGACGCAGTCAAAATGGCCTCGTGACTCATCATTATGGTCTTATCTATCAATTTGGGCTCAGCCACAGGGGCGCGGAACTCACAATGGAGATGATTATTGTTAACCCACGTTTGTCCTCGAATTGCATCGTTAATCACCACGGAATCTATAACTCAGTCAGCATCTATCCACAGGGTAGCGGACTCAATGAGGGATGATTAGATCGAGTTGTGCCAATCACAAGAGCCACGAGACTCATCATCGAGTGCTTGACGCGTGGTGTTTTTACGACTGGCCTCTGCGTTGTTGCTTCTTCCATTCTGTTGCTGGTTCTGTTTTTAATAAGAGGTATAACTTCTTCATTTTAGTGTGGTGAGTTCTCTTATCATCGCTCTCTTCATTTTCTTGCGTTTTTTGTTTGCCAATGCCTAATCTTTTGTGGGATTTTGATTAAGTAGTGCCTTATTTTTAAAGTATTTTTAAGCAGGGTGATTGAGCATAAAAAATCACCCGTTCCTCTCTCTTTGTGGCTGATGCCAAACTTTGGCTTCCAATGAACGAGTGACGACGAGTTCCTGTAAATCGGTCTTCGCTTATGGCACCAGATGTGCTGATTTCATTCATTTCTGTGATATTCTCGTTAAAGCTAGTATTTTTGCAGAGAGTTTAAAGTCGGCTGTTTGGCAAAAGTGGGGTCCCTTATCTTTTGTTGGCTTGTAAAGAGTAAACATCAATCCATTAACAGGTTCTTGGTGGAACGTTAGGGTTTTCGCGTTTCGGACTTAACTGCTACGTGTAAAGTCACGTAGGTTGGCTATTTTTTTACAAAAGGCGGATTTTGCAACGATTCTGCCAAACCGTCTCTTTGCACTGTTTCATTTGCTCCTTTTGGATCTTCTTCGCTCGTGTGAAAATCTGCCTGTTTTGAAATTTGCAAACAAGAGGCAGCCATTTTGTTTCGGTTGTTTGGTTCAGCAGGCTTTTATAGCTTGGCTTCATTATTCCTGTTACCGAGCCTGTAATTAATTCATCAATAGGTTCAAGTTTTATCGCCTTTTAACGTATGAAATATAGTAATTTTTTTATCGATCAGGCCCCAAGTTCTTCGGCCACATCTTTTTCCTGTGCCACTTTTGCCTTTTGTCTACAGGTGCTTGCAGTTTTAAAAGTAGAGGGATTGTTGAGTAGATCTCATACACTTTACTTCAATAGTTTTTCCTTGTCCTCTCTCTTGAACGAGCCCTGGATGTGTCATGTTTTTTCTAAGAATGACCCCTGCGATTTTCACCCCACTCACAAATTCGTTCTGAAATACGATCTCTTCGATTTTGCATGTGCGTTATTTTCCACCAGAGTTTGTCCTCATATGAACAGCAAGACGGGTGGTTGTGATCTACATCTCATTAGTGCAAATGGTGTGGTGGTGTTTGATCTAGATTGGATCCAGCTGACAACGACCAGACCGCAATGCGTGTTTCGGGTGATGTACAGAAGAGACAGTTTCACACCCATTGCATCAACTCGGTTCTCTAAGCATCCCGGTTGTGATTTCCTGTTAGTTGAGCACAATAGAGGAGGGGATGAAGTTATAGCAGACGCATCCGAAGACATTGAGCAGTTGTGCGGTGGAGTTGATGGGGAAGATGGAGGAACGTTTTGGTCTTGTTGAGCTGAATGAGCTCTGCGTGTTACTCAGGAACTGATCTTGACATGCATGACAGATTGGTCATAAAGGTGATTTCTCTTTCCGTCATTGCAATCCAAATAAGGGAAGAATTTTGGACTTAACTTGCCGTAAGCATTAGCACCAATGTATTCATCCCTGGCAAAATTTCACGACAGGTTATGCTGGATGTCAATCGGACCCTGTGCATCGGAAAGTTTACCCAACCAATAAACGTCCTCAGGAATTACCACCGTGTGGGTTAGAGGCATCTCGACATTTGAGGAATTGTCATTGACTGATGGACGTATGTAAGCTCAAACGTGTAATTGACGAGTAGGCTGACGTCTGCTGATGGTACGGACATCCACGAGTGTAGACGTCTTTTTTTTCACAAGAAACTTGTTTCATCACCACACCTTGTTGTACACAGGCATTGCCGCTGTTGTGCCATTCTTGATAAATGATGTCTATTTCGTGCATAACGTGAGCTAGCGTAATCCAAGAGCACACTCTGTAAAGCTGACGATGACAAGCACAGGTGCAGCAGGACGTCGAACGGACTCAATAGACTTCCAAAGCATTTGAAGTTATATGTTAATAGTCACCAAATTAGCTTTAAGCACATCCGGTTTAGACTGAACTTGAACTGGGAATTTCAGGAGTCCTAATCTATATAAAGATCCGTGCAGCCCTCCTGGATAGACGAACCGTTGGCTGTCTGGAACAGACCACGACCGCCCCATGCGTAAACAATGCGTTATCATGTGATGAATGGACGTGTTGTTACGTGTTCCATGTTCACACTACGCGTGCTCACACAGACGGGAGTCGTGAGGCGACGTTGGTTGGGTAGGTACTAATGGCGGTTTGGTAGCTAGACAGGGTGGCCGAGTGTGGGGGTGCAGGATGCAGACACGAGGGGAGGAAAAAGGGGAGACGAAGGCGAGGTACCAACGTGAGCGCAGTCATCGTTTCACCAGCTGCGGACGCTGAACACATCAATCGAGACGGGCTTAAACATGCCAGCTTATGGGAACAGTGAGTAACCTGATTCACATTGTCGCCGCACCTGCTTTCTCCAGCACACATTCGCATAGGTAGTGTGACGGTTTGAGTGACCTTGACATGTCGGTCAGTAAAGCCGCTGTCACTAGACTGATAGTTACTCCAGACCCTCAACTAGCACTGTGCTGACAAGACCGCAGGATTATTAGACATGCTGAAAAGGTTAAATGGATTTTAATCAAATAAGTGCGCGCTAAGTAATCAAGGGGATTGTAACCAGGTAAATGTGACACTACTACATTGGGTTTTACTGCCTGCGTGCAATGTTCATCAAAGTTTACATTTGCTTAGATTTTGACGACGTCCGTAGGCACATTAACGTCTTTTATACTTAGCAGTTACTAATGGCATCAATCAACTTTCGAAAGTATTGGCGTATCTATACTTGATAGACCAACTTAAGTCTAAGACATTTGCGCAGACGAAGTGTCACAGGAGATTCGCAAGTGGATTAAAGCGGTGCATGAAGCTTCATGCATTGATGATGCAGTTTAAAAATGTCCTTATCCGTAAAGTCAAAGCCAACAGATAAGATGACAGATAATACTAAATAACATAAAACCCTTGTAAGTATGAGGCATACCGTAATTAAGATGGAAGGAGACGGTAAGACACTGTTTGCCAGCATCGATGACATGGATGCGTGCACTTGTGGAACTATCAAGATGGAAGCCGTCCAGGCAACAATATTCTCCAATGTTAAGTACACGATCAGGTTGATTGGTTGAACAGTAAATAACATTCCTCAGACCAATCAGATTTTCGGATAACAAGAATCGGGTTTACCCTTTAAAGGGTTGTGAATGTTTTGCAGAGCTAGGCGTATTTCTTGAATGCTGGCCATGTGGCTGAGCTTAATCCTCCAGGCTAAGAGGAAGTCTTCACATGAGTAACTGGAGGCAAGGAACCCTTTCAATGCATTGTGTGCAAAGTAGTACAATGAAAAAATTCATGCGAATCATTACGCGCCCTCACAACTGATAATTAAGCTGTTCAAGAAATGCATATCCTCGTAAGCGCATAATGCAAACCATCGAGAACTGAGGGATTAATGACCTGCTTAAAACATTATTTGTGTAATTCAAGTAAACATGCCTGGATAGAATGTTAAATAAAAGTGCTGTCGTTCAAAGTGAAGGAGGAATGTTTGCGCTATTAGCACACTGAAGGATGCAAGTAAAGATAACACATTTTGTCTCAGGATCTGCTATGAACTAAGTCGAATGTATCAGAGCACGGCCTTGCACTCCATCCCGAATCGGAGATTTGGCTTGAAACTGAACAAATATTACGTACGATAAGAAGATCAAATGTTACGAGTTCAAATTTAGCATAATTGCGATCACGAAAACTAGTGTCTCAGAACTCGGATGCACTTTCAGTAAATTGGGAAACCGTTAAAAATAGATGCATTGTCACTTACAACAGCGTCTGCAGACGCCGTTTGACTCGCATGGGGCCACAACCTCTAACCGCAAGTCCAATGAATTACTGGTATCAGTACCCACTCAATAAATGCTTAACTTTTGAAGTATTGTAACGATGGTTGCTGTTTTATAACGTAGGCACTTTTCTCCAAAACCAGGGTCACTTATTTTCCATACAATGATAAATCAAGTTGTGGGCAAAAAGGACGGCTACTGTGCAGAAAAGAATGGTGCCAAAGAAATTCGAAGTATAAAACGAGCATGGAATTCATGCCTGTCTGCCCGACATTGAACGCGATCGCAACAACTAAAACCAACGTCATCTCAAATCAGGAGACGGCTCTAGGTTTCCGAATATGCCTGTTCCTTATGGAAATAAACAAATGGAGGCATTAATGCGTACGGTGGTATCCCTTCTGCTCTGATCCGCCCACCATTCATCTGCGCACCCACCCATCAGAGTCCGTCCTCGCACCATTACATTCACCATTCGGCATTACGCATTCTTCACAACCCTCTCTCATTCGTCATCGTAGCAGGCGCACATGCCAGTGCGAATTGAAGCGTAACGCCTACTAAGCGAGTTGGCGCCGATGTTGCCTTTTTACACGGCTCGTTTTTCTTTTTCATTTGCTGGTCATTCATCTTTATTTATTACATTATCTGTTGATTTTTCCTTCCTTGGTGCAAACTACTATCCTCCGTATTTTGGCCGTGTGATTTCTACTTTTTGAAATTACAGCATCTTTCAAGATTCATGTGCTATTTTCTGCTAGATTTTTATCATTAAATGTGGACATGAATGTGTTTGTTTTAGCTGTTGCACCTGATTGGTTTGGTAGCATTGCTGTATAAGCCTGGTTTGAAGTTTGACTCTCCTATTGCTCCATGATTTCTCAGGCTCTAATGAGCTTATAATCAGTAGTTGTTGTGATGCGCTTTGTGTCTTTTCGAGCTGAGCATTTATGTCCCATAAAAGGAATCGCTAGCTCTTATGTTTCTCAGTTCTAAGTAATTGCTCGGCAGCATTTATATTATCCGAATATTTTCGGTATCATTTTTGTTTAGTGAAAGCAGCACGGCCGTGATAACCACTGGAAGGGTACTTTAGTTTGCTATTCTTTACCAATAAACAAAAATTGCGCCTTATGCAACTTCAGCAGACGCGAGTTGAACAAACCTAAGCCGAGGTAGCGGAATCCTCTGGCGATAGAGACGTCAGCGTGCAGCCTACGCCGCTGTCAGACTAAGCATAAATCTGCCTGTTCTGTCGGCAAGATTATCGGAGAACGTCACCTTGTCCGAGAATATTAATAATCATAACAGTTCTTTCGACAGGTAGGTGGATGTTTTTCGGTTCGAGAATTGCTGCCACAGGTGGTGGGTGGACCATTCCTTACGTGGATCACCTATTTGTGTTGATCTTATGTAACCATCTATTTTGCTGCTCTCACTGCTTCTACGAGGTGCTAGGTAGTCTTCGATCAGCACTGGTATGCTGTATCCGTTGACAGCTTTAAGTTTTTATGCCTATTGGCATCCGTTTAATTGCATTGACCGAAATGACACCCTCGTAATGGGCCATTCTACTTGTTTGCGTAATCCGTTTAAAAAAAGAATTTGCGTGTGCTTTTTAAGGACTATGATCAAGATATTGCTCAAGTGTTTGCATTATGATATTTCAGAACCATTGCTACCGGATCGAGCATGCTGGATGCTGATAGCTAAGGCGCGGCAATTCTAATCCTCAAATAAGTTTTCTTAAGGCAAAGGAGCAGTATAGGTAATCCCCTAATCAAATCGAGATGGTTTCATTTTTCGCCAATATCCAGTAAGCAACCTCACCATGACATCTTGTATTAACTCTGCCACACATAATATGGACTGTCCAACCCAGGCGTGTATGGCATTTCGCTATCGTATTGCCACTACTGCGAAACGTTAGCACAAAACGTGGCAAGTGTAAAATGTCCCTTGCCTTTTTTGGTGCATGTGTGATTGGACTTGAGGTTAAATGCGTTCGTTGGAAATATTAACTCAGAATCGATTAACAGTTTGAATGCTAGTGTCTGAAGGTGATTCACGTCATGGTGGGCAGAGTATATGGTACACTTGGTATAAATGCTTTACAAGTAGGCGGGTATTGGAGGAGCTTTATGAGAGTTCTTGCGGCTAAAGGAGAAGAGGAAGCAGCCACCTAGCGATTGCTGCAGTTGCATCCGCAGCAACCAGTTTGTTATTGACCTCGCTTGCACTACAATGGCTAAAGCATATCACTGAAAGTCCAAATTTGTGCTTGTTACATCCATTTTTGCTTTTAAGACTGGTACGAATGAATTACTAAGAAATTTTACAAGCAGGGACAATGGGAGGGCCAATCACAAACTCATGTGGTGCGCACACCTCGTAGAAATTTTTGCAGTGTGTAGTACGGTCCACGCACGTGCCGATGACCAAGCCTTTTTTTGTAAATGCGAATTTTTAATTCATGTTCTCGCCAAGTTTAACTCTACTTGACTGCGTAAAGAAGGCATTCGAAGCGGATGCAGACCGCGACTATCAGTCACTGAACTTAATCGGGTCCGGCATGCTGAAACGTAAGTGTTACTAATGTCAATTGAGTAGCATCATTAAAAACAGCAATGCATTTTGAAGGAAACAGCAAAAGGAGCAAACAAACTAGCCGGCTAAGGCACTCATTGAGCCCATTCGTTAAGAACAAATTCTGCAGCTACTTTTGACTATGAGGCGCACCTCAATACAAAGGACTACTTCTCATCAAGTTATAAAATTATTGGAACCGATAGTCAGGAATTATTTGCATTATCGTGACTAAATGGAGTGAAGAGAAGCCTGAGAAGAGGTCTCGAGCATACCACTCCTCCACCGTAGCCGAATGGATTCTAAGATCCATCGGCGATGTTGTAATACCTAAGGTCTGGCTGGTCGTAAGAAAGGAGAAATGGAAGTAAATATATGGAAGTAATTAAATTTGATTTGTGACCCACAAACCACGGTTATAAAAAGAATCCTTTCTTTAAAGAAAGCGTTGATTTGGGACATCACACCAGTATTTGTTAGGTTATTCGTCTAAAACCTTCTACTGAATAACCCCCAAATAGCAAATAAAGTGTCTCGGTCATCAAGTTTGATTCAAATAACCTGTTTCCATGATGAAGAATTATAACCATGACCAGCTAAACCACTTTCAAGCATGCCAATCAAACGATGGCTCATCATCCATTTGAATACAGCACCCACTACCTTCCACTTTTTCCTTTTGCCAAACAAATAAAATATACACTTATATCTATAGCCATAATCACTGAATTTGCTGTAATCATTGCGTTGCAAATGTTGCAGTTCACTGATCGGGGTGTAGAACAGCAGTCAGGAAATTTGTATCGCAACGACATCCTTGCCGCCTTTAGATGTGAAAACAGATTAGTGGTAGGAATTAACCAGTTGCTCAGCTTTTATGGGAAACTATCGGGGCACGTTTGAGTCAAATTTTTTTACCCCGCTTCTCGTGCTTACTTGGTTACAGCAAATGCTTCATTCCATGGTGCTGTAGCCTTCACAAAATGTAATTCCACTTATGTAACCACCAGCCGTAATTGACTGCATGATATGTGGGCCATAAATACATTTCCACCCTCCCACCATCCAACGGCCATTGCTTAAAGAACTGCCCACCATCACTACTAAATAATTTTTTTCGCAGCAGTCAAATCCAAGTGAGTGATCATTCTTTCCACATCTCATTCCTCAAATCACTCATTTCCGCTTGTGCATAACTAAATTTTGGGTGCCAATTCGTCACGTATCACTTTTCACACTGGAGCGCACTTCTTATTGGTTAAACGAAACCATCGCCAACAACTCTTATCATTATTTTTCCCATTCATTTTGATGCATCGGACCGACAACTGCATCTACCTTAACCTGACCTCGTCTAAACCAAGGCACAAATGCACTTTCTTTGATTTAAGCTAGCATCTGCTATATCAACCTTAACACAATTGAGCATAAATGATGCCGTAGGTGTTGGCGCATCAACTTTCAACAATTCCGAGCCACTCTACGTTTCTTCTGGAGCTATCCTGCCAGATTTATAAGGTTCAAAAATATTATAGGCAAATAGGACAGCCTGCAGTAGGTTAGCGCGCCAGTCTCATGATCTGAAGGTCGCAAGTTCCAGTCTCGCTCTGGGCAGCGCATTTCCCTTCAGAACATTCCTTTGGCGCCCGATGACAAGTAGTGACAAGACAGCTACAACTACACATGCGCACATTTCTGGACACTTGATGGCACTACTGCAAAAGACCATACATTCGTCTGGGTAAGCGAGGCACCCACGGTGGGACTCGAACCCACAATCTTCTATTCCATGTTATGGAATAAGTAGAAGAAATGGATAGACGCGTGGATGTGTGGGTTTACTTTGGGGTGTTTTGGATGCTTAAGCATGCGAAAAGCATGAATTTAGCACATTCATTTGAGAGTGCTCCAACTTTGCCCACCAAAACTGTACAGAGGCCCATTTTAACTTCCACCACATCATCGCAGATGCATCCCAGTAGTTGCCTGAAATTGCGAAATGAGATTCGATCAAAGAATGACGAGCAACCAGATTAAACAACTCGACTTAGCCAATCTATCCCATTATTGCCTTAAGGACTGCCAAAACCACTGCGCCACAGAGTAACGGAGGGCTTGTGGTGGCGCTCAGATAATTTTAAGTGTGTCTAACAAAGCTCATTTGTAAATTGAGAACTCATTCACGAAGACTTAGGTCATAAGATTCGTATCGGGACTTTCTAAACTAATGATTCTATTATTTGTTATACAAATCCACTAAATGATCAATGCAATGATTTGAGATCCACAACAGTTGATGTACAAACTTAAGGGAACCATTTATCAACTTAAGGAACTGAGCTCTGTTAAGGTTCAATGTTGTTTACCTAATACCTTTTGCCACGGAACATAAAGCCTGCAGAAGGAAAGGTATCCAACAACTCTCCAACAACCGGGCGTCCGTCTTTCCCTAACTGGTTAAACGTGCTATCGCATGTGTGATATCACCGTCCATAAAACAGTAAAGGCCTTGGCTATGCAAAAAAAAATATATTCCGTCTAATACTCATCCAAGCCGTCGATATTTTGGCGCATTGAATTGCAAAATGCATAACAAGATAATGTTCTTTTGGTGCTATATCTCATCAGTCCAGTACCACGCAGTAATTACACTCTCACTTTGAAAAATCTAAATTTATGCAATGTAGGCACTTCCTTTTAAAAGACTTCGATTAAGATAAAGGAGGTGTCGAATGAGATAATTTCAATTCATTTGAAAACATCAGCGATGAGGCTGCTTCTGAAGCCAGTCCATCAGTCGGATCTGTAGCACATCGTTTCTTCATTGTCAGTATGGGTCCAATGATTGCTGTAATTTCATTTTAACGCCGTAGACGAGGCGCGCTGACCGGCTTGACATTGATATTGCCGCACACACGTCTTGGGTATGGTTACCTTGTCCAGCCCTCCTGATAAAGGATGCCGCAGACCTCACTCAATGTTTATCATGACGCAGCAGTCACGACTTTGTCTCCGGATCAGCCTCCTCGGATTGATATGACAGACATTCCCAGATGTAAGATTTTGACGCAATAACCAACTGTTCACTCTAATGTTGGAAAGTGTGCAGGCAAACACATCGTGAGCATCAGCAAAGACCAATCAGGAATGACATTTGGCTTCAAATACAAAGCCCAGTTGATCTTCCTTTGCAATTATATTGATAAATTAACATCGAAGAAATTCATTTTGCCAATCAACTCGATGAACCTAGATAGCAATTTTAGTCATGTTTGTGCGAATGATAGGATAAAAGGAGAACCGCTTCTGATAAAGTAGCGAAAAATATTAATAAGGAACGGTCAAAGTGTACAGTAGTCGAACAATTTTTGCAGAGAGCCGAGGTAAACACACGAGATGAGAAAAAGGCCAATGAAAGAGGGGAATCATATGCTGTCAGACAGGAACTACGTGTTCCAGATGATGCGTTGTGGACACCCACGAAGCTTCCATCCTCCAATGCCTGTTAAAAAACTTCACCATTGATTTACACTCATGATGTCGTATACTTCATTTAATAATATCCTCCCCTTTATCAGGTTAATTTTAGGCAAAACCTACCACCGATACCTGCAAATCTTGGTCAACATCTCAGAATATACCCTCTTTGAACACGGGCTAGCACTCAATATATACCAGATGGATCGTTGCATTCTTTTCAGGTGTAGAAGATTATTGCGAGCCTTGTGTTATAAGTTTCACAAAGGTCGCAAGAACTATTGCAATACCCGTATTCTCTCAGCAACGCTACTAAATAAATGGTGTTCTCGTCTCAATTTTCTGCTCGCATTAGATGTACCATGACTGAGACGTAATCAAGAAATATATCTTTGTGTATTTGCAAAAGTTAGACATTTATTAGTGTTTTCTACCAAATTAGTGAGTAATTAATTGTGACTAGATTCTTTTCTAACTTTTTGTTATCTTACTAATTCTTTAACAGTAATTTATCTTAACTCGATCCATACGTGAATGCATCTTTTATTCTTTTGGAGTATTTTAACACGGACTTCACCATCAAATGTACGGTGTGTTTGCCTCAAACTCTTTATCCACCCAGAAATATAAACACGCAAGCACATCTATTCCCTTTGTGGTCCCACAAATGAGAATTGTGAGTCAAATGATTGGCATCTTGATGGACACGCAAACGAACATGCCAGAGAAGCATCGCAAGTCGCTGATCAGGGGGGTGAAATAAGAAGGGAAAAGGAATTTCTGGGTGCCAAAATAGACAGTCGACATAGCATATAGGCGTGAGGAGCATCGGATCATTCCCAACCATTTCAGCATGAAAGAGCATCCATTGCTGACGTAGAAGTGCTTAGAGGCCAAAATTGAGGGCAGCTGAGACAGCAAAGACTAAAGTATTAGCGCAGAAAATGGCCTTGCACCAATTACCTTTCTGCATTGGCTATCAAAACTTGGTCAGGGTTTCACGGACCGGGTGGTGACCCTATTTCTATTGAGGCGACAAGCTGGCAGCTGTCAGCTCTAATTTCATCAGTGCAGCCTGCCACCTTTACCTAATTCAGGGTTTTATCCTGTTTAATAACCGCAGGTAAGGAAGAATGCGTAGCGTTCGTGCTGCACAAAGCTGCAAAAATCCTGCTTATTCTAGCAGAAGTAGCCTACTCACTGGTAGACATGCTTCAAGGCAGCTCTGTAGGACTGCCATTTTGCAGCATTTGACGATAGAATAATGCAGACCTTCAGCTAGGACAGCTGTATGGAAGACACAAACCAATTCCAATGCGGAAGTGCGTTGTTGTGCATTCTCTGGCTCTCCGAAAGCGAAGTGCCTCGCATCCGCTGCACGTGAGAATAGGTAGTTAGTGAAGATTGCAGAGGCTGTCCTTGTGAGATGGTTTTACTTGCCACCACCAACAAATGTGGTGCTTAGCAGCTCTCCCACGCCCAGAATCCGCTCTAAACTGAAGTTGTTTGCTCGAGTGGCCTGCATCTTATCGATTCCTTTCAACAACCCACAACCAACTTCCTCGTTGTGTGCGACCTAATTTGTTAATGCGAACAGAGAAGTAAAGACCGACCGTAAACAGAAAAGAACATTTTAACTTAATACTTTATTAGATACTGAGAACATGACAAAACCACATTTAACGAATTCAAAAGCACTGAGCATTATGTTGATGCCTGGTGAAGGTGACTCAAAGATTAGACAGGTGCTTTTAAAATTAAAGTATCGGAATGAAGGGATTGTGGTGCAGAATGAAGAAATTCGCACATGCCTGAATGCAGAAATACGACAAGAAGATGAGAAGAGTATTGTGGAACGCCTTACTCCTATCTCCTTCCACCCTTTGTACCCCCTTATGGGCTACCTGGCACCCACGCAAAAGCCAATAAGCTCACCATAAAAGTCAACCACTGCCCATTGAAATGAAGTGATATGCACAAAAAGCAATACAGCACAAGGTTAACACTTTCCAAACAGATAATTGCTCCAGCAAACGAGAAATCCTTCGCGCCTTCCACTAAAAAGAAAACACCCTGTTGTTCAAGTGGTCGAACGACACCAGAGCTTGAGTGCCACGGAAGGTTGAGCAGCAGTGGCGGAGCAAATACAGACAGGCTTGATCCCACTGCTCATCACCAGTGGGCGGAAATAGGTGCACGCGCAATTAACTTCAGCTCGAATCGACACTACAAGCACCAATCAGCCACTACATCGCAAACGCGATGACACCACAGCAACCACATTCGCAACCCATATCCTACCATGACTGCCTTCCGCCACAAGATTGACCGATTTGCAACGATGAATGATTTTAATGGGGACCCGACTTTGGTGAGAAGCCCAATACTTCCCTGCTGCCACGCGTCGATAATCATGGGGTTTCGTTCACTGGAAGGGCAGGCAATCCACTCAGTGGTAATCATGCAAACAGTGCACATGCTAGTTCTCACTAGGGGCGCGTTTGTCCTCGGTGTAGTTCAAGGCCGTCTTCATGGGTTTGGTAGGTTCAACCAATTCATGAATGTGCGAACATATTGACCACCGCAATTCTCCCTTAATAACTTCGTACTTTGAGATATTTGAAGCACCACAGAAACAACAAAATGCTGCCAGGTTGCCTTTCCTTCCTAACAATACTTCCCCACCAAGCATCGTGCGTCCGCAGCAGAATTGTACGTTCTTGGTAGGATAACATCCACACTCCTCAGGGACGATCCGTCTGCCATCAGAACCAAAGCAATAGTGAGGGGATTATTTTATTTTTGCCCATGACAATAATGGATGGACAGTTCAAGTCTACTGCCTCCTGCATATCCCCTTCGAATAAAAGCATCCCGTAGCACAATCGATGCCCGGTTAAGGCGCCGCAGCTAACCTTGCCAACTACCAGACACGCCAAAGTCAACTTGCATTGAGTAAATGTCTTTTGGATGCATCAAATTAACATGGCGTTCCGATCCGAGACAAAAAATCCACCCATATAATTAGTATTCACAAGCGCATTTCATATGGATATCAAACTTACAAGGGTTGCTATTCCAAATCGTGGTTGAAATACAAAGGCTGATGACGATGAAAGGCTTTGGAGACACCGAACCTCTCGATAATCAGCGAGGCATTTGCACCACTGGTCGGGCGCAAGGTGCGAATTGCGCTCCATCTAATCTAGCAAGCGCACCCGATAGTCCACTACCGAGGGGACGGTGGGTACTAGGTCTTGCACATTGGTCAATGTCTGTCTCACAAACACTTCTAGCTGCTCCTCCATCGCATATTTGCGCAGATAGTTGATTATATTCCCGCTCAATGCACATTAGAAGGAGATCGACCAAAAGTTGGATGTCCATGTTGAGATGGTGCAACAGAGCATTCTGGGAAATGTCAAGTCACACTTTTAACAGCTATTTGAAAGCAATCACAAAAGATGGCATTAGCAGACTGTGTGCAGCATTCAGAAGAGAGACCTTAGCACCAACTGTTTGGCCTTCACCAGTGGATCAATTCATCGTAAACATTTTCATCAGCCAGCATACCCCCATCCAACCCGAGACTGGTCTTGTAATGGCGACGTAGTGCACACCTCAAGTGGGTGGAGCGAACGATGCGTTGAGAACATGAAAAGTGTCACCTGTACTCACGACTTAGGTGAGCAGTCAGTCAGTCAGCCCGTCAGTCACCACTGCGCCTCCAACGTAAGTGGAAGAAGCGAATCCCAAACTGGCAGTCGTTAGAGCTCACTACCCACCGCCTTTTGATGAAAATGGCAGGTAAGATGTAGCATCCATTCGCACGTCCATGACATCTACCTTCGCAGCTGTCGCGGATGTAAAACATGTCTTTCACTATCCACGTCAAAAAATGACCCGAAATTGCCATCCTCACGTTAGCCTACTGTTCCAAGCGCGTCAGTGACAATACAAATCCCTCACTGCTATTATGGATTATAGAAGCAGCCTCAAAATGGTGCATCCATCCTCGCGTAATTCACCGACCCACATTCAGACGGCACATTCCCTTACTTCACGCCATACCCATACAGATATCCTTACTAAATTTTCTAGAATCACAGTTTGCACCCTTTCTAATTAAGTGATTTGGATTAAGTAGAAATGTACTCTAGGTGCATTGCTGCTCATTCGAAGATTCGGGTCAAGCAATTGCCACATTGAGCCCTGACTGAAGTTTGCGGCACACACACACAGCCCCCGCCTACTAGCTGCCAGTTCCATGCCCATCAAACCCAGTCCCTTCGCTCACTGGTTAATTGCGTGAAGACACCTCCAGTGAAGTTGATAGGCCAAGCAGAGTCGAGACGACCTCATGCTTAAGCGCTTCCAGCAGTGATGAGCAAGTCAAATTGAAGCAACACTGATCGGAACCACTGACCACGAAGAGCGTAAGGCAGAAAGGCGTCAGTTTTAGCCTCTCTTAGAATTGGATGGTTCTGCGAAAGGTGTAGAGATTTCGATCAACTTACACGCATTGGACAAGACGGAGCAAACGATCTAACACGATATGCCGCTGGTGCAGTGAAGCCGTTAAGGAAAGAGGTAGGGAGGTAGTGGGTTCGACAGATGGAAAAGGAGACAATTAGGTAGACCGGAAAAGAGAAGAACCGAGTGCTAGACAGGCAACTCTACACAGGGAAAAGTAACAGCTCTCCGTCCTTTGTCTACCTACCTATTCAAATCCCTACTAACCAAGTAGCCACATAAACAGGTAAGTGAAAAGTAAGTAAGTGAACTATTCTCAATGCTTGCCAATGCACAAAAATGCAGGTAGGATTAAACCCGCATCTACGGCCCGTCAATCAACTATTGGCCCACGGGCAAGGCGAATTACTTCTAAGCAGCGATTACCACATCTCTATTACGGCGGGGGTACACACGCCGAGATGATTAGCGTGTTGCCTACAGGGTAGTTACCATAACACTGTATCTTCACTAAACGCCTCAGTTACGAGCATTTCCGAGGCTATTAGCTCAAGAAGCTTCATATGGTGGTTTCGGTAGACAACAAACAAAGCCAGATTCAAACAATGTAGAGCTCTTTGCATCATCTCCGTTCCAACTTCCATAGACACAATAGCAACTGCAAATGAACCGACAAAACCACCTGATGGTTCCATAAAATTTGATTGAGTCTAAAACAGTACACGGATTCCGAAAAAACGCAAAGCTTTCTTAGAAATTGGAAGACAACAGGAAGAGGCAAAAGGGCGGCAAACCTTCTGATTAGAAGTGTATTTGCTGGAGCATGCTTAATTGACCCGCTCATGCATGGTGCATCAACTGCCGGTATGACTTAGAAGAACGCTTCATTGGAGGTAGGAGTTGCGTTTCATTACACACAGTTGCAAGAGATATGACGCCGGTTAATGCATCAATGCTTGGCGTCCAGAACGCTTCGTCGACTAACAGCAGCACCAGAGCATTCAAGTAAGCACTCTGACAGCTTCCACTCGTATTTATTAAGAATCTTATGCGCATGTACAGTTCAATGAAAATCAAAACAGGTGACACGATTAGTTACGAAAGTGAGCGAATTCAGCCAGGGACATGATTAGAGGCTAATGAGCACAAACGCTAGCCTTGCCAATGTTTAATGGGCATCAGTAGTGGCAAAACGCTTACTCGAGATCCGCACAAACAAGCGGACCATATAAGGAAGGAAAAAGTAGAAGGCAGTCCTAACGAAGGTACAGTTAGCCGTAAGTTGCCCAAGTGTGTTGCAGGTACAAAAGACTACACTTAATGACGAGGAGGCAGGCCAAATCAAACTGAATGAATAAAAAAATACGATTCAAATAGATGTATGCATGATGGTGTACACTTGCAATTTGGCGAATTCCCTCCCTTGTATGTCCACACTCTCAACTCGCACCGACGATTGGCACTTTCTGTCAACGATGTCATTGAGTGTGGAAATTATCGCATCGCGCCGCATTTGGTTTACTCCCAAACAATTCACCAAAGAGAGCATGAAGTTGGCATACCGCATCAAGTGTGCTCTCGTCTTCGTTTTCATTGCCCTAGTTCGGGCTTCTAGCCCACCTATCACCTCAGCCACGGGATCCCAGGTCGAAAAACATCTCCGTGCCTGTAGAAGCAGAATGAAACGCAAAAGGAGTAATCGCATTCGTAATAAGGTAGTACGATAAACTCACCAACTAAAGCAGCAGAGTGACACCTAGTTTAAGGATGATGCGGGCTGCATATCGACATCCCACTCTTAGCAGAACCTCCACTACCTCGCCTTGTGCTTGTTCAAATTACGCTTGCTGATGCTGCAGATGAGCCGATTCAGTCTGCCAATGGAGAGGAGGTTGCTCACGCGCCCTCTCGGAAGACCCTACAGCTGTATCCGCGCTTCACCCCATAAACGCAATAGATTCTACCCAAATGGATGGTAGAACAACTTGTGTGATACAATTGGCAAAGTGTAATTGTAAGAAGACATGAAGACAAAAAGCAATGGCAGTCCTTCTCCTTAAAGATGCATATTAAGAATAATGTGTACATAAAAATATCAAAGACGCTTAAAAAATGAAATCTGTCGTCACCTGAACAAGGAACAGTGCAACGGGAGAATTCAATTTCAAATTCCGTCCTTTTCAGTTTCCATCGAAGCTTATTTATTGCATTCAAATCTGTGTCCGATTCTGTGTAGTCATTCACTACCGGAAAATGCAATTATTTTTACAGATTCCCGTTACTTTTTGAACAAATGGAACGCATCCATTGGGGTCAGTCAATTAAGAGCACTCCACACGTACAGACATAACACATACCCCAAAGATGACCTTGAAGAAAACAAATCAACCAATCCATTGGGAAGTGGAATCATAATGCCAAAAATCTTTGTGAAAAATCAAATGTACACAAGCTTCTAAACACTTGCATTAAAATACTTTCAAACAAAAGCTGCACAATGGTTTAGAGTTGGCACGCATGAGAGTCATAGGAGCGATTTTAAAGTGTGATAATATATTTCCTTTCTATAAGAAAAGAAACTATGGAAGCGAAGTTGTTCGTCTGCATAAAAATAGTGCAATTCAAAAAATGGAAGAAAAAAGTGAGCTCTTGCTTATCCTTGCAGTGCCGGAAACTTTCTTGAAGGTATAATAGAACAGGGTTCTTAGGAAGAAATCCCACATTTGGCTCACAGAAAGCGATTGGAACCAAGACCGACACTCATCCTGCCCCTCGCGCCAGCAATCGCAGCGTACTCAAAATTAGAATAAATGCACCCATGTGAAAAGCGAGCCACTCATCTGAACTTTGTGCAGTCATTGGGCTAATTTGTCACTTTATCACTCACTTACCATGGTGATTTGATTGGATTTGGAGATTCGGTCAATTTGGAAAATGGACTCAGAGATAAGGAATTTTGCTCACCATTACGCGTGCCTGCAGCCAGACGCAGGGACCTATGCCTGAAACCAGGACTCCGAAACGGAACATGGAATCAAACACAATTCCATAGATACATAGTCTTGCCCACTTTTGCATTTAGCATCTCTGTGCGGATGTGGTTAGAAAGCTCCGTTGCAAATTTTTAAGGAGGTCCAGAACTGTGCCGATTCGGATGGAGGTAACTTTTTAAGGAAATTCGGATATGGAGAAGCTGTCGAAGAAAGAAGGCATTGTTTTTAGCTACTTTGTTATGGGTCGTCAGCGGTTCTCTTACTAGTAGCGAAATGCGCCCTTTTACCTCAACAGCAGAAATTATAATGGATTGCCATCAAGATTGGGTTCGCTTTCCGCCACCACTAGTGTATCACCCCAACACTTCCTTATAGACAAAAAATGCGAAATGCTAAGGCAAAGAATATGTATTTGGAGTTAAAAAAGGATCGGTGTTTCTAAGTACAACTCAGAAGAAGTAACCTGTTCCATCCTAAAGTGGACGAATAGGAGAAAGGTAAATGGGAACATTATCATACTTATCAAAACAACATATTTTCCTACATCCACATGACAACAGGCGCGTAAGAAATGCGTCATTAAACCTTTGTTGCACATGGTAGATGAATATGAAGGCCACTGATCTCCTTCACCAAACAGGTTAATTAATTGCAGTCAATGGGAGCTGGTACAGAATTGGAGATTGGGATACTAAAACCATCCCTGCTTCCGGACACTCTGACCACTCGTCTAATACAAGGTTTCATTTGCTTGCCCAATTTTCGACTCGATGGTGCATGCATAAAAGCATGAGTATACATAGCCTCCTCATCTATTCGAGCACTGTATTTAGTGCCATCCCCATGAGCCGCCTTTGAAATTGTCATCGGGTGGTTTCCTATCTTTCTTTGGTGCAAACACTTCACCTTCGGATCCGACTGGTGGTATACCCATGTAGAGTCGCATTTTGTGGCGGTAAACGGTTATTGGCTGGGTACGGAGTTGTGCATCGTAAACAAGGCAGTTCGTAGGTTAGAGAATTTCCACTGCTCAAAGCGCGTCTTCGCTTCATGGGGGTGAAATTTACGGTATGGTTTGTGCATTTGTACGAGGTTGCCATTTCGGTAGACGTTGGTCCTACGCAGTCAGTCTTAATATTTCTTCTGGATGGTGTGAGACACAAAGTGCCACTCTGCGATGCCTAAAACTTTCCTTATTATTACTTTAGGGTGGTAACAGTTGCGGTATCGAAGGGTATCTTGAGTTTAAGGGCCTGTGAGCATCTCGAATGGTGGAAACTTGGTTGATTTATGAACCGCAGCCCTGTATGCGAGAAGATCATGCCTTATGCTTAAATTCAATCTTCAAATCGCGCAACCTTAATGGAAGCGTTTAGAAGGCCGATCAGAGTCAATTCGCCCGTTGTCATGCCGGTGTGCAAGTCTGAGAAGAATTGCGCGATTTTGCAGAAGTCGACTTTTGAAATTGGGACCTTGATCACTTTAGACCAATTTGAGCACTCCTTGCTGACCATCCACTGATTAAAGAAAAAAGAAGCAAGCGTATTAAGGCTCTGTGAATTCAAAGGCTCTATCCCAGTTATTTTGATTAAGCAGCCAACCATAACTATCAGACACCAGTTTCTCCCGTGTGGACACATGATGCACATGATCACTCTTTCTCAAGAATTTCGTGGCATTGCTTTTAGAGGCATGCTAGTTGTAATTTACAAGATTTTGCTGGCTCTCATTTGCCACTTTGACCCATGCATAACGTTGTCCCTTTGTGACGTCAGCAACTCTCTATAAAAAGATATGTTGTATTTGGTGACAAAAAATGAAGAACATTCGATGGTGGTAGTGTTACCTCAACTCTACCGATTCGTTGTTTTTTATTGCCGGCACCCTGATGTTTCCCTCATGAATGATTTTATCTTCTCAATGGGATGAAAGCACCCACACTTCTGTGCAAACGACTGACAGAATGTTAATGATGTGGACAAAGAGTAGCGTAATGATACATAATGCTTGCTGCATTATTCATTAAGGGTTGCGATTCGCATTTATCAGGAAGTAGTGGTCGGATTGGGGTATCTCCATGGGGTCAGATAGGTTGGTTGTTGAATGATTCTGACTACTGCTTCTACTGCTGCTAAAATCGCCTATGCGTGCCTGTGAATAAGCTGAATTTGGCATGACGAGAGCTAACACCTTTCATTGCATAAACCAGTGACATTTGCTCACTTTGTCTCTTCCGTAATCATTAGGGTGACGCCTTCCGCATTTATTACAAATTCTTTCATCCATACAAGCGACTTGGCAGTCGCACTGCTGCAGATGCGGCATATTTCTGGCCCCCCGTGGCTGTAAAATGTGTATAGCAGTGTCGTTTTTGCCAGCTATGCAGCGGTATTGCATCACACTTTTCATTTCCCCTTCCCTTTTGGACTCTGTGAGGTTCCAACGTAAGCACGTTATTCACCTTACCTGCCGATTTCGCCATGCAACGGCTACCGAGCTCCAATTAAATAGCACCAGCATTGCATCACGAAATTTATTTGCTGTAAGCCTTCTTTGAAACGCGCGGATCATTGTTTTTTAACTATGCGCTTCGGTTTCACTTTTTCAAGCAAGGAAGGTATAAAAGCTTGCAAACTTTAGTAGGGTAAGTATGCTAGACAATTGTTCTCAGCATGCATCATTATTAAGGGTTCGCTTTATGGAGGTGGTTTTTCCAATCGCTTAAGAGCACGACAGTAGCAGCAGCCATATTCGCCTACCTAACCACTTGTCCTACCCTTTCATAGGCTTCTGGTTTAACAAATGTTCCGAGGAAATCAAAGGATGGAAATATCATGCAACGTAATGAAAAAACATAGCAAATCAAATAGCAGGTTATTGCTAAAAAATTGCAAGTAGTGCAGTAATCATTGTCCACAAACATCGGCGTCAATATCCTCCAATTACTTTTAGGAAAGTTTTAGTTGAGTGCAAATTTCCTATTATTTATTCCTCAGCCAATTCCGCTTCTTGCCATTTTTTCACGTCGTGAGTGATCAACTTGTTATGCATGTTACAAATGCTTTTCGCTTTATGTTGCATGGAGTTTGCATTTTAGTTTTGGGCAAACCGCCAAAATTTTAGGCGAATACTTCTCATGTTTATGAAGGTAACTTAAATTTGTCGACGTCGGTCAGTCGTCCTGTTCATTTTTGATTATTTACTTGTATTTCGAGTGCGTTCATTCGACTTCATTGTAAGCAAAATTGGAATGTCAAAAGTGTAATGTGCCTAAGTAATCGAGGCTCAGAATTTGTTACCTGTTTTGGTCAAATGATGTATCACTGTATGCAGACCCCAATTAATGAGCTGCTAGAGCATGAATTAGCAAATTGATGCGCCTTAAACATCAGAACCCGTTTATCGACTGCAAAACCACATCGCATAGCAGCTTTACCTCCGCATTCACATTCACATTATCGCTCACCACCATGACATGACTGACAGCCGTATGTAAAGCCGATTAAAAACAAAATAAGATTAGCTTCTGTTCTCAAACAACAGCCCAAAAACCCAAGTTACACGTGCCTTTTCATTGCCAAGATCAGCGTAAACATTAATTGAGTTTGATGCTGTCCTATAAAGGTTTCATAAATTTTTCATCCCAACAAAAAGTCTAGGAGTTAAAAAAAACATTTAGCATTACCAAATTTGGCTAGCAAAATTGACAATTCACTGATATTCGCGTCGCAAAGCAGAGCTATATAATAGGTGCAGCCAAACGACTTTTGAAGCAGAGAAATCCGCACCTCGATAAAAACAATAAAGGCTAGTAGAAATCTGATAGGGCACACATGGTCAATCAAAACGTGAAAAGTTACAAAGGTACCCTCGTGCTGTTGATTGCCTATAGCTTAGCGACAAATAACGATGCGCGGTCTGTTGCAGCGTCCAATAGAAGAGATGAATCCACAGGGGTCTCCTCAACAATCACTACAGTGCCAATGACCGATGCTTCAATCGATTCCACAGCAGACACTACCTTGGCTGCAAACACAACGTTACCGACTCAAGACAATAAGCTAACTACTGCAGCACCCAATACAACAGATAAATCTACCAATCATTCTACCTTAATCACGACAGCGCCAACGAGCAGAACTCCTGTCACCCCAACAGCAAATACTACCTCGGCTCCAAACACAACGTTACCGACTCAAAACTATACGTTAACTACTGCAACGTCTAATACAACAGATAACTCCACCGATGTCTCTACACTAATCACGACAGCGCCAACGACCGATCCTTCAATCATATCCACGGCAGACACTACCTTCGCTGCAAACACAACGCCACCGACGATAAAATCTACGCTCATTACTGCAATGTCCCAGAGCACAGATGAATCCACAATCCTCTCCACACCAATCACGACAGCGCCGACGACCGATGCTACAATCGCATCCACAGCAGACACCACCTTGGCTGCAAACACATCGCTAACGACGATAAAATCTACGCTAACTACTGCAATGTCCCAGAGCACAGATGAACCCACAATCCTCTCCACACCAATCACGACAGCGCCGACGACCGATGCTACAATCGCATCCACAGCAGACACCACCTTGGCTGCAAACACATCACTAACGACGATAAAATCTACGCTAACTACTGCAATGTTCCAGAGCACAGATGAATCCACAATCCTCTCCACACCAATCACGACAGCGCTGACGTCTGTCGATGTCTGCCACAACGCATCTTCCAATAATGATCCCTACAGCTCAAGAACCATCTTTAGCCTCAACACCATAAGATTTTGCATTGACCGCAAGCAAGTGTCAGCAGCGCTAGTTCCATCAGCAAGATATGTGTGTTTTCCATTTTGATGTGTGGTTAAGTGACTGGTTCGTTTTATAGTAAAGACTTACAAAGCATTTGAACTCAATGGGTACAAAACGTTTTGGCATTTCTATTTGCATTTAGTCTTTCTATCCCCAAAACGCAAACCTCTTTCAATGCACAGGATTCTTTGTTTCGTGGCTCGAAATTCGCGCTAATCTGAATAGGCTATTACAGCATTTATCAAGTGCATGTACGTGATTCCTCCGCAGCTTGAAGGATTGAAATGAGGGTTCTCTATTGCTTCCTTTGAACTGCCTCGAAATATTCCAACACTTGTGCAAATGTAAAAATGTTGGACATGAGTCACACCGCACATAATGTGACTTGAATGAAGGCGAATGCATCGCCGAACACATTTGAAAATGAATTTAATAGGTGACAAGTATAAAACTTAGTGACGAAAAAAACACGTTAGAAAACATTTGCCTGCTATCCGACACTCGTCAAAGAAAATCTGTGCTTAGAACGCGCCCGTCGTAATGTGTGTCTCCTTTTCTGCCACTCACTGAAGGCGTTTGGTGTAGTAGAAATCGCAGTGCAAGCTGTGCTTAGCTTAATGCAGCATTTGGAGATTGTTGTTGTATGCAAAATACGAAAAGCTGGTAGACGTGGTAATGGAGCCAAAATCAGAGCCACACTTCATAGTCGGTACTGAAGAATCCCTTGAATGAGAAGGGTTCTTCTAAAACGGCTTTAACAATCAACGCTGCTTACTCACAGCATATGGCACGATAGTGACGCAAACAATAACCCGCGACCACATGGTGTGAATATGATTTGAGGTGAATATGATCTCGTTTTTTCTGATCGCAACATGTTCGCGGTTTCGTTCTCCTTTTAGAAGTAAGTGCAGATTTAAGGAGTGCGGGAAATTGACCGCTATGGTACTACCCAGCATGTAACAAGGATACACGGCCAATGAATTTTAATATGCTAAAGACTATTGATGATGGGATCCGACTACAAAGAGAAGCATTAGTCACCAGAACTGCTTGCAGCTGTTTGGAGTTTGCACTGCTCATTTGTTGTGCTTTGGCAGTCAACCTGCCCGTACCTCACTTGTGAGGCTTTGCTTCATCATGCGTCGATCTGCTAGAGGCAGTCAGAATGCACTGTCTACCAATCCCTTTTGACTTTGATAGTGACGATGGCCCACAACTTATCTGCCACGTTGCAGCCAGTGTGTGTGGTTCATAGTGACCTCCTTTCCAGTCCGTGACTTCGATATTATTTTGTAAAAAACCCAGAAAGAAACTTGAGGCCACTTAAGGAATTTTAGGTGATTCCTGTAGTTCGAGCACCATTTCCTGATTTCCTACGGCCGCCAATTTCTATGTGCAGCCAACTATGAACCTCAACATGACCACAGTTTCGAGCTGCCCCTTGTTTTACTTAATTCATTTATGCTTATTCAGTATGGAATGCTGATATCAACGCAATACATGCTATTACTCAGCCCTTGTCGTCTAGACACTTTAGCCAGGTAAGAAGGCCCGGGCAGTTTTAATCGTATGGTGTCATTGCATATGGCAGTGATGGTCTACTTAGCTTCTCTAGTAATGATAATTGACTTAACGGGCTCTGTGAGGCTTAATAGCCGAGGTATGGTTTACTGAAATGGATTAACATGGGAAGAAGGAAAGACCGTGTGATCGAATGAGGCACAACGAGTGCCTGTCAGCAGGCCCACTTATACGTCTCCACTTAGTTTTGATTTTGGTCACACGCGAACATGCTGCACATTTGAACCAAATCGAATAACATGCTTTGACAGACATCTCCGACGCCCTCATGACGAGTGTTTTTGGAGAGCATTGCTTCACTTCGACTACGTTGTTGCTACTAATAATGCGTAGTTTGTGTTCTGCTGTTTTGAGCACATGCATACGCGCGCTTGGTCTATTACACGCAATATCCATTGTCTTTGATTGCTGTCATGAGCGTGTCAAGTGCAGCGGAGCTGTAGGTGACCCTAGGTATCGGAGAGGGTGGAAGGGGATGTCGCTGTCATCGACACGTCCAGGGCTTAGTGCATACGGGCTCCAACCGCATGTTCTAGCACCTGACGATATTGAGCGGTTTTCGCAGCCCGTTTTTAATGTGGCGTCTGATGTTTAGCCAGCAAGCGCCACGGCGACAATGGCAGAGACCCAGTGTGGTCCAGCCTGCACCCTAGCCTCGTGACATCGATTGGTTGTCTCTGTCGCACAAGTGCTTTTTGCGGCACGTGACTTTGACACGACAGTCATGTGCAGGGAGGAGTCATTTGCAAAGCATTGGGATTCTTCCATTACATATTTGCGTTCCTGTTCTTTGTTTATTAAATTGATTAGTCACCTAGTGGAGGCTTGGAAACGGAGGCTGAGTGGGGAGGTGAAGCCAGTTTTGGCTGTCTAATGATTCTCTTGCCGCTCTGTATATCGCAATTTTCCTATCTGCCAACCTATCTACGTACCTATCTGTCTACTATCGGTCTAGTTCTCTGCCCATTCTTTTACTTGCAGAATGTGTGGGGTCAATTTGGGCAGCATACGGAAGATATATGAGACTGATCCAGATGGGCCTGTTTGCAGTGCTCACAAAAGGTATTTAAATGGTGGGCAATGCAGCACTCTGAATGGCCGAGATGCTAGAGGGAAGCACATTGGTCAGCCGGACATAAAGCATACTGGGAGGAGTTGGAAACATCAATTTCATTTTGATAGATTACTCAATTTGCTGGGCTTTGCACCGACTAAAGTCAAGAGAGGGAGGCAAGTGTCAATTACGGTGCCTCTAGGAATGCTAGCTGGCTCACACTAGGCACCCATCGACGTTGAATTGAAGTGGGTCACGTCATTGCCGAACTTTGTCGACACACTTTGTCATGCCTCAAAGCCGCTTTGCTACCAAGTGCGGTTAATAACAAATCGTTCGACTAAATATATTGGCTGTAGCAAATGATTTAGGCCCTAAGTAAGAAAATCACGCAAAACAGTAATGGCTGGTTGATTGTTCAAAACCGCCAGATGCAGATAAAATGGCCGCGTAACTCATCACTACGGTCTTATCTATCAATGTGGACTCAGCCACAGGGACACAGGACCCATAATGGAGATGAATATTGTCAATTCACGTTTGTCCCACGAATTGCATCGTTAATCACCCAAGAATCCGTAACTTAGCCAGCATCTATCCACAGTGTTGCCGGACTCAATGAGGGATGATTAGATCGAATCGTGTCAACCACAAGAGCCACGAGACTCATCATCGAGTGCTTGACGCGTAGTATATTTGCGACTTACCTCTGCGTTATTGCTTCTTCCCACTCTGTTACCAGTTCTGTTGTTACTGAGAGGCGTAACTTCTTCATTTTAGTGTGGTGAGTTTTTATCATCGTTCTCTTCACTTTCATGCGTTTTTTGTTTGCCAATGCCTAATCTTTTGCAAGATTTTAATTAAGTACTGTCTTATTTTTTAAAGTTTTTTTGGGCAGAGTGATTGAGCATAGAAAATTACCCGTTTCCCTATCTTCGTAACCGATGCCAAGCTTTGGCTTCCAATGAACGAGTGACGACGAGATCCTGTTAATCGGTCTTCGCTTATGGCACCAGATTTGCTGATTTCATTCATTTCTGTGCTATTTTCGTAAAAGCTAGTATTTTTGCAGAGAGTTTAAAGTCGGCTGCTTGGTGAAGTAGGGTCCCTTATCTTTTGTTAGCTTGTAAAGAGTAAACATCAATCCATTAGCAGGCTCTTGGTGGAGCGTTAGGGTTTTCGCGTTTCGGACTTAACTGCTACGTGTAAAGTCAAGTAGGTTGGCTATTTTTCTCAAAAGGCAAGTTTTGCAACGATTCTGCTGAACCGCCCTAATGCTCTGCTTCATTTGGTCCTTTAAACTCTTCTTCGCTCATGTGAAATTATGCCTTTTTTGAAATATGCAAAGAAGAGGCAGCCATTTCGCATCTGTTGTTTGGTTTGGCAGGCATTTTTAGCTTAGCTTCATTATTCCTGTCCCCGAGCTTGCAATTAATTCATTAATAGGTTCAACCTGTATCTCCTTTTAACGTATGAAAGATGGCAGTTTTTATCGATCTAGCTCCAAGTTTTTCGGTCGCATCTTTTTTCCTGTGCCACCTTTGCCTTTAGTCTGCAGGTACTCACCAATTTAAAGGAAAGACACTGTTGAGTAGATCTCATGTGCTTTATTCCAGGAGTTTTTCCTTGTCCTTTCCCTTGAGTGAGCCCTGAATGTGTCATGTTTTTCTCTTGGAATGACTCCTGCAATTTTCACCTCCACTCACAAATTCGTTCTGAAATATGATCTCTTAGATTTAGCACGCGAGTTATTTTCCACCAGAGTTTGTTCTCAAATGGAACAGCGAAACGGGTGAGTGCGGTCTACATTTCATTAGCGCAAATAGTCTGGTGATGTTTGATCTCGATTGGATCTAGATGACGACAACCAGAACGCAATGGGTGCGTAGGGTGATGTACAGAAGGGACAGTTCCACACCCATTGCATCAATTCGGTTCTCTAGACAACCCGGTTGTGATTTCCTGTTAGTTGAGCACAATAGAGGAGAGATGGGTAAAAACAGACGCATCCAAATACATTGGGGCAGTTGTGCGGTGAAGATGATGGGGAAGATGGAGGAAAGTTTTAGTCTTGTTGAGCTGAATAGCTCTGCGTGTTACTCAGGAACTGATCTTGGCATGCATGACAGATTGGCCATAAAGGTGGTTCCCCTTTCCCTCACTGCAATTCAAATGAAGGAAGAATTTCGGACTTAACTTGCCGTAAGCATTAGCACGAATGTATTCGTCCCTGGCAAAATTTTGCGGCGGGTTATGCTGGATGTCAATCGGACCCTGGGCATCGGAAAGTTTACCTAACCAATAAACGTTCTCAGGAATTACCACCGTGTGGGTTGGAGGCGTCTCGACATTTGAGGATTGTCATTGACTGATGGACGTATGCACGCTCAAACGTGTAATTGTCGAGTAGGCTGACGTCTCCTGCTGGTACAAATATCCACGAGTGTGGCCATCTTCTTTTCACAAGAAACTTGTTTCATCACCACACCTTGTTGTACACAGGCACTGCCGCTGTTCTGTACCATTCTTGATAAATGATGTCTATTTCGTGCATAACGTGAGCTAGCGTAATCCAAGAGCACATTCTGTAAAGCTGACGATGAGAAGCAAAGGGGCAGCATGACATCGAACAGACTCAATAGACTTCCAAAGCATTTGAAGTTCGATGTTAATAATCACCAAATTAGCCTTAAGCACTTCCGGTTTAGACCAAACTTGAACTGGGAACTTTAGCAATCTTAAGCCACGCAATAGTCCATGCAACTCTCCTGAATGGATAGGCCGTGGACTGTCGGAAATCAAACACGAACACCCTGTGCGTAAACAATGTGTTGTCATTTGATGAGTGTACGTGTTGTTACGTGTTCCATGTTCACACTACGCGTGCGCACACAGACGGGGGTCGTAAGGCGACGTTGGTTGGGTAGGTACTAATGGAGGTTTGGTAGCAAGACAGGGTGGCCGAGTGTGGGGGCGTAGGATGCAGACACGAGGGGAGAAAAAGGGGGGAGACGGAGGCGAGATACCGCCGTGAGCGCAGTCACCAGCTGCAGATGATGAACACATCAATCGAAACGGGTTTAAACATGCCTACTTATGAGAACACTGAATGGATTGATTCACATTGTCGCCGCACCCGATTCATCAGCACACATTCGCATAGGTAGAGTGTACCGGTTTGAGTGACCTCAACATATCGGTCAGTAAAGCCGCTGTCATTAGACTGATAGTTACTCCAAACCCTCAACTAGCACTGTACTGACAAGACCGCAGGATTATTAGACATGCTGAAGAGGTTAAATAGATTTTAATCAAATAATTGCGCGCCAATTAATCTGAAGGATTGTAACCAGGTAAATGTGGCACTACTATATTGGATTTTACTACCTGCGTGCAATGTTCATCAAAGTTTACATTTGCTTAGATTTGGACGACGTCCGTAGGCACAAATTCAAGCTGGAAATCGTGACATGATAGTGCAGCCACATTAACGTCTTTTATACTTAGCATAAATCAGCTTTCGGAAGAAATGACGCGTCTATGCCTAAGAGACCATCTCAAGTCTAAGACATTTGCGCAGACGAAGTGCCTCAGAAGGTTTTAAAGTGGATTAAATTGGTGCGTGAAGCTTCATGCATTGATGCTGCAGTTTAAAATGGCCTTATCCGTAAAGACAAAGCTAACAGATAAGATGACAGATGACACTAAATAAAATAAAACCCTTGTAAGTATGAGGCACATCGTAATTAAGATGGAAGAAGACGGTATGACACTGCTTGCCAGCATCGATGACATGGATGCATGAGATTGTGGAACTATCAAAATGGAAGCCGTCTAGGCAATAATATTCCCCACTGCCAAGTGCACGACCAGTTTGATTGGTTGAACAGTAAATAACATTCAGACCCTTCAATGGCAGCCTCAGATCTTCGGATAACAAGAACCAGGTTCCTCCTTTAAAGGGTTGTAAATGTCTTGCAGAACTAGGCGTGCTTTTTGAATGCTGGCCTTGTGACTGAGCTTAATCCTCCAGGCTAATAGGAAGTCTTCACATGAGTAACTCGAGACGAGGAACGCTTTCAGTGCATTGTGTTCAAAGTGGCACAATGAGCAAAATTCATGCGAATCATTAATTGCCCTTGCAACTGATAATTAAGCTTTTCAAGAAATGCATATCCTCCTACGTGCATAGTGCAAACCATCAAGAACTGAAGAAATAATAACCTGTTTGAAACATTATTTGTGTAATTCAGGTAAACATGCCTGAATAGAATGTTGAATAAAAGTGCTGTCGTTCAAAGGGAGTGAGGAATGTTTGCGCTATTAGCACACCGATGAATACAGACAAAGATGGCACCTTTTGTTATAATATCCACTATGAACCAAGTAGAATGGATCAGAGCGCACAACCCTAAACCGGAGATTTGGCTTGAGACTGAATAAATATTCCTTGCGATAAGATCAAATGTTACGAGTTCAAACCTAGCATAACTGCGATCACGAAAACTGATGTCGCAGAACTCGGATGCGCTTTCAGTAAAGTGGGAAACCGTTAAAAATAGATGCATTGTCGCCTACAACAGCGTCTGCAGATGCCGTTTGACTCGCGTGGGACCACAACCTCTGGCTGCGAGTCCTATAAATTAGAGAATTCGGTACCACCCAATAATTGCCTAGTTGATTTTATGACGTAAACACTTTTCGCCAAAACCAAGGTTGTTTATTTTTCACACAATGTTAAATGTGGTTGTGGGGCAAAATAGACGGTCACTGTGCAGAAGAGAATGGTTCCAAAGAACTTTGGAGGTTAGAACAAGCATGACATTTATGCCTGTCTGCCGGACACTGAAGGCGATCGCAACAACTAAAACCAACGTCACCTCAAATCGAGAGACAGTTCTAGGTTTCCGACCGCGCCTGCGCCATATCAAAAGAACAAATAGAAGCATTCGTGCTTATAATGGCATCATTTCTCCCCTTATCCGCCTTGCATTTGCACACCCACCCACCCATCAGGACCCGTCCCCACACTATTCCATTCACTATTCGGCATCACGCATCCCTCACAGACCGCTTTATCGCCATCGGGCAGGCGCACATGTTAGTGCGAATTGAAGCGTAACACCTGCCAAGCAAGTTGGCGCCGATGCTGCCTTTTTGCATGGTTTGGTTTTCTTTTTCATTTACTGGTCATTTATTTTTATTTATTACATTATCTGTTGATTTTTCTTTCTTGGTGCAAACCACCATCCCCGCATTTTGGCCGTGTAATTTCCACTTTTTGAAATTACAGCATCTTTCAATTTTCATGTGTTATTTTTTGCTGGATTTTTGTCCCTTAATGTGGACATGGATGTGTTTGCTTTAGCTGTTGCACCTGATTGGTTTGGAAGCATTGCTGAATAAGCTTGGTCTGAAATTTGTCTCTTCTTTTGCTCCGCGCTTCTTCAGGCACTAATGAGCTGATAATCAGTAGTTGTTGTGATGCGTTTTGTGTCTATTCGAGTTGAGTATTTATGTCTCATAAAAGGAATCGCTAGCTATTATGCTTCTCAGCTCTAAGTAGTCGCTCGGCAGCATTTGTATTATCCGAATGTTTCCGGTATCATTTTTGTTTGTGGAAGCGGTATGGCTGTGATAACTTTTGGAAGGCTACTTCAGCTTGCTATTTTTCATCAATAAACAAAAATTACGCCTTATGCAACTTCGGCAGACGCCGTTTGAATGAGCCTAAGCCGAGGTAGCTGAATCCTCTGACGATTGAGATGTCAACATGCAGCCGACGCCACTGTCAGACTAAGCGTAAATCTGCCTATTCTGTCAGTAAGATTATCGAAGAACGTCGTCTACAAGAATATCATTAATGGTTGCATTTCTTCCGACAGGTACGTGGTACGAGGAACGCTGGCACAGGTGATGGGTGGACCATTCCTTCAATCAGCACTGGTGTGCTGTATCCATTGACAGCTCTAATTTTTTATGCTTATTGGCATCCGTTTAATGGTATTGACCGAAACGACTTACTCTCGTATTGTACCATTCTACTTTTTTTCTGTAATCCGTCTAAAAGAAGAATTGGCGCGTACATTTTAAGGACTATGATCAAGACATTATAATATCTCAGAACCGTTTTACCAAACCGAGCATGCTGGATGTTGATAGTTAAGGCGTGGCAATCTGCGCAATAACTCACATGAATATCTACAGTGAGACATAATCCTAATCTCCAAATAAGTCTTCTTAAGGGCAAAGGGCAGTATAGGTAATCCTTTAAACAAATCGAGATGGTTCCAATTCGCGCCAGTATCAAGCGATCAACCTTACCATAGCATCTTGTAATAACTCTGCCACACATAATATGGTCTGTACAACCCAGACGTGCGTATTATTTCGCTATCGTATTGCCTCTATTGCGACACGCTAGCATAAAACATGGAAAGTGTGAATGTCCCTTAACTTTTATGGTGCATGCGTGATTGCGCCTTAGGTTGAATGCTAGTGCCTGAAGGTGATTCACGTCATGGTGGGCAGAGTGTATGGTACATTGGATACAAATGCTTTTCAAGTAGACGAGTATTGGAGGAGCCTTATGAAAGTCATTGTGGCTAAAGGAGATGGAAAAACAGCCATCTAGCTATTGCTGCAGTTGCCTCCGCAGCAAGCAGTTCATTATTGACCCCGTCTGTACTACAACGGCTAAAGCACGTCACTGAAAGTCCAATTTTGTGCTTGATACATCCATTTTTGCTTTCAAGACTAGTACAAATGAGTCACTAAAATTTTTACAAACGGGGACAATGGCAGGGCCAATCGCAAGCTCATGTGGTACGCAAACCTCGTAGAAATTTTTACAGTGTGTAATACGGTCCACGCAGGTGTCGACGATCTAGCCTTTCTTGTGTGAATCCAACTTCCTCACCCATGTTCTCCTCGAGTTTAACTCTACTTGGTTGCGAAAAGAAGGCATTCGAGGCGGATGCAGATTGCGAACATCAGTCACTGAACTTAATCGGGTCCGGCGTGCTGAGATACAAAAGTTTTACTAATGTCAATTAAGCAGCATCATTGGAAATAGCAATGCATTTAAAAAAAAACAGCAATGGGGAGCAAACAAACCTGTCGATTAAGGCACTCATTGAGCCCATTCGCTAAGAACAAATTTTGCAGCCACTTATGACTATGAGGTGCACTTCAATACAAAGGAATACTTCTCATCAAGTTACAAAATCATTGCAACCAATGGTCCGGAATTGTCTCCATTATCGTGACTAAATGGAGTGAAGAGAAGCTTGAGAAGAGGTCTCGAGCATGCCACTCCTCCATCGGTGTCGAATGGATTCCAAGCTCCATCAGATGTGTTGAATTAGTCAAAGTCTGGCTAATCGTAGGAAAGGAGAAATTGAAGCAAATATATGGAAGTAATTAGATCCGATTTGCGACCCACAAACCACGCTTACAAAAAGAATCTTTGCTTTAAAGAAAGCGTCGTTTTAAGACAACACGCCGGTATTTGTTGGCTTAGGCGCCCTAAATCTTGTACTAAAGAACTCCCAAATGGCGAATGGATGTCTCGGTCGTCAAGTTTGCTTCAAATAACCTCTGTTTCCACGATGAAGGATTATCACCATGACCTTTATAAGCATATAAAACGCTTTCGGTGTTGGGGCTAGATAACTCCACTGCCAGCTGACCCACTTGCAAGCAAGCCAATCAAACGATGGTTCATCATGCATTTGAACATCTCACCCACAACCTGCCACTTTTTGCTTTTGCCAAATAAATAAAATATGCACTTACATGATCACTGAATTTACTGTAATCATTGCATTGCAAATGCTGCAGCTCACTGGTCGGAGTGTAAAATAGCAATCAGGAAATTTGTACCGCAACGACATCCTTGCCACCTTCAGATGTGAAAATAGATTAGTGGTAAGAATTAACCAATTGCTCAGCTTTTATGGAACAGCTTTAGAGTACGTTTGAGCCAAATTTTTCTGTTGCCTCACTTTACGTGCTCACTTGATTATGAAAAATGCTTCATTTTATAAAGTGTTCAAGCCTTCACAAAAGTACAATTTCACTTATCTAAGCACCAGCCGTAATTGACTGCATAATATGTGGGTCACAAATACATTCCCACCTTCCCACCAGCCAACGGCCATCGCTATTAACTAACTCCTACGCAGCAGCCGAAATCCAAGTGAGTGGTAATTCTTTTTACCCGTCATTCCTCAACTCACACATTACCGCCTGTGTATGGCTAAATTTTGTGCTCGAATTCGTTACGTGACGTACCACCTTCCCCTTGTACCCACCACTTTTTGCACTGGGGCGCACTTCTTATGGTTAGACAAAACCATCGCCAACGCCTCCTATCATTGGTTCGCCCGTTCATTTTGCTACATCAAACAGACAACTGCATCTGCCCTAACTGGATCTCGTATAAACCAAGGCATGAGTGTACTTTTCTTTGAATTAAGCTGGCATTCACTTAATCAAACTGAACAAAATTGAGTAAAATTGATGCCGTATGTATTGGAGCACCAAGTTATAACAATTTTGTAACGTTCGACGCGCCCGGGTGGCGCAGTCGGTTAGCGCGTCAGCCTCATAATCTGAAGGTCGCGAGTCCGAGTCTCGCTCTGACAGGGCTTTTCCCTCCGGGATTTTTCTTCGGCGCCCGATAATAAGCTGTGACAGGGCAGCTGTGACTACGCACGCACATTTTTAGACACTTGTTGGTAATACGCCTTATCCATTAGACCACGCGGGTTAGGTTGGCGGCTTTTTTAACACCTAATTTAATAATCTTGCCAAGGATGGATATCATCGCATCTGCATAGTTTTTCCGAATTCTTTATCCTACTACTTCATTAATTCCATCACCCAAGCAGAGCGACAAGACAATTTTCGACTCAGTTTACATCACTCCTCCCCATTCTCTTAGGTTTTACTAATTTTTCCGTAATATATTTGGCTCCCCGCAATATTTATTCCCCATTTGAAATTCTGGGCGCGTAAGCAGACATTACAAACGCCAACCGCCTTTCTGCCTCACAATGTCGCAAGTCACACGAAGACGTAGATCACACATAGCGGTCAAATTAAATGGCGCATTTACGGTAGTAGTAACAAGGCATTGACATATCTCCCGTCTAATTAAGCTAGTGTCGTTTCCGGAATATTGACAAGACCTCAAATACCACTAAAAATGGAAGCTGAAACCCCAATCCCGGAACCAGTAATTTAATGAAACTCTCGAAGACAAGGGTACTCCAAAGCATTGAATTAAGAATGGCAAGATATTGAAGGTTTTAGTCAGAACAATAAAGTACATGCTTCCCACCGTAAATGAATGCATGGTAGGGTGCAGCAAGCATTCACAAGGTTAAGGTTGGAACAAATGCTGTTCTTGTCATCTGATGCAATCCTGCAGAAAACGATACAGAGGCCATTATGAAAGAAGAGAAGGGAGAACGGGGAAGTTAAGGAGAGGTAGATAATGAGGATAGGAGGCGAAAGTAAATGGGAAACTTAAGGGCTCGCGCTGACAAAAACTACAGATGATGAGATGCAGAGTTCTTGACACTGTCGTACCACACGAACCACATAGTTTGCCTCACGTGTCATGTGTCATGATAAAGTGTCCGTGGGTTTCATCAACCGAATATCAGACGTCGCATTTGAGACGGATCACAAAAAGAGCTAAATAAGGTCGAGCGCATTCAACAGTTGTGCCAATACCTTGGAGATGTTATTGCCGATGGTATCTCCTCCATCATTATTTATTGCACTTACGGTCAATCGGCATTACGAATAGAGGTGAGAGGTGGGAATAAGCGCATCAGCTAAAATTTGTGTCCATATCCCATTGATGCACCTTAGTCAGATCGGCAGGCAATGGGCAAGATGGTGTGTTTGCTGGATATTTAACAAATACTACGCGTCAGCAAGAAAGCTGTGATAAACAGAGCGCCATGGCTAATTAAGGTGAAGTAATGCTTACCAAAACGATTGCCACGTAAGGAGTATTTGAGGTGACAAGTTTAGTATTTCTGAGTCACACTATATCCTACTCATCAACATCCAATATGCTTGATCCGGTAGCAGAATTTTTGGTAATGCTGTGAATTTAATGCTCCAACAATTTGATTTAATCGTAATTCTTAAAATGTACAGGCCTAAACATTGAAATCTGCTTAGCGCAAACATTCTCAGTTTGGCTAGGACAACAATACAAGTGTAGAGCAGTACAGAGCATAGGTCGACATGGTTCAGAATTTTTAAACAAGACATGAACAGTGAGTCGGATCGAATGTGATCTGTTTATCATTTCGGAGGCAGATTATTCGAATTTAAATAGACCCTTTATGCCCCACCTTACACAAAGACCAAAGGAGACCCAACTGTGCAGTAACACTCGCTTCTCTTTTGTACCCGTGCAGCTCTATCTTAAATCAATTCGACCTGTTTTCTACGTTTACTCCTTGTCTTTTTGATTTTTTTCAAAAGCATGTCAAACGAGCTCGTAATAACGGAAGGGCTATATGGTGTTTCTCCTTGGTCTTCTGAATAGGTGACGAAGACACTTCAAAGAAAAGCTGTATTCTTTATTTCTTCAAAGAAACAATGCATGTTTGCCACCTTAAGCAGTAGTTGCAAAGATCAGTAAATTGGTTGCAGCTCTCCTTTCGCGATCACTTTCCATTCCATTAAAATGGCAGCATAGTACAAACCACTGCATCATTACAATTTTCGACTGGGAAGACTGTGTGCGGCAGCTGAAGCTTGTCTTTGACCTCCAAGAGTACAACGCAGTGTTGAATTTGTTATAGATTATAAAGGTGATAAGTGAAAAGGTAAAGAGAAACTTTACTGCATGTGGTAAAAGTGTGGCATACCACTAAAATGGTAAGATGTGCATCCGTTTCAATACCGGTATCAGAGGTATCTGCAGAGAACTAATTCCTGCGCAAGTAGTATGGGTAATCTTTGCTTAGCTTAATCCTGCCCATAATCTGTCGAAGGACTTTCGTGCACTGTATACCATCTGCGCTGTAAGAAGGGGCTGCCGGATTTCCATACAGCCTTGTCGAAGCTGGGACAGAAAGATGACATTAATCAAGGCCATTTCTCAAACGAACAAAAAATATGCCACCAAGTCGCGCAAACTAAACTCCTCTGAAATTTTATTAACAATGGTTTTACAAGTTGATCCTGTTTTTAATAAAAGATATTGTCTATGGCCTTAATGCAAGCCATAAAATTTAATATTTCGAAGCCCAGAAGAACGGACGAAACCCAATTCGACGGCAACAGGTGTCCGACCTATGTGGTTCTAGCTCGACGCAGAGATGCAAAGGATTATTACGAATATTTGGGATCAGGGTACCAAATTCCAACTTCACTCCTTCCTTAATTACTGAATAAATCATGTATTCAACGAATCATGAAATCTTGCCTGAATCGATTGACACAATAAGCATGTTTACCATTTCTGCACTTCTCATATAATAATTTACATCCTAACCTATGCTGCGATGTATCACACCCCTGCCACACTTCTTTCGACTGAAAAGCGTGGTCGGTTAGTGTCTGCTTTAAAGCTTATTAAAATATGCAAGGTCTTTGCTCACTCTAGTTTTTACTTTTGCATGAGTACTTGACAACATGGACACGCCATGTGCTTCCGATCCGTCTAAATACCACTATTATTTATTTTCTTTGTGTTTACACGCTCTATTTTGCTCTGGCAAATACCAGGTCCCTGTTGCAACAAAACGTAACAAATGCATGCACATTACTTGCATGTGGAATGGATTGACGACAACTATTATGTATGGGCAAGAATGCATGGGAATCTCACTATCTTAAGGATATACCTATTCGTTGTGGTGTACCTAATAAAGCTTCTTAAGATTACTGAAATATTGCCAAATTTAGGGCTTGAACTCTACATTGCTCTCTGCTTTGCGGTGGTAGGAATAGTTTTAACAAAGAATTTGGCGAAATCTATGTTGTGCCTTAGCAAATTAGTCATTTATCCTTTTTTCAAAGTCTTTTTACAAATGCATTGTAACAGCTACATCACCCGATATGTTAAAATGATCGTTTCATTAGAGTCTATCGTGCCTATTTGGCATAAACGCAATTTCAATACTTGAGTATTCCTCTCTCGATTCATTAATTGAATAGCGCCTTCTGCAACTTTTTAGACCACATCCGAACAACCCAAGCCAAGGATGCAGAGATTCTTTTAAGAACGAGACGTCAACGAGCATTTTACGTCATCGTCGCATTAGTGTAAGTCCACTGACTTGATTGACATTGCTTCTCTAAATCTCAATTCGTGCCGACAGATGCGAGGATGTTTACCGGATCAAAACTTTGCTAGCACAGGCGATGGGTGGATGAGAACATCGATTTTCACTGCAGAAGATGGGACGACTGAGCGAATGAAGCAGTGTGCTAGCTATGTTTTCTCCAAGTCTGCAAAGGACAGATATCTCGTTGAGACTGTGTTGCGATTATGGCTTTGGAGGTAATCCATTAATCACCATATTTCGTTCTCTTCCCCTACTGTGGCAATTTGTTTGTCCCGGCGTAGCCTTTACACTCTCCTTAGTAGTAGTAACTGACCTGAATTCAGCTCGTTTGATTTGGGGTTGACGGGTTGAGTGGATAAACAAAAGTGCAGGTTTAGCCTCCCCCTAAGTTAGCCAGCTTAATATTTGTAACGGCTAATAGTTTGTAGACATCACCCAAGACGGGCGAATGTGCACTCCTTTCACTTGTTTGTTGGTTATTTTGCTGGTAGGGGCTTAAGTGGACAGATTGGCGAAGATGAAGAGATTTGTTTATTTTCTATCTATAGACCTACCCGTCTGGCGTGGCTTTGGAGCGTTTGTACGGTCCTGTCTAATGCAAGCAATCAAGTTGAATTTGCTTCATCTTCATCAGAACATCTGACCGTCGGGACACCAAAATTGATGCCTCCCTGGCGCTCTCCTGACGAGCGTTTCAGGAGAGCATTGGTTCGTTTTGATTGCATTATTACTGCTGGCAATACTAAGGATGGAGTTTGCTCACTATTGAAAGTATAGAAATGCTTCACGATGTCCTATTGCCCTTTATACGCGCATCAGTTGTTCTACCGTTCTAAGCACATCCGTATGCATGGCCTGTCTATTACGCAGAACATCGATTGACTTTAAGTGTTGCTATGAGCGTAATCCATGCAATGGAGCTGTAGATGCAAGAGATGTTGGTAGAAGGGAAGATGTCACCGTCATAGAAGTGCCTAAGGTATAGGTGGAAGTATTTAGCGCACGCATGTTTTCAACCCTATTTTCTAGTACTTGGCGTTATCGCTTACTTGTTGCAGCTCTTTTTTGAAGCGGCCTCTGATGTTTAGCTTGCAATCCTTGAGAGGACTTGGACTTCACATTCTTAGTCGCGTGGCATCGATTGGTTTAGTCCTTTTCTACGAGTCCTTTTTTGCTGTGCTTGCACAGAAAACCCAACAATTTTTCTCGAAATTTTACCAGTGTTCCTCAGGACATCCGGCAGCTGGGCTGGATGACGTGCGAATCGGAATATAAAATGAGACGAATACAAGGATGCATTGAAACCCAATCACTGACGAGGGGACGCAAAGCCATAAATGTAAAAGTGAGACTTAAAGATTCCGCTGAGAGAAAGGATTAAAATTCTACGCCTGCGCGCTGAGTGGATGAGAGCTAGCTCAGAAATAAAATGGTGTTTTTCTTATTTCACCAGAACTATTATTTAAACTCTATGAATCAAGGTGGTTCTCCAGTTTTAAAACGCATTAAAAGAAGATGGCTTTGATTTTGCAATAAACCCTGTGGATTTCAGACAAGATCTTTCATTTACTGATTTTTAGCGGTCACTTCCACAGAAAACACCATTGTCTTGGTTTTCTACGAAGGATTTTATTGCATGCTTATGTCATTTTTCGTCTCAGGTATGGATATTTCGAAGAATATTATTAGTATGGGCTTTGTATTAGACGAGCAATAGGACGCAAGATCCATCTCGAATTCAAATGCACTGCTCGTGTGAGTGAATCTGGCCGTACCATCTCATCTGAGGGACGGTGATTATGCGGCACCTCAAAAAGCAACCACTTACCACTCGCGCGTGTTTCTATAGTTTTCCAGCCTTAGTAGATTGCCATAGAAGTTTCATCACAAGTTTTGCGAGGATTTTAAGATCGCGAAACATAAAACAATCGAGAGCTAGGAGAAAATGTTAGATGAATATTTAACGCGATGTTTCATTTAAAATTTGGATCGAGTAGTCCGCTCCAAGATAGTTCTAGCATTTGTACTCTCCAAGTCAGACACCTCACGGTACGTATTGCATACTAACTCTAGCGACGCACCCGTGTTCGGCGCACTTTTACGATAGACGGGGGAACAAAAAAGTGAGTAAACTCGTTACAACCTTTGCAAATCGGCGTCAAATTAGCAAGAATTTTGACATCTTGTCGGTAATTAAACGTCTCAGTCATCACCCGATAACAAGGACGCCCATCATGAATACAAACCATCAGGGGTTGGATGGTTCGCTAACAAAGCAAGGCGAGAGATAAACTGCTTGGTTTCACGTGGGTGGCAGCATATACGCCCTCACCTGAAGGCCAATCGAGGCAGAAACAGGTAGTGTTGCAGTATGTTTAATACCATATTTTTGAGCAAGCTTAATGAACGTCGGAAGAGAAGTCCACCCAGTACTAATCTTTACACGGACCCAATCTGCGGGGGATTTCTAGCATTCGTATACGAAGCCATTTTCAAAGAGGTGAATACGTCGGGTGTGCCTGCTGGAGCAAAAGCCACAGGTTTCCCCGAGGTCGGTTTAGACTCTCTGGATTTGTTTCGAATCTGAGTCACCTAAAGCGTTAGATTGTATGGGCTCCACCTCACAGAAATTTCATTCCTGTCTGCAAAATACACTATTTAGAATCCCTGGGCAAGTGGTCAAAGTCGTCTTGACTTTGTTTGATGGCAGGTGCGATTTCGCTGCTAGAACGTAGTAAGAATTGTTGCTTCCATTAAAATAAATGGGATTGCTTTTATGCTCGTTAAACATTTTGACGGTGTCATCGTAAAACCAAACCAAAGCTTCAGGAGTTTGTCTAAAGGGGCAAGTATTGTAATGCCTGTATTATCTCATAATATTCTACAACTCCCTCATTCCACATTGTTTGGATAGACCAGAACAGATTCACTAGTATATGGAGCAGCTGGAAGGGGTGAAGGTGAGGACGAGGTGGGTAGGTGCAGGTGAAGAACAGTGAGTTGCATTTGGCATCACTTAAATTAAATGAGACCCCCACAACTTCTATGCAAGCGCCCTCTACAGTTGGTTATAACAAATAAAAGATGTTGACAGGTGTTTTAGATGGCTTGGCACTTTGCAGTGGTAAAACCAAGACCATTCAAAGGCAGTAATTTGCCAACACTAGAAAGTATTGACTTCTATCTGTTGGATAGTGTTGACTATGTTCTCATTTGTTTTATACGGTACGATAAGATAATAAAGCTTTGCAAATAATGGCATTATTTTAGACTCAGACTTAATTCTGCGTCTTGCAGGCTGCCCGAAGCTAGTTTTAGGTGAGCGTTATGATGCCGGGTACTTAAACTAACGATAAGAATGTCATCAAGATGGGTTACATTATGCGTTGGGATCAAACCTGTTTATACTAACTGCATCAGGCGTTGGAAGGTGGTCGTTAGGCCAGAGAGGTCTAAAGTGCACACCTTCCTTACTGCCTTTGATAATGACTTGATGCTGTGAATCATAAGGTCAAAAAGATGCATCAAGGTGAAGTATTAGGCGAGAGGGAAGTAAAAGAGCACATTTACAAACTAAAAGGCACAACAGCAACGACTAGAGCCCAAGTTCTATTTGGGTTTACTGGTGATGCAGCGACGATTTATTACTTATTCGACTAACGAATAGGATTGGCAATCTTGCTAAACGAAATTGTATGAAGTGGAACTGATGCCTCCTTGGGAAGAAGTTGCTATCCCGATCGCTCTCTGCTCTCTACTCGTCAGCATGAAAAGCTGCGATTCTCGGAGAGCAGTGAGCAGATTCATAAATGATTTTCAACACTGCCATGGTTTCAGTAGCTATTAGAGCACTTGCACGCTCACAATCAAGCCATTCCCTTGACTTAGATGCTTCGGTAGAGTACACAGATGTCGGAACTCTGGTTCTTTTGCCATTATTTGTCCGATGCTGTTAGAGGAACGAATAAATGCGGATCCAAACATATATTTTAAAGTGCTTTGTAGCCTGATTTTAATCGAATCTGCAACCGGCAGTAAACAAAGCAACAATCAGAAAACCCACCTTGTGAAGCTTAGTACGTAGCCCAATTGAATGAACACAGACAGAAAACAGCATAGTACCACCCAATCTAAGTAGACTTTTAAGAGACTTAAATTTGGATGCCTATGATCACTGCAACAGCCCTACAGCAATTCTGTTGGAGACTGAAGTGAACTGTGAAACTCAAGAAACTATACATACACTTATGCAGCTCTTATGGATTGACAGAACATGGGCGCCTTGTGTGTGAACAAGTATCGTCACGTTCAGAACACGCATGTATACACAAGTGGGAGTTGTGGGACGACGCTGGATGCATAAGAACCAGCATTAAAGTGCTGACAGAACGTGGTGGTCGAGGGTGGTAGTGCAGGTTGCAGCGATTATTGACGCATGCATTAATCGAGACCGGTCTGAACATGTCTGTTAATGAGAACAGTACAGGATTCGATTCACATTGTCGCCGTACCAGCTTTCACCGACGCGAGCCTGTATTGGTAGGGTGTGACTGTTGACGTGGCTTAAGAACGATTGTCGGTAAAGCCGTTGTCATCAGACCAGCATCTACTCTGGCGCCTCAATTTACACTTTAGTGACAGGGCTGCAGGTTAATATAGTTAATAAAGTTAATAAAGTTAAATCAAATGATCAGCATTGATTTACCCAAAGTGACGCCGCTGCATTGGATTTTACTGCCTGTATGCAGCGTTCATCAAATTATGCGACTACACAGCCTCCACTAATGTTCGCAACCACCGCAGTTGAAATTAATAGTCATACACATAGCGAGAAACTCACAATAACGTCATTTTCTTGGTTATCTAGCGCAAACATTATCAATTAATTTCAAGGAAGTGACGTGTCTATACTTGATAAATCATTTTAGGTTTGTCCGGTTATAATTATATTTGCGCATAAGGAATACCAAAAGTGATTGCAAAAGGACTGAAGCAGTGGATATGGCATCGCGCAGTGAGAGCCAACGAGGAAGGTAATAGATGATTATAAACAATAGCCAATTCCATGCAGCTATGAAGAACACCAAAACCACAACTGAGGTAGGTGGTAGACCACAAGTCATTATCACAGGATAAAAGGATGCGTGCAGCTGTAGACCTATCAACAAAGAGGTTGTTCAGGTAGCAATATCTGTCAGTACTAGGTGCACGACCTAGTCGCTCGTTTGAGCAGCAAACAATGCTCGGACCAATTAAATATAGCCTCAGATCTATAGATACCGAAACTCGGGTTCCTGCTTCAGTGATTGTGATAATCTTTCAGACTTATCGATGTGAATTATAAACACTTGGACCTCGACCGAGTCTAATCACTCAGGCCAATAGCGCGTCTAAGCATGAGTAAGTGGATAAGGATTGCCTTATTTTAAGAACAATATTCATGATAATTATCGATCAAAGCCAAAATTAAAGCGATGGTCTTGTGAGAGGTACACCCCCGAAACTGTACACTGAACATTGATTGAATATATAAGGTTAAAAGAGCAAGATTCGGGCGTATGCACAAGATTCAGATTTCGGAGACGCATTCAATTGCTAACTTAAAACCATATGCCGATAAAGTACACTGACTTTCTTAATACAAATTCTTAAGTGTCTAATGCAAGATGTCGGGTACTAAAGAAACGAAAAAGCGTGTAAGCCCATTTTAGGTACGATTTTGAGTGAACTTCTTCAAAAGAGTTTTAACGAAAAATGTGTCGTTAAAGAGGGGGGAGAATTCTTCCCCTACCAGCGAAATGACATATTCGTAACCCGCATGATCGAAACCCTGTTATCGTGCTCTGAGCGCTGCTGATCACATAAGGTTTGGCTGCAAATTGACAAAGCGCAAAGCAAGCAATCGAACATGCACACAGAAATGACTCAATCACCACTCGTCGAGATGGGAACTCAAATCGCCTCAAGATCCAACTCTAATGTGTCTATCGCTCAGTACGACGTTTTCATATATTCGACGCTTTTGCTCAGTGTTATGCCAAACTGACTAAAGGGACGTTGAAAGTCCAAATAGAAAGCTGGAACAGTGATCTCCGTTGCAGTATTCATTCATGGTTACGTTAAACGCTTTGTGTTTTTTACTGACAAAAGTAAAAGCAGAGTGGCCTGTTCTCCAACCTGTTCCATCTTGCTGCACAACGGCTTCCCACAAAAGTATTCAGTGTTGTCATGGCTCTCACCCCACTCGGTCATGAGATTTTTGCATGAGTAAGGAGAGGCACATTTGGCAGCCATTCATTTTCGTGCCAAATGCTCTCCCAACTGCGTCAATCCTTTACTTGTCCATTACCAGAAAAACATGGATAGAGGTAGTGGAATAAGGTGGGAGGACGAGGGTAGATAGACAGGCAGACTATGCATACGAATCCAGATAAGTGGTAGTAAGAAAGCACTTAAGAACGAATTGTCCAATTTTGCAAAAAGTCCAGAAATTCATACGCGGGTTAGCCTCTGAACTCATTGAACATATCGCATTGGTCTATGTAATTCCATCACAGGAGTTGTGGAGTTGCTTTTTGCCACCAACCCATGCAAGTGATGATGGCGTCTACGCCATGGCCGATATATGGGACAGCCATGGACACAATTGCAACCATGATGGGGCGCCATTGGTAGCAGTTTGATTGGCAGCACTGACTCAGCTACAAAACTGATTCTATCAACTCCTATCGTACTTCGAACCGGCCTATATTCAGCACAAAACAAAAGCAGTTATATGTTCTTGGGTAAACTCACAAAAATTTAGCTCCATACAAATCCTTACGATTTATTATAGCCAAATTAGTCAATAACGTCTCTACGAGTTCATAGCTTGAATACGTGTAGAAGATGGAGAAAAGCAAACAAGCTGCTAGCAAAATGACGAAGTGATTAACCCAACTAAGAGGTTGCAGGTAATTTAAGAATTCAGAAGCTAGAAGAGATCAGCACTGTTGCAATGTATTTGAGTTGTGCGGGAAAAAGGAAAGGAAGGAACTCGGTTTCCGAACGCGCATCGTCAAAGCGATAACTACTAACGCAAGGATTTCAGAAGCATAGCCCTGTTCGGGCAGTCAACACGCGACTACTCTGATAAGTTCTTCCACTTTTCATCACCCGTTGGGTAGGCCCAACTGACTTGGGTGTAACTTGAGTACCTTCACAGGCAAAGTGTCGTAATTCTTGTGTGAAAATGCATTTCATCCACTTGAGTACCCCAGTCGCACTTTTGTATTGACATTCCTGTTTGAATAAGGCCCTTGTTATTGTGCTGTAAGCTGTGCCAATCAGTATCAGATAAGATGAAACAGCAGGGAGTCGACTACACTGTCAAGAGCCATGCTAACACTCAAGACTCAATCCTTTTTATAATTACATAATTCAGTGCCTTATATCTACTGCTTCTTAATGAAGCCGAGGTAGCATTATTTATTGACATTTATAAAGCGAGATGATCCATGCACCGAGGCTCCCATTATTGGTGTATGCCTTCCGACTTCATGTTGTAACAAGAGCTTTCCAGATAGATGATTGATTTAATCTGTGGGTCTATAGCAAATTCTAATGCCGTTTTCAGCGATGTATAATCGATCATCATTGTTACTACTGAGTTTCTACAAATTTTAGGAAATTCTAACGTTGAAGACTACTAGAACAGTTACATCTGTCGTTTAAAAGTAGAACATAACGACAGTCACAGTTAAAAATGACTTCTACATTAGCCTATCCACGATAAAAGTCAAAAGTCCTACATTTACAAATCTCACAATAAATTCCCACCACTTTTATGCATTTTACACAAATCGAATCGGCGAACGTATACGCATTCGCAGCCAGATAAATAAATATAGCATAACTCACAAGGGCATAATTCTCAAAGTTGGCACTGTGCTTTGCACCATTTTGCCTCAAGCCGTTGTTAACTTAAACATTTAAATGACCTAATTATATGAATTGTTGCAAAAATGACTCCGGCTTAAAACAGGCTAAAGTAAGGAGACGGTCTCTATTCATAAAGTTGTAAATCATTCGTCAAATGTTCTGTAATTGACAAATTTAATCCTGCATTAATTTTAAACTCTTCCTATTCTTTGTATACCTTCATGCTTTCAGGTTTCTGGGTTGTTAATTTATGAGGGTTGTATGCGTAAGATTTATGGAACCATTTTTCGCCAAATCACTTGTGTTAACCCGTAAAATCGTCGTAGCCTACCATTATACTGGAAGACTAAAATTCCTCTGTGTTTGCCGCTTATTCGTGATTGTCAATATTTCTAAAAATAGTTGACATTAGTCCAGGTAATATAAATGCTTTGTTTTTATTCCTGTGGAGTGTGATAACGCTCTAAAATCATACGTTTGGATGTTGCTTCATCACAGACCTTTTATCTTGGGTGTGGCTTCTCGTATTGCGCATTGTGTCATCGATTACTACTTGGGTGTGTGTGCGTTCTTGTGTGTGTATCACAATGAAGATTGCTGTGCAAAGGTAACACGAATCACTTTTTTGTCATGCGCCCATCTCGAGGTACATTACTTGATCTTATAATTTAAGGCTGTAAAAACAAATGCATGCGAAGTTCTGAAGCCATTCCTGAGGTAAAATAAACCATGCTGAATTTCTCTGCCTATTGCGCTTACCTGTAATCATAATAATGTACGCACCTTAAGGAGTTCACTTACACCTCTCCAAATGATATGGACAAATGAAATAAAAGTGGGCTCGTGAAGGCTTTATTTAGTGTCTAGATGTATAGCCAAAATACAAAAGTGTAGCTATTCACTGTGAGTTAGGGTTAGATGATTACATTCAAACAATCATATTGCATGCGTTTGTGGCCTCGCGATTCGCAGAGTTAAACAAAGTAAAGACAATGCGTGAGCCAAATCATTTATTTAGCTTTTCACGGGCACGAGTCCGATTCTTCTGTTAGCGTAACTGAGTACTGAGTCTCCAGCATTTGGCGTTTCAGCTCGAAATCCTCTCTTGTAGCATCTTGATCGATATCCATCCACTCGATCATCGACTCACACATTGTGAGTATGTTCTTAATTGACTCCTCTGATGCCATTTGCTTTACCTTTTCACTCTCCGTTTTTGATATTATGCTAAAGACATAGTTCTCCAAACTAATCTTTGCTTCAATTCTGCTCCTCTGCATCTCATCCACTTGCTTGAACTTCTCCGCATCACTCAACATTTGCTCTATTTCCTCCTCTGACAGACGACCCGTGTCAGCAGTGATGGTGATGTTGCCCTGCCTCTTCGCCGACTTGTCCACCGCCGACACATTCAGAACGCCGTTTACATCGATATCGAAGGTCACCTCAATCTGAGGTTCACCACGTGGCGCAGGTGGGATGCCTGACAATTGGAACTTGCCCAACAAGTAGTTGTCTTCCGCCATCGCACGTTCACCCTCATATACCTGGACTAACACAACTGATTGATCGTCTACACATGTGGAGAATAACTTTGTCTTCTTAGTTGGGATTCTCGTGTTGCGCTTTATCAGCGTCGTCATTAGCCCACCTGTCGTCACCACACCCAGTGAGAGTGGGATCACATCCAGTAGCGTAAAATCCTGCACCATCTCCGACCTGTCACCAGCCAGATTGGACGCTAACAACGCTGCTCCATAAGCCACTGCCTGATCTGGATCGATGGACTTGTTCAGTTTACTGGCACCGAAGAAGTCCTGCAGCATCTTCTCCACCTTCGGAATACGCGTCGATCCACCAACCAAAACTATCTCGTGAATATCATCTTTGTCTAACTTTGCATCACCCAGCGCAGTCTTTACTGCATCCATCGTTTTAAGGAAGAGGTCTGAGCACAGCTCCTCAAATCGGGTCCTTGTGATGGACGTTTTGAAATCGATGTCCCCACACAACGATTCCACGTCTATGTTCGTGTAATCAGTTGAACACAGCATCTTCTTCGCTGTCTCACATGCCTTCCTTAGGCGGCTAATGGCCTTTTTATTGGATGTCAAATCTTGTCCCTTGTGCTGCTGATTGAATATTTTTACAAAATGTTCCACCATTCGAGAAACGAAATCCTCACCACCCAAATGTGTGTCACCACCGACCGCCTTCACTTCAAATTTTCCCTTCTCAACGGACAAGATGGACACATCGAATGTACCACCACCCAAATCAAAGACGAGCACATTGTGCTGCTTCTCACTTCTCCTATCTAAGCCGTAGGCAATGGCAGCCGCTGTTGGCTCATTAATGAGACGCAGCACATTCAGGCCAGCTAATTTTCCCGCGTCTCTCGTAGCCTGACGTTGATTCACATTAAAGTACGCCGGCACCGTAATTACTGCGTCTTTCACCTCCTTGCCCAAATACGCCTCCGCTGCCTCCTTCATCTTCGATAGCACCATAGATGAGATCTGCTCTGGGATAAAGTGCTTTGCCTTGCCACGAATTCGCACCTCAATCTTTGGTATCTCGCCTGCATCAATGACTTTGAATGGCCAGTGCTTAATGCTTTCTTGCACGGCTTCATCGCAGAAACGACGCCCTATTAGACGCTTTATATCGAACACGGTGTTGGCGGGGTTTGTTGCTGCCTGGTTCTTCGCGACCTCACCAAAGAGACGTCCTCTATCTGTGAAGGCTACATAACTGGGCGTTGTGCGGTAACCTTGCTCGTTGGCAATGATTTCTACCCTGCCATTTTGAAAAACACCAACACACGAGAAGGTAGTGCCCAAATCGATACCAATAGCCGGACCAGTTGACATAGTTCTGAGAACGCTCAATTACTTACGCGTATGGTTTGATAATAATAGATGCCACGATCGTTACATTGTTTTATACCTACTGTATCTGCTCTTAAAGAGCATCTTCAGGATTCGTGCACTTGGTAAAATGTTTCTATCCAATCAGAAGCTGTCGATGTTTTATTCGTGGCTGGAGAATCACACTCGTGGATGCTGACGCACAATGCAGGCTCTGGCTTGTTAGCCTTTGTAAGCGAGTCTTAGTGTGAGAAGTGGTGCCATGTTTGTGCAGACGTGTAATAGCAGATACGTTAGGGTGTAGACATGCTGCTGTAGTGACTCATGACCAGTACTATCCTTATACTTTCGAGGCCATCTGATGAGTGAGGACTGCATGCTCTGGTTATCACCGGCTTACACAATGTTATGGATGCTACTAGCACGAGTTGGTTACTTAAGAACACAGCATTAACAGTTGTTTCAGTGCAGCGTTTCGGAGTCAAAGTGCGCTGCATGATTGAGCTACCCGTTGGGGTAGTAGTAAGTAGAATGTATACTTGTGTCTGCGGTCACCATATTTAAGTGTAACTGGTCTTGGTTAGTAAGAAAAATGGAGGAAGAAAAAGTATCTAGCCAAAGTAATTAAAATTCGCCGCATTTTAATCTAGTAGACCGCGATAAAAACGAGGAATCAAAAGAAGAATTTGACGCAAGGTAGGCATAAGGGTCGGGAGAGGACAGAGATATATGTGGCGATGACAGTGGTGCCAATAATTAAAGTATTTAAGTGCTTTGGCCTGACCGAAAAAGTTAGCTGACTTTGGTTTCATAGGTATCCAGGGTGCTTACGTCATACTCACGTCCGCACGCACGGCCTCAAAGCTTCCGCGCTATTTGATGCTGTGCAGGGTGTTTGAGCAATCATCTAACAGCTCCGAAAGCCTGAAATAACTAACGTCAATATTTATTGAGATTGATCCGACCGCACAGCGAAAGTGAAATCACCTCTTCACGCCATTTTCGGTTCCCTTGACAGGATGATTCGATATGGTTAAATCATTTTTTCCAGCTAAGGCCTAGAATAAATTACGCAGTGCTTACATATGCAAAACAGTGTCCATTTTCATGCCACTTTATTGTACAGGGTCTGAAGGGGGAGGTCAAGTAGAGCATAACAGTAGATTAAAATTTCATAAAGCCTGTTTTGGTCCGTTGTTTTGCAGGCGTAGGATTCGGGGAAGATGTTGTCATGATGGCAATAAGCAAACATTTTTGCGATCGAAAGTATATAAGGCTAAGTCTGCTGCTTTGCACGTATATCTCAAAGCGAATGGACGGGGAGCAACGTGTTTAAGATTACTTTTGGAAACTAGGTAAGTGGCTGGCTGACTGGAACTAGAAGAAGGGATGAAGAAATGGGTAGACTATGATGTTACCTGCTAGCTCTACTGAAGAATGACCTATATATGACATTACAAGATTTGGTTTCGAGAAATAATAGCAAGACTAAGGCAGCGATATCAATCCCTTCGGAGCATGCTCCCAATCGTCTGTTCAACCAAATTTAGTGTGCAGCTCTGCGATGCCTGATAATAAAATATTGGTGGGATTGCAACCCAAACATTACAATGCAAAAATAGAGGTAGTCCTGAGACAATCAGTACAAATTAAAAGCCTCACAAAACGCGTAACTATGCGCAAAGCAAAAGGTATTTTTAAGAGATACCAAACTGATACGCTACGGGAATGCAGCTGAACAAGGTCGCCTACAATTTCACAGCTACTTACAGAAAGTTAGTCGCGTTGGTGTCTAAACAAAATGTGGATTTCAACTAAGGCTGTGGCAGGGTTTTGAGTTGACCTGAGTGCAAACGGCACGCATGGTATAAGCTAGTGAATTGCAAAGCACCTGGGAAGGCCGATTTCATGCTATGCAAGCTTATTCATTTCAAGTGCAGTCGGGCAAACTCGAAGAGATTGGGAACGACCCCTAATAGTGATGAGGAATTTTTCATTGTCCACCTTGGTCCAAACTGTCGATGGTGCCTCTTCGAAAGAGGATGTTGGTAATTACTAAATACTATATGCACTTATAATAGGAAGCATGGATCAGGATTAATATACAATTGCGTCCAGTTTACATGCGTCCACTGTCAATGCGATATTGCTAGCGATTTCACAGTGCTTAAAAACTTAGATTATCCTCAATGCTGTGCGCTTATAACTACATGAAGCAGTTGCAATCGAAAGAGCTCAGGTTAGTAGGCACTTGCCTTTTATCTCGCTTATTAATTGTCGGTAAAGTATCAGTAACAATATATTAATGCCCTTTTGAGGGAGGAAAGTGGTTAGCACTAGTAGCAAAAGAGAGCCTGAGGTTATTTTGATCAAGACAGGTGTTGATAGCCCTCAGCAGCATGGTAGTGGTTGTTGTTGTTGTGTCATCCCTATAGCTTAGTCGGCGAAGAGGGCGCCGTACTTATGGCTAGAAGTTTGGGCTTCCGAGCATTTCAGAGGCATTTATTCTCCCTCCTTTCTCCTTTCCATTTCCTTCTGTCTTTGGCTATTTGTCAGTCCACCCACTGGCAAAAGATAAAGCCGTCCGTGTCTTAATGGTGGATTATGATTTGGTTTCGCTGTCAGGGTACTTCTCGTCAGACCTTCTGGAGCTAAAATATTTCAAGACATCTTTGAGTAGCTTCTGAATGATTTGGGTAGACCCGAATCAGCGTTCAAGATACTCCTTAACTACAGAAGGTGTCATTCCTCTTGTCCTCGTTGTTACTTATTCAAAGCACAAAATCGGCATATCCAGAGCTCGAACTCGTCGCGTAACGGCGTTGTGTTGATTTTTGAACCATCCCAGGGGCATAAACTACCAGCACCACAATTTAAACAGCTCAAAAATCAAGGCTATGGTCGCGACACTGCAGTAGATGTTAGAAAGTCAACTCGCCATTTGATAGCTCAAGAGTGTTTGCATGAGATTGCGTTAAATGGTAAAGGCTTGAGTGGGCGTCTAGCTGAAAGGAGATAGTAGCTCACCGCAGCGTGGACCGAGGAAAATGTGCGATAAGCATTAAATACTTGAGTAACTTTCTCATTTTTTCATTAGTTGAAGCTTGGCATTGTGTAAACAGTAGGTTTGGTGCCACGTTACTAGTAGTCGAAGGTGCTGGTAGGTGAAGTCTTGGGCACCTTTGCTGCTTTCATTTACTCCTGATCCCTTCTCGGTTCATAGTCCTGACTAGGCTACATTGTCACGGCCTAGACACGGGCACGTTATTTGTCGAGTGTGGCATTCGAAGTGACATCCGCAAAGATAAAACCCATTGCAGTCTAGGTTCAACTGAAAGACTCGTGCTTAGGGCGTATATCCAGTGGAAGCAAATTGGGATAGCAGCCCAGCCTTCGCCTTTCTTCTCAATCTGATGAGCTGAATTAGGGAAATCATATTACTGTTGTTTCCGGCGCCAACGTACAACGGGACGATCGAACTCCTTCAATGCTGTCTCCATTTTATAACTGGGTCTGAATTAATGTGATGACATGGCCTCCTCACTCCGCGTCAATTTGTGAAGCTTCACCGTTTCCAGCTAAGTCAGACAAGTCTGTACCCGATGCAATTGGTGGAAGGGTCGATGTGAGGTTGATTGATGTTAGAAACGGTGTGGAGCACAGCATTCGCTTCAGCTCCTAAATTGCCTCATCATTAGCCGTGTTAGCATTAACAAAGCAGGTCATAACAGCAGAAATGCATACACCAAATCAAAGTTGTGCGCCACTACGCTAGTGTGCCATTCTCTGGCACCTTTGCAGCAATTTTCATCATTTCTCTCACTTGTGATGAAAAGCGCTCGGCTTCGTTTAAGTAGTAAGAATAATCTCTGCGGCGGAGTTACGACTGCGTGGTGGCAAGGACATTCCAAAAGCCTCACCGAGCATTTCCTATGAAGCCACTCAGGAGTTGGCTCGGGGCACAACTGCGAGTTCATTGCAAAATAAACCCTGGAAATTTCATTTTCCTCACCTAGCACGTAATGTGCGGCACATGTCTCGCTTCATACCGTCCTTGAGGCCTCCGGATTACCTGGAAACTGAAATGCGCATTGTCTGCTGAATGGTGCATAAGAGGTGATAAGTAGCATTCTGAAAGAAGTAAAATAAGTTTACAGAATCCGTATTATAAAAACTTCAAGCAGGATGTTTACACTGACGCGTTAAGTATGCACAGAATTTGGAAAAATGACATTCTTTAAGTAGTTGCCAATAAACTGTAGGAGGTGAAGGTACCTTTAATATCTAGAGTTGAGTGGTACAACAAGGCGGCACTCATAGCTTTAACACAGCCTATTCGCGTCCAATCCATCGTTTGCAAGAAGAACTGCAGGGAGATAAGCCGTCTCATAGGATAAGGGACACTTAAGAGAATAGGAAAGTACGCCCGCATAGCTGCGGGAAATGGAGTATAAGAGCGACACAGGAAGAAAGAGAAGTAGACCTGTCGTAACAAGATGGCTAAAGAGAAATATTTTATTGTGCTGATGTGCGTCTGCATGTGGGACTTCGTGTGCCCAGAGAGTTAGTGAGAACTACCAGACGTACAACTAGCAACACGAGATAAGCCGAGATAAGCTGAGTAAGTTAGTTGACAATTCTTACTCCATTCGCCTTATGGGTTGTAGAACTTTTTAGATAAACCTTATTATTGCCAAAAAATTTTAAATTTTTCCTTTATACTAAGTTAGGAAAGCATCTCATTGTAGAAGTGCTTCGAAGATTTTACTTGTGTCATCGCCTGAATCCTCTGTCACAGAACTCATCGCAAGCGAAAAACAATTCATTTTGAAATTTCGCAAAGTTGCGCACATTCTTAGCGGAGACCACTAGAGACTTTATCACTGCCATCGAATCATGCCTAGTTTTAGCAGTGATAAATCACAATCACGCTCTCAGATAGTATGTGTCGATCAGAAGTGGCAATAAAAGCGAGCAACGAATGGTGTTCAGAAAGTCTAGGGAATGACTTCGTTTGCTGGAAGCTGTCTTACTGAGATCGTTCGCTTTGTGCATAAACATCTAGTCCAACCTCCTTAAAAGCCTCTATAGTAGACGCGGACGATGAAGAAATCTTGTGGGCTACTTTGCAGTTGCAACCAATCACGGCGTGTATAGCCAAGACGTTAAAGCAATGACATTAGATTCGTCTCTAAATGTTAAAGGAAACAAGGTACATTTGATTCCCTTGCACGTTCAAAACGCTCCTGCTGTCATTCGCTTGATGTGGAACAAAGAATATCAAACAGGGCTTGTACTATCGAATTTATCTTTGTACTATTTTGACGACAGCGCAATAACAATGAATTTTGCAAAATTAATATCCGCAATTCATCGCTAATTCCCTTAGCAGGTATCTAAAATTTGACCTTATTGGAAAATAGATGAATCCTGGATCTGATATGCAACAATGCACACAAGTTCCTGAGGTTTGACAACTTCATTCATCCGATTTTTCCTTCGTATTTCTGCCCAATGGTTGAGACTTACGTATACATACAAATTTGCTTTTGTATTTTTATTCTATTGCCATTAATATTGCAATTAATATGCATAAGAGATCTCGGTTCTGTTTCGCGTTTATGAACTTTGATAAGTAGACATTTTGCAGGGCGATTTATATAAAAACGGTGATTTACGGAACCCACTTAATAGGATGCTTGAGAGTTTTAACACATGCTTACCGATTAATTCGTCAGTTGAAAAGCCTCTGGCTTAGCTATAAATAAAAACCGAGAACAACTCGCTGATGAAATAAGAGCTACTCCCTCAAACCACAAAGCCTCTGAATTACCTTTGTTGAATTAGTGACCGTAACACTAAGGGCGTACTTTTGATGTGAAATGAGGGTGATTATTGCTTAAACCAGGAGTACTTCTTGTTTAGAAAATACTGCATCTGATTCTTTGGCTCAATAACATTTGCAAGCATTCCTACTGGCCTCAGATGGTATTTTGCATTCGTCAAAGCCATCTGGCCACCTTGCTGGATGAGATTATCCCCTCCACTCTAGATTTATAAGTAAATGTAAGGAAACTCTCGCACAACAGAACTGTGTTGGGCTTGGCGCTCTGTGTGCTTTGCCGCCGATGTGTAGCAGGATCGCACGCAAATAATATAACCGTTGCAATATTGTCCGCATCTGATGAGATTTGTTCCCCTTGGTAGAAATTTGGCAGAGTTTAAGTCTTGTCCACTGATTTGGTCTCTTATTCGACAACCGACTCTAATTTCTTCCCCTTCGTCTATCCACCCATTATTGCTTAGTATGTCTTCAATATAGCTCGCCATGCGATGCGTTGAGTGGTGAAATGCGTGCTAGTGTCATACGTCTCGGTCGTAGTGAGATGACATGCGTAGGCATTGCTAACACTTTTCTACTAAGTGAAGAAAAATATTTAAAAAAAAAATAGGCAAGGCACTGACTTTAGGTAGCAGTCTGAAAAGGCGCTGGTTCAAATCCCACTGCTGTCATTCTCTTTCGTCCAATCCATCTTGACATCACCCCCAGATTTAACACAATATGGTGCCTCAGCAAGCCAGAGTGGTGAAGGTTGCAGGCGTAGGAGTATATCTAGAGCATTTAAATGGTTTGCAGTTTCTCATGGTTAGATAAGCACCTTGCGATTCAGAAGGGCTTTGCTAAACGTCGCATCGCTGGTGGCGAATGAGCCAGTGAAGACGGGACTTGAATTACAAGCAAGAAACTGGTCGTGGGACTCATTTTGCACACTAAGTGTAGCAACTTAACTGCACCGGTGCATGGCTGAGGCTACTAATACTGTTTTCCAAGGTGATGTGATGACCATGTCGACTTAAAGCTCACCTATTTCGATGTCATGATCCGTAGAAACTGCTGGGTGGGAAACTCGAAGGTGATGGAAAAATTTAAAGTATAGCTCTTGCTCAAAGTGGCATGCAGTCTGCTGCAACTGCCATTTCAGAATGCACTTGTGAACTTCAAATACATAATGTTATACGTACCTTTTACGCACTGTCTGGAAAAGAAGGAAAATGTGGACATTGGATGTGAAAGCAGTTGTTAGGGCTTGCACTTATCATTTAATGGAATTTGGTGATCTCTTATTCAACTTCAGTTGCAGAAGCGAGTACCGAACAAAGTTTTCGGGGTCGATGGTTAATCTGTTCACCTTTTGCGGCATATGGAACGCATTCAGACTAATCCGATACTTATAAGTTCACTGGTTTGCGTCTTGAAGTGCAACCGCCAGTGATAAGCATTGGCTGATACCCATAATTATTTGCCACTGCAAGTTGTGAGCCAGTCCTTACCAATATTCCAGTAGAAGAGCTATTTAAGCACTTGAACTAAGCTGCGGTTCGCATCTTTCCTGCACACCAAGATTCCTACGCTACAGTGAAGAGCTTTTTAGCATTCAAGCTACATCATCTTTCAAACCGTCATTGATCGCTTGAGACCGATAGTGCGGTCGAATTTTCATGGCAGTTCCCACTTGACTAGATGGAACATGTAATGGCTATTGTACCCAATGAGCTAGTCCTCCTAAGTGTTATCACAGCTACGCCTACTTACTTCTATAGGGACAAAAGCTATGCATACTGTAGAAGACCAAAAACAATTCTTAAATTTAGTCTGCTGATGTTGAGGGAGAAAGTCTCATTGAAATAAACTTATTGCCGCAGACAGTATGCTGCGGCTGTTCTAAAATTTCCACTGTTATGTTTTTTCCTTCGAAGCACATGCTTCTGACAAAGGAACGAAGGAAGGTACGTCTTTGTAACACCCATTTGCGTACAAATTATGGAAAAATTAAGGTAGTAATTCATGTTTTTAATGTTTTTACTGTTTTTTTTTTCAAAAAGGAACCTCCTCTCTTATAAACAACTTATATTTAAGCCAAAAACACAAAAGAGAAAAATCTTTTACTGCAAAATGTGGCACTGGTGGCTGTTGCATGGAACACTAATAAAATGGAACGCGCTGAGCACTATGCAATTTATTTGGTCTGAGATTGCTGAAGTTGCCTTTGATTTGCTTTCTTATGCACCCCACGACGAAAAACTTCTTGCAACCTACTTGTACAGTTAGTCTAGTCATTACCAGGATAAAAATTATGTATTGCTCCAGTATTTCCCAGAATCTCCATCTCACTTGTCGAATCAAAGTATAATAAACGGTGTCCCTTTAAGACAGCGGTGAACTGTGACTAGTGTGGACATGAACAAAGCGCTGCCAAACAGTTAATAAATCCTTACCATTCGACTTCTCCTCTTGAGATTATCGTTTGGGTTGACAGCCGAAGTTACAGTCAAGTCTAGGTGGTCACATAAAAAGCGATCCGGCGCACACTCCAACTAGACGGCTAAAGAAGTTAGTTGAGTAATGCTTTGCCTTTCCTGACGAATTTCTTGACAACAATTTGTGGTTATATGTCATTAGTTACTAATCGACGAATCCGGCGATGGTTTTTTGGAGTAACTTTTTTCCTTTTTTTTCACTTCATAGCACTTGCGTAGGCACAAAATTCACATATCATTCTGTCTAAAGGCTTTCTGTTTTGGATGCAGTTTGAATTGCTTAACCTCAAGGTGTTTCCTGAGGTGTTGTTTTTAATCGACTTCAGAAATGAGTTTAATTTACTGGAAATGAAAGTAAATCTATGAGTTTAACAACTTCACATCTCTGTCGCTCATCCACCCATAAATATCAAGTCGCACTTTGAAACACAAATTCGACACGATTTTTGCTTAGAATGCCTTGAAACGTTTTGGCACAACTAAATGGTAAATACACCTCAAATTAAATCTGCCAGAGAATTAACGGACAGTTCTTCCATCCTTTCATCTAGATTCACAAATGAGTTCAAGAAGGAAGGAGGACTGTCGTGATAAGTGGCTAGTCGTTTCCTTTTTAAGCTCTTGGTGTCCAGTGTGCGTGGGTAAACTCACTTTTCAAGCACTGAACTTGAATTCGCCTACCTTCTTTGAGGGCTTTTAAGGGCATGCCATTTGATTGCCGCCTTACCCTGAACGGCAGTGAGTGAATTTCGTTGCTTGGACGGTATCAGATCCTTGTCTCCACTAGTCGGAGTGTTCCAATCTGTCAACCATAATACAGATACGCATGCATTGGAAGGAGGATGCAGTCCCTACACAGTCAAGCACCGCAACAAAGGTGGAATATTTATGAGCTGGTAAACAGTCAGCGCTATTACGTGGTCACTTCCAGCAATTAGACCGTACATTAGAAAAAGCGCTTTTGACCTCCTGTGCGTTACAATAGTTGACTTCTTGTCCTGAATGGCAACCGTAGCTGTTGGGCAATAATGTAAAGCATATACAGAGAACATTATGAATAGGCTGGAATAGTAATTTAACATGGCATTTTCTTTGAAGTGAGTCCTCTAAAAATGAGGTGCTGACCTACATTGAATCACCGGGACCGTCAAAGTATAGGACGAATTCATTTTAGTAACAATAGTTATTTGCAGATAACCACGCAAAGTTGTGAATACAGGATTCTAAGACGTTTTATTTTCCTTCTAACTTCGCAATGCACATTAGAAACGAGACCTGTGCACGCGCGCACGTGTAATATTGACGGACGTGAAATTAAGAAGGAAAATAATGCGACAAAGAAGGCATTAAGTATTACTGAGCAAAAGATGAGATCATCATTGGTAGACTCACAGACTTCCAGTCACACGGTACGTAAGCCCTGCATTTTGCAATGCAACTTCAGAACATGCCTGACCTCTCAAAAATAAGTTTGAGGAGAACCAGTAACTCAGGAATACTGGTTCTATCGACCCCTAAATCAGATAGTTAATGGGCTAAATTATCGTGGCGGAGGGCTCCTCGCATTGTTATTTGTGGATTATCGCATAGGCGCGAGTTACTTATGTAGGCGCGCCCATTACTTCGATAGTAGGGCAGCAGAAACTCCACTAGTGTGTCTGAGTTCCATATCAATTAATCCCATTATCGTTATCAAGCATATCTACCACCGCCTCTGTGGTCTTAGCACTAACCTAGGTCGACCAACGATCCTTAGCTACATTTATTTGCGCCTAATTCAATTATCAGCCGATGAGGAAGAAGTGCTGAGCAAGAGCTGATTACAAGAATGCTTAGTGGAAAGAACCGTAAAATAAAAACCTGCACAAAGTCAAATTGCGCATTTCTCGAGATCAAATGTTCCCTCAGCAAAATGAGCTATACAAGTGCCAATTTTGAAGCAAATGGCAGTCATAGACAGCAGTAGGCGTTTGTTGCATTTTCGTCAAAAATAGTTGTTTCTTCTATATACAGTTTAATGACTGGGATTGGAATGAAAAACTCCTGAACCCGTCTGCATTATGATTAGATCCTTGAATCGTTGCACAAAATGCATGGAGTGTGCACTACGTTTGCAAGAGAATTTATCACTGCTCTGCTGACAAAAGAAAAGGAAGCAGATCTCAGTTTTACAGCAATGGTAATTTTGAGGACTACCAAACATTCAGTGATGCCTTTGAGGAACGTCACCCCTTCCATTGACCTCGAGCATAACAATGAGAATGATACATTGCCAGCTGCATAGACGACTCGATGCACTCCTTAGTCTTTGGCGAAACTTCGTGTCCTTGTATTTTGGCGTGGCGGCCTTTGCTGCCGTAACATAGGGCCGGAGTGCCCCAAATGGCAACTGTTGTCATTGGACAAGATCGTAACGCGGATGTGGTAAACAGCGGTCCAAAGGTAGATCGATGATTAAAACTCGGTAGGTCTTTCCTTGAATTTCATTCACCTCAAATTCGATGCTAATCCGCACAGTGCAAAGAAAAGCGCCGGAAAAGAGGCCAAATTTATTCCAGGCCGAATATCTGTAATGCAGGTGACCGCGGACAATTCTGTGTAAGTTCAGAGAACATTCTATATCCTTGACCATTTTCGAATAAAACACTAAAAAACGGCGTTTGCGCTCACCTGCGCCTTGCATTTTGACTGCGTTCGCGTTAGCTGTGCTTCAAGTCTGCCAATGTGCATTTAAAGTCGAGGATCAACCAGTCACTTATGTATGCATACGCGACTAAACTGTCAGTGCAGCTCGCTGGGGCACAGGTTAGAGTTCGGTTTCCTTTAAATGATCCCTGGCCTTCATTGATCGGCCTCATCTTCGTTAGCTTTGCCAGACTCTTGCTGATTGCCTTGAATCAGACGCACTCCACCCCACGCTGAACCCATCCTGCAGCCATCACTTGCATCTGAAGCCTCACAATTCCGTCATGTTGTGCATTGCTGTGCTTGTACATATGTTTTTTTAATTGCTTTAATAGGGTTTTTTTCTAGAAAGCACTTTTGCGGTGGTTTTTGTTAGCAAACTAAGAAATATGTACACCGATTTAACCTTCTCTGTGATGTCTACTGTTTTAAACATGTCTCTTGAAGTGACTTTAGTGACGTTGATTCCTTCTGGACAAATTTACAAGGCTTTTTAAAAACCTTTTCAAATGACATCCCAATATTTGATGCAAAATGCAAGGAAACTTGTTGGATTGATAAGTCCACTTGCACGATGCACAACTTGAAGAATGCATGGACAGCTGCTTTGTAGGTCTTCAGAAGAATCACGGATGCATTCTGCAAATACGTTTTTTTCAAAAAAACTCGGAAGTGGGTTAACATCTACTAGGAAACTGCTGCGTTTTCAACAACATCCATCTTTGGCTATTCCCGTTAATGTAACCCACATTGGACAAGTACAGGACTGCCAATACAAGCGATTACTTGGTGGATTCCAAAACAGTCCCTCAGTTCGCTATGACTTTGGCCAATAAATTGGGCAATTAGCTGACAATCTCATAACTTCAATGGCTGAAACCATCTGTCCAGTGATCCAATAAGCATAATTGAACAAATTATATTGCTTTGTGCAAATATAAAGCAATTGACAGCAAAAATGAAGAGTCTTGCTACGGATTTTTTTAAATGACCTGACATCATCAATTCTAAACCACTTCACACTCAATGACAGCTGGTGAATGTGCACACAGACTCGACGATTGAAAGGCAAGCTTGCCACAAAAATCACACTTCTACCTTTGAGAGATTGACGAGGAGAAATATAGATGGAGTACTGTATGATTGGACTGGATCAAATACTCTCCCAATAAGAAGAAACACGTGTATCAACTGGCAATAACTCGAGGTAATTCTGCGCACATTTTTTAGCTTTGTCAACTCTAATCCAAGAATTAAGTAGCTCGACTGTCAGGCACTCTAACCGACCGCCTAACCTGAATAATAAACCACATTTAAACTCATTTATGGCAAAGACGGCTTATTGATAAGTGCAAAGACTACCTTGTCATGGCGTTGTCTGTAGCGCGACGACTAACTCAGCTATGGCTACAATCTTTCACTGGTGGTTGTTCTGGTAAGTCGACTCTATTTGTAGCCATTTACCAGCAATTTGAACACTGAATTCAGTTTGGTAGTTTTACTGATGCTCTGACTGATTCGTTCCTTAGTTCTTTTAATACGAATAGAATCTATTACTGACATTTGAGAAAGGATAGCCTTCTTGTGGTAAGCCATGCTTGGTGGCAAGCATTAGGTGCAGAAGTGAATGCATTGGATTTCAGAGTTGCCAGAAGACGCTTTTAGATTATCTCGAGCAAAACCAGCAGGTTTTTGTTGCAAAGATGTTATTCACTGCTATTTACTATGCATACGCGAGGGGCACAGCAATAATGCTACCAAGATATGACTTGACTGAAGAATACTAAAACTCCCTTTCTGCGATCCAATTTTATTTACAAACAACATATTTAATTTCTAAAGAAACAAGTAGACACGCACATAATACGCATGTGTTAGACCAAAATGCTAGCTGGAATCCAGCCTGACATTTTGGATTATAAGTGCTTGATTGGTGTACCTTACGTGTCTCGAGTCCTCCCGGAAGTCCTATGATGGAACACATAGCGCTAATGAATAGACGAATTTAGAGGCTATCAGCAAGGCTTTTGTGCCATGCTGCAGAATGAGAGTCAACCAATAAAGGCTGAAGCATATGCATCCATTAATGGAGAACTAATTAAGTTATCAAATCACTACGCGTTACCATGTTGACATAAACAAATTAATTGCCAATCTGTGGTAATAGTTAGACAATTATAACTGGCACAAAGACAATCTGGGCACCTCCTATGCCATCACAGAAAATAGCGGCAGCAAAATAATAGCTCTACTTTGACAAAATTTGGTAAATAATTCTCGAGTGCTTCCTTTATGACTACAGTCCATGAAATTGGTAGCACACGCACGCCATTTTGAACAAACAAATTTCTGCAAACCAACTCGCCTGCACTCCAGAAAATGAGAGTTATGGAAGATTAGCCCTTGTATGCCTCAATACCTACAAACGGCGAGCAGATTAATAGACAAGAAATGAACTCGCTAATGCCATCTAAGCAGCACAACTTGTGATCTAAGCGTACATACGTTGATTTGAGTAATTAATCGACAAAACAAATTCCATTCCTCCATCAACTGTGCATCATTCTTTTCACCGACTCAATGGAAACATCGGAATCAAATATTGTTGTTCAATTTTCATTGAGCATTGGAGTGCACAGCACAAATAAAACGATTAATTTGTTTCAATGTATTCAAAAATTAGGTAAATATTTTGGAAATAGTTGACGAATTTTTGCTGAAAAATGTAGTACTTTATTAAGAAAATAGGTGTGAGAATCCAATGCCAGATTAAAGGATTGTGAGCTGAATATAATGAATGCGGAAAGTCTTCGCGGCCATCCATGGATAGCGTTCCGATTGATAATCGCGAACGTAGAAGGCAGTTTTGTTGCAAGATTTCCTGTGAATGCTTCTCTAAACCGTTTTGTGGCCTTGCGTCTGTGGCTGGATTAAGTGGGTTACATCTGAGTCCCGTTGCTGACTTAGTTTCTGAGTGGCGGTCTTGTGAAGAATTCTTCAGCTTTATTATTCGACAGTAGAAACCTTAGCATGGCGTTTTCTTTAAACCACTACTGTCCGATTGAGTGTGCCGATGACACCACCCACTCCCCCGTAGAAGTTAAAGCGGTGGGAAATGAACATGCGTTACGGCATGCTAACGCACTTTTTGTTCTCGAATGTATCACATTAACAAACCGACATCACCGTGTCGCAATAACCGAGTGCTTAGGGTAGTAGACACGAAATCCATTGCGGACTCCTTGCGTAGGCTTAAATCCTGCTCGCGACGTGAGCTTTACCTTTCAATCAATCGTTCAGTTCTGCTACCACCCCTCGGTCCCGCGCACACACTAAGCGGGGTACACATACTCCACCCGCCCACCCAAAGCACCCACCACGTTACACGGGTGTGAGAGGTCAGTACAGTGGACCAACAGCAGCACGTTTTGTAAAGAATTTTCCGGATGCGCGGAAGCCAAAAAGGATTTACATGCGATCATTCACTAGCGCTGCAAGCAGGAACCAAACCTACGTAGAAAGGACTCACTGAACACCCGATCCCCATCCTCCGTCGCCGGCACCATGCAGACGTGGTTTGCAGCTTTGCACTACTTGAGCTCACCACAGCACAACAGCAACGTTACCATTGCCAATGCTGCAGACATTGTCATCCACAGTCTTTGCACGGATGACTAAGGGCAGGTGAGTTGGTACACGTACCACGCTTATCTAAACGTTGAAGTGGATCTTGTGTTTAGCGTTAGTTATGTAAGCTAGGAGAGCGTTAGAATGAAGATCCAAATGCCCCGCCTCGGTCCTGGCTCGAGGCAAGGTCGTTATCGCACTTTCGCTGCGCAATCTTTTCTTTGCATACGCCTCTATGCATCCGGATACAGTGGAAAATGGACCACTGTGAAGGCGCTTAGAGTGAAGTAGAGTAGGCTGTCTATCGTCTGCGTAGAAAGCAATAATTGCTACTACGCTGCACGTGAGAATCATACTTTCGCTAATATGCTGAATGAAACCACGGTCCGTCGCCTTAATGATCTGGCTACCGCGTCAGGTCACCACTTGCACGTCTGCTCACCTTAACATCGCGCACGTCGACAATGCCCTCAGTGCTGCGCTGTGAGTACTCGCCATGCTTCGGTCATTCTGCCAGCCTTACTCGCCGTCTCCTGTTCACAACTTTACCAGTGCCCTAACAACGCTATTCAAATGACCATCGCTCCTGATTTTCCGGTGTACCCTATGGCTAAACTCACCTGCTTGAGTAGCTGCATGACCTACGTCCTGAAGCAGTAAAAACACATGTGGTTCAGTAGCGGTGTTCCAAATGCCACCCACCCACTGCACACTGGGCACTACGCAGTGTCGTAGGATGTGGCCTGGCGCGATGAGTTGTATTGTTGCCGAGGCGATTCTCGGTATCAGCAAGTGCGGCAGCATGTGGACGCAGACTTGTGCCTGGAGGGAGTGACATGGGATGAGGAGTTGCCGCTACTTAGAACTAAACCTGGATGGCTTATTTTTTAAGGCAGACGCTTAAAATGGGTGCGGCTTGGACTAATATTAGGCTCTTCCCCTTTATCTGTATGTAAAATTCCATGTCGAGGGTCACGTGCGAAGCTGAGTCACATATGCTGATGACCTCACTTTAAGCCCGAGTGTCTGAGACTATGGCGGCCATGCTAAAGGCCGTAGGTTCATAGTGGAGGTGAGTACAATAGGCTATTCTGCACCCAATTAGGATGAGTGCACAGTTTTTGAGGCCACAAGTGTCCACGCGGGATTGCCTAAAACAAATTCACAACAAGAAAAACTCAAATAAATTGAGACCTTCTATTCTTACGTGCCTGCCCGACTGGTCATGAATTATCTCCCTAGGTTAGAAAGTAACCAATGCATAAGGGAGAAGTGCATTCTGAGGTACGAAATTAGCTAGAAGAATTTTATATGATGAAGTACATTGGCTTCTGTCTCAAAAGCAAAGTAATTACCACACAATCAGACTGAGTTCATTTATCAGAGTTGCATTCCAGGCAGTCGTGGATGAACTCAAAGCGGTTCTTCCGTTTTATGCCGAAAATTGCGCCACAAAATCAGCAGCAAATAGCAGGTACTGTTGCTGAACTGCAATTACATCGTGCACTCTGCCTCCTAGTCAAGCACGTCTTACTGTGAGACGCCACTTGATTTGAGAGAATGCACAAGTAGTCTCCTATGCGCACCCGCGACGCACTAGCTTTTTACCACCACCTTTTGCGTTGGCCATGCTCTTTGTTGATTAACTTTGTTAAACAACCGCCTATCAGTTGCGTACTCATCCACGTGCCGCAGTAGCGCCCTTAAATAGGTGCCTTCTTACTGCGCTTAAGCTCACACCCCTTCAACGCAGTGAATCAAAAGTGAATTTAATCTATTCTTTGCATTAATTGAGGCTTAGAACTGCGAGCCAAAGGTAAAGAGCATTGCTACCAGCAGATTTCCGAGTTTTCGTTAAGCCAGTAAAAGGTTGGCAAACTATTTTGGAATTGATGCAATTTTCAGTAGCAAATAATAGCTAATTTGAAGTGCTTCCACTTGAAGTAACTTGCTAAATCGTTGGCCGAGACGTCCAAGCTATGGCAATTTACATCAATCGCAGCCGATTATTGCGTTGCCGAAGTAATAGCAATATTGTCTGCTTTTGAAGCTGCTGCAAATGGGAAAAGTCATTTTGCATTTCCTAGTGAAAGTTCAATGCGGCATTTTGATTACAAGTTCAAGCGTTTCCAAAGTTGCTTCTCAGCTTCATTTCGAACAAATTAGTAAATTATCACTAACGGTGAAAATAGACTGACCTGGGTAGGTTTGCAACGCGTGAGGTGGATAAAATTTACTGGCAAATACTCACAGGCCAACAGTATCGCACGTGTTTTGTTCGCGCTTTGAAGAAGCAAGTATGTTTTATTGCAGTGACATCACTGCATTTGCTGAAATGTATAAATGCTGCACACGTTTGTTCAGCTGCATTTTTTTAGGCGAGAAGCGCCAGAAAATGCGAGCCTCGTGCTGAATAAAGTACCGTCGGTTTCCGAAGAGGATGCGTACCATGAACGCGTCTAGTCCGCAATATTTGTACCCATTTAATAATAATCATGCCATTAAATGTGTTGTGGTCCCGTTTGATTGGCATGAATACTAGAGCGAACTTTTCCAATTGGTGCTATATGGTGTCGGTTTTACGCATGTGCATTAATTTGAGTGCCTCCAAACATACTCAAGAGCGCTAGCAGGCAAAGTCACTGGCGCCACGCACTTCAACCACTACTTTTTTAGCTTGTGTCCTCAAATGACTGCTTTCACAAAAATCAAAATGCGACTTTTTGCCTTCACTTACAATGAGAAATGGCTAAATAAAGGGACATTTGCTTAGTAAATGAGCGTCTGTTTCGTCAAGGCAAAATTAATACCTTCTGGCAGACCTGTCATTATTTTTGAAAATAACGCTGCAGCTTCTTCAGAGACTGTAAGCAATGGGTTTCTAGGGGGTGGTTAAGGAAAAAAATTTCAGGTTCTTAAGTGGTTATGATGCTGCGATGATAATGGAAACCAACCACGAAGTGCCACTATATAATGCACCGATTGTTGCAATTTTACACCCATGTTACCCAATTTTGTTCAGTGGCAAGTATTTTGTGAGTGAAATCGATGCAACTAGGGGAGGGAAGCGACTTCATGGGCACTTTTATTTTCGTAATCGATTTTCATTCTCACATGGCATCGGTGGTGACGACTTGATTGCTTGGTGGTTCATTGACTTAAATTCTAACAAATATGAAGCCAACTGCAATGGTCACAACATGGAGTAAAGCATGGTCGTCCTATTACCACCGAAAGACTGAAAAAGTGCGGTGAGACCAGCACATGAAAGACGGAATGATGAATTGCAAAACAATCGCCGTCGAAATGGACACATACTCCAGTGGGTTAGATCTCGTCTTCACTTTTACATAAAACACTTAGTTGAGGTAGACGAACACACGCATCCAAATACCACGATAGAATTAGCAGCAGCAGTAAGCGCATAGATTTTCATCTCCCTCCTCGTGATCAGTGAAAAAGGATGGATGTGCTCGATATGCTTCAACCCAGCAAATCCCACACACAAATTTGTGTCCACCCTACAAGCATAATGGCACCGATAGGATAGCTGCAGCCCTAACACCATCATTATTCATATTGGTCAAATATTGAATAACAATTGCATGACCACATTTTCTGCTGGCCAATCAACCATCGAGTTCGCTACCTAACAGAAAAGCAACTAATGCATCTATGCCACACCATGTACACATGACGACTCCCGCCACTTTTCACAATTCGACGATACGCTTACTACCATCACTTCGTGTGTATTGGAAAACAAAAGCATCCAAATCATTTTAATCAACCTCGTGATAACTTAACGACAATTTTACCATCTTAGAGCCCCAAGAAGCCAAAATATTACAGTTAAATATAGCTATCACAGAATTCAAACCATGAAAATGCTTTATTTCTCTGAAATAGATCGGCTTCAGAAGTCGAAAATATCTCGCACAATATCCAGCTTACCGGTTTTGCTGTCCACACAGTCAAATAGCAACACCAGAAAATGCACGTGAATCGATATCAATAGCGCTCAACCTGATTTCAACCTAGGCACCGCCATTTATTCCACAAAACACTACTATTACAGCTCAAAAACAGCACTCGAAATGCTAATCTCCCCAAAAACTGTGGACCAAGTCACTGTGGACCATAACTTCTGACATTTCGCAGAAATATTCAAAAGTGGCAACAGGTGGCAATACTTGTGCTCTTAAGTAGGGACCAATCTGGCGTCATCTGCAGACCCGGCTTCCTTGTGAGGACATGTGACGCACCTCAACTATTACTAGTGCGTTGTCCTTAGGTAGTATACACCATCAGTGCAGGCTCAACTGCGCAATGGTTGACGATGCACCTCCGGTGCTGAATCTCCTTACTGATATCCTCGGCGCAGTCAGAGCGAGGCACGTAGGAGGTATCGGGTGGTTGTGAGGATGATCTGGATAAAAAGAGGGCGCGTTTTGAGACCCAAGCAAATTGTCATGATGTTAAAGGTATTTGGTTGGTTGCGCGCAAGTCATGAAAGAAAGAATAGGGTATGTGTTAGTAACGCATTTAATACAAAGCGCAAGGATTCTCTGTTTGAGTATTTTAGATCAGTTCTGGACCAAAAGTGATGTTTAACCCAACGCAACTACAATGCAAACAATCAAGTAAGTCAGGGCCAACGCTATTGTATCCCATAAAAATAAGGGAAAAAATGATTTGGAAACGTTAAATAGTGCAGCAGAATAGAAGACGAACAATGAACGCATGGAAGTGCAAATCGCAAATTTACACAAGCGAACGTGAAATCGAACCCACTTCTGGTGAGGGTTAGACGCCACTTATTGGTACGCTGCAGCTACCTCCGTAGGCCTACTAATCCGCTGACTCTATGCACCTGCCTGATTTTATTCAGGCTGCAGATTGTTGGCCTCCGGTCGCGGTGATGGTGAATGGACACAGATGAGTCGGTAGGTGGGCAGCACTGGAAGGAGACAAGCGGACCGATCGGTTGATAAATGAACCGCTTATTGGTAACAATGAGTGGATGGGAGGGGAAGAATGATGGTTGTGCGAGCGCAGACTTGCAAAAGTATTTGTTGAGGAAAAACGTGTGTTTAGTGAGGGATGATGACGTCAAAAGGAAAAAGGGGGTGTGGGGGCATGGTGCAGTGAGGGTAGAGATGGATGACGGACAGTGAATGGTTGACAGTAGATTAAAAGGAAGAAAATTAACTGAATTGACCGACTGCGAAATGGTGGCTGGCTGGCTGACTGAATTATTGGGTGAATGGATGGGTGGTGAATGGAAGGCTTAGCGGCCTAGAAGCACAATATTCGCTTAGGATGTTAATTGCTTGGTGTCAATGCCAAAAGGATGCAGTGCAGTCATTGAATCGAAGATAGCGGTGGGGTGTCCTCAGCAAAGTGTGAGGAGGTATTTAAGGGGAAAGCCGAAATAAAGGCCAGAAAATACCATACCACATTACTTGTTTGAAATATTGAGAGCTGTGTCAGGCATAACTGCTGGAATATATTGAAGAATTAAAGCCCTTGACAGTCAGCGTGCATTTTTCTGTGGTAGGCACCGTTTCACTTCCAATCAATGGATCGGTGTAGTCTATGCGTGTCCACCTTTCTTCTTGCATTAATTTGGGATGATCAGCGTCAAAGTAAACTGGAGTGTGCCCAAGCAGTCGATGTCTCCTGCTACGAAGGCCATCCTCCAATTTTCACGATTACGCTGAACTTCTCTTGCCTAAGGAAAGTAAATCAAAGGAGGCAATTACTTAAGCCAAGCATTTATTAGCTGCGGTGATTTAGAACTCAGAGTAGTGAAGGCAGCACATTTTATTTCCTGAAGCTATGAGGAATATACCTGTACATCACCCTTTTTGAAATACGTTTGAGAAACACATCATACAAAACAATCATGCAAAAGGTAGGTACCATGCGAAACCAGGTAAAATGAATATAATTACTAAGGTGTGTATTAAATTCCTAGACAGGGTTCCTTGGCATGCAACTGCTACGATTTTTGTGTAACCAGGCATCTGTGAATTCCGCTGGATTAAGTTTTAGCCATTAGCTTACATAGATCTTGGCGCATTGGTTCGTTATTATTCGACTCTCTGTGAGTGAAACTCGACCTGCCTTCTCTCACCCATTTAACTATAGACTTATTGGCGTTAGGCAATGCAATTAAAAGCGTTTAGTAACCACATCGTTATTTTGTCGGCGGCATCGCTGCTGTTTTTCTAATTACGCTTATGAACTTTGACAAATTTGTAAAAAAAGTGCAATTTATTGATACTGTCGGTACTAGGTTAAGTAAAGCTCAGTGCAACTGTTCTTAGTTTATTGGTGTAATTCTCACTAAGTTTAGAAAATTGGTTGACAAATCGGCTCACACATGCTTGTGATAAAAACCTCGAATATCCAGAGTCCCGTAAACTATAAAACCCATACCTAGTAAAGGTTGGGCATGCAAGGACGCTAAAGAATAGTGTAAAACATATGCATACGGTTCAAGTAATATTGTACGCGAGAAGCCAAAACTACACAACCATTCCACTTACCAAGCTAAAATCTGGCTGACCCATTTGTATTGCGCCAGCATTTGTCAGTGAAATAGATAGATTAATTCCAAAAAGAGCAGCCTAACCGAATACCGATTCGAAAGTTGTGGGGCTTGTGAATGAGTCAAATCTTGCTCAAAGCACTATCCTGCAAATCCATTGTCGATAAAGTTATACTTAGTGATGATCATGATGACGGACTTGATTCAGCAGTCCTCAGCAAAGTATTTGCTCGAATTGTTATCTACGCAGTGCGAAAGCAAATTGGGATAAAATGAATATCGGTTCGCTACGGCTGAAATTAAAATAAGATTGACTCTGTTTGCAAATACCTCACTTCCTCACTGGAACGACTGGTCTCATGCCTTTGAGGCCACCGACAACACCAATGATATATCCGTTTATGTGCTCGAAATGAAATCTGCACACCTTCAATAACTTTAAAATGCGTTTCATGAGCATTGAAATCCAGAGCAATTAAACTTTAAAGGGATCACGTACGAGAAAATGGTTAAAAACTGCGTGTCACTGGTAATGTGATATTAATAAAAGACGAACGTTGGAATTGACATTAAATCAGCAGTGTAGCAGTAATGTGTATTCACTAGACCCTTTGATTACTAACTCGCCTTCTGTATCTAGGTTAGATTTTAATGCCTATTGTTGGATTCAAGGCAGGGTTTCTTCTTTGCACTCCGTTTGTCTCAGAATGACAGAACAAGGATTTGATTGTGAAGTATGCTATAGCCCCTTGTTCTCTGCTGCATTATTTATAATTATTTATTGTTTTCTGGGCTTATCCAAAGAAGTGTTTTTGAATTTTTTCCGCAGCTATGTCAATTAACATTTATCTTTCTCCACCGTTATATACTGGGCCGAAAATATAGAACGAAATTGCTATAAGGAGGGCAAAGTCGTACATCGATTGCAAAAGTTGAGTGGAAGGAAGGGATAGTCTTGCTGTCAAGTCATTGAAAATGCGGTAATGGCAGCCCAGACAATTAATCACGAAAGAGAGCCATCCGATTGTGAACGGAAAAGCAGAACAAGTGAATCGAGTTTCAAGGCTGCTCTTGTTCAGTCTACACTTCTTTGTTTTGCTTGTGAAAGCAGATTGTATTCCACCTGCCATTGGCTACTACTGCCACCACCAACCTTGCGACTGCTTCGCCACTTATCTACTACTAACTACGCATAAGTAGCAGCAGCAGCAAGTTGAACTGACTAAGGCAAGAGGGCCCGCAGCCTTCAAAAGACTTTTGCAATGTAAAATCAATCCAGATCAATTTCATCAGGTAATCCCAAATTCATTAGCATTACTTTGCGCTTGGATATTGCACCCAAGAGTTATGTTTAACGATTCTCTCCCGTGTGCCAATTTCTATCATGCTGAGTTTGTTATACCCTATTTTACAAAACTTTGTAATTTCTGTGCATAAGAGCTTGGAATATGCGTAAAGAACTTGCCTATGGCTCAAAGCCATTTTTTGGAATAAAAGCAAAACGGCATAACAATCCAAAAAGCTGCAAATAGTTTGAGTGGAACTTGACAAATAGGCTGAGGTGGATTGTAACAACTTCCATATGTCATCGAAAAGCGTTCGATTTCATTGCCTAACTTACATGTGAATGTAGACAATGCTATGTGCACTTTTTAAAATTGGATGCGCTTTTTAGCCATTTGTCAAATTTAGCAAACTTTAGCTGATCTGAAATCGCACGAAGTGATCACTCTCCTTGGCTCAAAGTGATCCGGTGCCCCAATACAGCCTCGGACTTCATATAACCAACTTGGTTTTACTCATCTCTCGTCTGCATTTGTGCAGCAAGCTTGCATCTCACACTACTCTGTCAGTTCAAGCAGCCATTTTTGTGCTTTTACTGGTGACACTCATTGTCTTAGGGCTCGTAAACCTACTACGCGCAATCATTTCGCTCACAAGCGCCATCATTGGTCAGTGCAACAGCGCGAAATGCTAGCTTTGGATGCAAGTAAAGGTGAACCACACTGAGGCCAATTTTAACACGCTCTTAGTGTTTTCCATTCATTCACTGCAAATGTAGGTCATCGATTCTGATTGGCAGTTCTGTGTGGATTATGCTATCTCCGTGGGGTGACACCAGGGTTCACATAGAGTTGGGCGACTCCTACGTAATGCTCCAACAGTTATAATCTTTGCGTTCCACAATGTGCATTGCGAACCAAAAATAGAGATGAAACAACATCAAACACCATGAAAGGAGAGCGACCGGAAGTTTTAAGTATTGAGGCGGAACAAAGGGTTTAAATGGAGAGTGTGGCACAGTACTCCAGGCCATTGAGGTCGCCGATGAAGACGAAGCTTACGTATGTTGAAAAGCAAAATTTCTTTCTAGTGATTGAATGCATTTCAAAGTGCGCCATCGTCCCGTTCAAATTCGGTTTACATTAGAAAGCATTTATTCTGAAAAGGCGAAAGTCGCAAATGCATTCGTTGTTGGTAAATATGTCGATCTTAGGGAATCAGCAGATACCGCAACCCATTCGTCGTTTTAGCTGCCAACAATTCTAACTTCAAGTACATTCTAATGAATAAAACAGTAATAGCTCAATGATAATAGTTCAAAAAGTTGCTTTAAATGTCAAAGGAGTGTTCCGACGTAATTCGACGTAGGTGGTGTGAAGGTTGCCTATTGTGACTGGGTGTGATACAATGAATAGCATTAATAATGTGCACAAATAGGTTTTGCCTATATTTCTAGCTGCCACGTTACATCCATTCATTGAAGACCACGCTAATTATAACCGAGTGAACACCATCTAACTTAAAATATTGATGCGAGTCTCTTACGGATTTTGACACGCTTTTATTTTGTGAGCCAACATTGACTGTCTTTTATAGCCTGCAAGTCATTTCATTGCTTGAAAATGCAATGAAGGATGTTTTCATTACCGCTTCTTGCAGTTAATGCAAGTAACGCAACGCAATCAAATGTTAACGCAGCTACGGAATTGTGTCCATCGAAATGCACCTGGCGATCGTTGCGGTTTATGCGCCTAAATAGACATTGATTATTTTTTTTTCATTACGTGGCCTATGCCGATAGCACAGGATTAGAGGCTTTTATTGTCGCTTAAGCTACGCACCATTCTGATATACCTCCCTCAATTTATGTGCTCTGATCGTCGCGTCGCCCACTGTATCGCGACATTAGTAGGATTGGCTTTCTTGAGAAGCCAAACCCCAAAAAATGTCAGCTTGACACATGGGACAGGAAATCAGTGCAGTGATTCCAGTCCCCTCTTCCACTTCTCTGTCCCTCAGCTACTGTATGGGCCAAATCCGCTTGCTTTCTGCGAAAGAATTTTCACTTAGCACAAGGGAATAGATGCGCAGAATAATCCATGCACATACATAAAAAAGTGCTGTCAAAGTTGGATCTGGCTTAGTTTGACATTCCCTAAAACTAAAAGCCAGAGTGAAATCGTAAAGTCATTTCCACCTGAATGACAAATGGAACACATGTTTAATACTGCATTCAAATTGACTCATCCACTTTAACGCAAAGGGTAACCTGCTTAACTTCAGTCTCTCATTCCGAAGAAATCGGCTTTTTACAAATACCAGTGAGCTAGCTGCATTAGCCTTTAACTTCGGATGCGATTGGGAAAATTTTTTTACTAAACAGGCGACTTCACTCTCTTTAGGGCTTATTATGACTAAGGAACGCGCTTGGGAACGAGGGCAATTCGTCGGCCTATACAACGAATATCACAAGAGAGATAAGATTGTTTCGCTGTAATTCCGTTTTTCACTCCCATCACTTGCTAGAGCTAGCAAGATTTATTTTCCAGTCTAGCATAAGATCTTACGAGAGGTAGCACAGCGAGCAGTATTTTAACCTGAGGGGATAGTACAAACACAGGGGTCTGGCGCAATTCCAAGTATATCTGTCACAACAGAGACTGTTTCTAACACAAATTGGCTCATGTTCAGCGATAAATGATGATTATGAACATGGAAGCCGAGCCACTAACTTGGATTCTACTCCTCTACCTAAGTTTTGTTTTATTTGCTCAGTCCTAAGTAAAAACCTTTTCCTGGGTTGCCAAATTTATCAGCGTTCTTTTCAAGTGTCGCTACAAGTAAATTCCAAAAAGGCTGCTTTTTTCACCAAATTGGTGATTTCCGTGGTAATTCACTACATTTTGCCCTTTTTTGGTCCACAGGACTCTAGAGATAACAAAATCTGATTTTTAAGAGGACAAGAACAAACTGTTACGAGTGGCTCAGAGGTTGGTGTCAATGCTTGGTGTTTAAATCGACGTCGAGACTTCAGTAGCAGTGGCGTGATGGTATGATTATGCTTGAAGTTGTAGTGAAATTAGAACGTTTTACGGTGTTTAACCGCTTACTTCTGACTGTAAAAAGCAAATTATTGGAAGTGATTAGACCCTATTAAATAAGGAAATCGGAAATAAGACTTCGTTAGGCCTTTACTGCAGACAAAAGTTGCTTATTTTAATTCCTTTTATTAACCTAAAGTGAAGAATATTCCAATATCTTGCACGCAGACTTCCTTCTTACTTACAATAAGATGGCGCAGTTGCACTAACTGGGCTAACTACATCATTTTGCCAGCTTTATTACTCGAGGTGGGATGGTGTTGTTCCGCCTTCTCTGCANCCACATAGACGCATACCATCCCTTTGCCAGAAGCAAGCCGCCTAAGCCAAAGTCACTAGGAGACTCAGTGATCTCGCTATTTAAGAATATCAGCCGTAGCACACAATCGTGCATGAACCATGGGAACCTGAGCTTTGTAGCTAAGACAGGCGCGCTTCCCTTACTCCACATCCTTGATTCAAATTTTTGGATAATAGGATGTGGCTGTGGGAGAGAGGAACAGATGGAAGCCAGCTTTTACATTGCCATATGCGCTGCATGAAGTTAGAGTAGCGTTATTTGGATTCCGACGTGGGGTCCACCCCTCAACGCCTGATGCAGCCAGCACAAATATGTTTGTTTTTGAGAAAAGTGTGATCTATCTCAATGATTTCTTCGTTTTGATGTCGATATCTGGAGACATGGTGACAAACTAACTTTGTCATTAGACCACCTGTGAGTCGCAAAGTTGACATTGAGGCTAAAGAAGTGCCGTGGCTTGCAACAATTTGTTGCCGTTATGAAGCATGGACTCATCAAAAGGGATGGTGGCCAAAACCATCTAAAAGACGATGCTGGACAGTTTCTTGGGCTTGGCAAATTACTGCTTCTAAATACTCTTGCCTGTAATCACTGTATATTGCCCAACAAATTAAAGAACCTGTTAGCATCCTTCAAATCGGTTCTGATCGACTGCCATGAGCATGTGTGTTGAAGCCGCAGGGAGTTCCACTTCTTTAAGATAACGCCGCATTTAACTAACTGCTCTTCTCCACCCGTTCCTTCCTACGTGCACTGATGCATCTGCCCCGTTCCATCCACACAATGTGCGATGCATGTTATAGGATGCTACGGGGAAACGCGTTAGAGCACTCGCTCTTTCAAAACTATACCCATAGTTATTGACTTTAAGCCTAACAGCCCCTGTCAAGATGCCTTAGTTGACGCGACATGAATTCTCTGGGCTCGAGTGAAAACGCCGATTTCTTTTACTTTCCAGGAGCATGATATAAGCCAGCCCCAAACAAAGTCATGACGACAATACCTATTTTGTCGCCTGGGAATCCTAGTGACCTTCGATTTCAGATAAGACACAATTGCTGTGTACAATTAGGTGACCAACATAGTAAATGTAACTTATGCGTCGTTTGTAACTACCAACAACTCCTTCTTTAAATACATTTCAGTGAACATAACGGCAATAATACTAATTCAAAACGAATGCTTAAAAGCACAAAGGAACAGATTTAATGTGATGGAATCTTATGGAGGTAAACGCTGCCCATTTTGACTGGGTGCTATACAACAGCGACATCCTTACAACGACCATCACCGATGCCAATCATGTTGATATCCTTTTAATCATACGAGTCAAGTGCTGAATCGTCTGTCCCAATCTGAATGCCTATTTGGTACGCAATCACTCATTAACGTCTGCAAGTTCGCGAAGTAGGATAGCAAAATGGTTAAACCCTATGATGAATACATAAACAATGCACAAGTTTTGGGCTAATAAACTTACTTTCTACAGTTGTATGTGTAAATAATTTACATGCCTCGGTATGCTTTGTATGTCCATAGTCAATGAAGAAATAAATAAGCTATGAATGCAGCATTCCAAATCCATGCATTTGCATCCACGGCCAATAGGCGATGTGTCTATGGAAGCCAAATTTAGGCAACGCCTAGGAATGAGTACCTGAAAAAGACCAATTCAGCAACAGCCGTTCCGTCTTCAAAGGTCGGTTACTTCTACCCAACCCCGGCATGCCTAATTAAACTTCTTCCCAAAGATCTTTGATAATATGGTCTTACTTTAAAAGCAACCGTACACCATACCAACGAATTTATTAAAGCGTTTTATTCTACGCATATATGCACAGGTAACTGGGACGTTTACTGGTTACTTCCGAGATGATTGGATGGAACTGTCCTAACAATATTGTCCTTTCTTAATGTTGAAACTCTTAAAAAGGGCTGAACAGCGGTTAAAAAACAGGTCTCAACTTGTCTTAGATCTAAACTTATTAACAGTAGTAGCCTCATTTTGTGACCCATTGAGCATTAATGCCAGCTCAACTTAAGTTATTTGGATGGGAACCTTATTCAAGTGCCCGGTAGATACATCAATGCACTTTGGCTTAGCATCGCTCATTATAACGCTTTGCCATGGTAACGTGTTCGCATACTTGCCCAGCAACTCGCACTATACTTTTTCTCTAGTTGCCGGTAACAGAAATCAGCTGTGTGCAAGCATATCTATTTTATGAATTGGTATAACTGCATCCTTGAAGAGGACACTGCAAGTGTTATCTACGATTCTGTAATTAACGGAACAGCTGGATTGGCCTTAGTGCCTTACTAAGTGGATCATGTGATTTTCGGGAAATTTACGACGACTTGGATGTTGCGCAGAAAATTGGCATAATGTTTTGTGCCTCAAGCCAGTTCTGGACACTGACCAGCTTTCGCTTTTTACGCAGATTTCTGACGATGCGTGGTGCTGCTTTCTCAATCCGTGACTTGTCAACTTCAAAAAGATATTTGCGTGAGTCGACCTATGGTAACGGCTTCACAAACAGCCCATGTGTATGTAGTTCCCATGCGCATCTAAAGACGATGCCTGCTTCGTATCGCATACATTTCTAAAGGGAATAAGTGCACCGCTCCCTCATCTTTTTCCTTCGGGCTTCTATCCCGACAATTCTTGCAGATTGTTACACCACAGCAGACGGCCTTCTGACTACTTCAAACCAAAGATTTGCAGAAATAGCCTCTGTCGCGCACCAGTACAGGTAAACCATCAATCTTTGCGTGTGCAAAATGCAGTTCTTGGTAAGCCTTCCTTTTGTTAGTCGGATCTTGTCTTCTCAGGCATGTTCTCCTTCAGCCATGCTTAAAAACAGTAAAAAACATCGAAAGAGGCCTTGATACCTTACCTAGGACCCTAATCATTCTATTGTTGTAGTGGTTGTGCTAGTAGACGTTATTGTGCAAAATTAACGCAATTACAAAATCCGATTACATGCAATCGATGTGCTTCATTATGACCAAGGCTATTGTAGCTTTTACCTTCTCAGGTTGAGTGCATTATGATGCGAAACCGAAAAATACAGTAAGTAATAAGTGATTTAAAGCTGCTCTTGCAGACTTTGCACTCCTTTGGTTTGCTTCGTATATGCCAATTCTGTTCCACCGCTACTGGCTACTACTCCCACCAACCTAGCAACTTCTTTGCAATTTATCTACTGCTCAATAAGCACAAGTAGCAGCAGTAGCAGGTAATAGAGTCTACAGCCCTCAAAAGAATTTTGTGATGTAAGGTCAATCTAGCCGAAATGCATCATGGAATCTCCCATTCATGGTCATTACTTTGAGTCTAGATGCTGCACCCAAGAGTTGTGTGTAACGATTCTCTTCCATGTGCTAAATCCTATCATGTTATAAATAAGTTCTACTTCACGATGTCTGCGCATTAGAGTTTGAAACATGCTTGAAGAACTTATCTATAATGTAAAGCAGCTTCCCCAAATAAATGCCAAATGACTATTCAATCTAAAGAAATGCAGACCGTCTTATACGGGACTCGGTAAACATCGATTTTCATGTTTTCCAGGCAACGCGCATTATTTTGAGAATCATAAGCCTTCTATTACGTGAAATTATTTCACTCCCAAGCACCATCATCGGTAAGTGCAACGCCATGAAATGCTAGCTTTAAAAAAAACCCAGAGGTGTTCACGCTGGAGTCAAATTTAACACACCCGTAGGGTGCTTCCTTTCGTCTATTGCAAATGTAGGGTATCGGTTTCATGTGGATTATGCTGTTTTCGTGGGGTGACACTAAGGTTCACACAGGTTCAGATAACTCCATCGTAAAGCGCTAGTAATCATAATTTTAGCGTTTCACAATGCGCATTGCAAACTATTAAGATAGGTAAAAAATCACTAAACACCACACAAGGATGGTTGTCAAATATATCTTAAGCAGCTAGGCAGAACAAATTGCTCTAATGGAAGATGTGGCACAGTTTTTCGAGGTATCTGAGCTTGCAGAACACCATGAACCTCACATGTGTTACAAAACCAAACATCTCTTTCCAGCGGTTGGACAATTTAATTTGGGTTACTTCCATTTCCACCATTTGCACTGAAATCCTTCCCCTTTCGAAAGATGCGTTATTTACACCTTCGTTGTATTTACGCGTTAGATTTGATTTGGCACGAGATCATTACGCAGACGTTCAAAGCCTTTTCCATACTGTCACTCACCTTTGCCAGCTAGAATCGATGACCTATCTTTGCAGTGGATGAATGGAAAACACAGGGGCGTGTTAAAGGCGGCCTCAGTGTGAATCACCTTTACGTGTATCCAAAGCCAGCATTTCGTGCTGTTGCACTAGCCAATGATGGCGCTTGTGAGCGATACGATTGCGTGTAGTAAAGGGTTTACGAGTCCCGAGACAATGAGTGTCATCGGAAAATCATGAAAATGGCTGCTTGAATTGGCAGAGTGGTGTGAGATGCCAATGTGCTGCATAAACGCAGACGAGGGTTGAGAAAATCGAGTTAAATGCATAAAGTCTGAGGCTGTATTGGGGCACCGGATCACTTTGAGCCAAGGAGAGAGATCACTCTGTGCGATTTCAGGCCAGCCAAAATTTGCTAAATTTGACAAATGGCTAAAAGCGCATCCAAAGTTAAAAAGCACACAAGGCCTTATCTATGAGCAAATGCAATTTAGGTAATAAAACCAAACGCTTTTTGATGATGTGTGAAAGTTGTTGCGATCCCCTCAGCCTATTTGTCAAGTTACACCCAAGCCATTTGCAGCTTTTTAGATTGTTATGTCCTTTCGTTTTTATTTCAGAAAACGGCTTTGCACCATAGGTAAGTTCTTCACGCATATTCCATACTCTTATGCACAGAAATCGCAAAGTTAGGTAAAATAGGGTAGAAATAACTCAGCATGATAGAATTTGGCGCCCCGAAGTGAATTATTAAACACTACTCTTGGGTGCAATGTGCAGGTGCAAAGTAATACCCGTGAATGTGCTGTTGCTTATGCGCATTGAGCAGTAGATAAATTGCAGAGCATTCGCTAGGTTAGTGGTGGCAGTAGTAGCCAATGGCGGTTGGAATACAACCTGCAGTCACGAAGCAAACCAAAGGAGTATAGATTGAACAAGAGCAGCTTTAAAACGCGAATCATTTATTGCGTTATTCGGTTCACGTTCGGATGTGGCTATTAGGAGAAGGCAAAAGTCGCGATTGCATTGGTGAGAAGTAAACACATCGGTTACTTGTGGCCGGATTTTACAATTGCATTAACTTTGCTCCATATTGGCGACTAACATGGCTAGCAAAACCATTCGTCGTGTGTAGCTACCACTAACTCGCTAATTAATTACCCTTGAGTGAATATACCAACAACACTGATGTTAATAATAAATCGAAACGTATGCCTATAATATTAAAGGCCAGTGTAGATGTGGTACGATTTTATTGTGTCTGGTTGTGATACAATGAGCGGCATTGGTAAAACGCACAAATTAAAGGTTTGCCTTTAGTTTTATTTGCCACATTTCGTATATTTAATGAGGACCTGACTAGTTACAACCAAGTAGATACCAATCAGCTTAAAAGCTTGACACAAGTCTTGTGTCTCGACACGCATTCATTATTTGAGTCACCCATCATTGACCTCCATAGCCTGTTATCAGTTTTTTCTCTCGAGCGTTTGGTCGCGGATATGCCAGTGTCGAAATTCTGCGCTATGTCCTATTTGCTTGAGCGTGCAAGGCCTATAAGTGTGCGATTGACCATTTTGGCTCAGCGACACCTTACAGCCCATCAGCCTGATGGAACCTTTATCCTCCACCCGTCGTTGCACTTATTCCCATCCCACAACTATTTTTCTTGTAGCCAGTAATCGCTCTTAATCTGTGCGTTCTATCGCCACTTCTGGTGTGACTTCCGCGGTTCTTATCGTCACTAGAGGGATGTAAAGTAGAGGAATAGTGAAGACTAACGATGGTGCACCAATCTTTTTAATTTCTACCCTATCTGCTGCAACTGTCCTTAGCTAATACTCTAACATTCCGATATCTTTCTAGGTGAGGAGATGCGACAACAGGTGACTCCCGAAGTAGAAGAGATCTGCATGTTAAAATGCTTGGGGTTTGGACGTGGCCTTCTTTGAATGCCAAACACTCGTTGCGTGACGCAAATTAACGATCGCACGTGAGCCTTTAATTGCACCCTACCAAATAGCATCCCTCGTTGGGCAATTCTCGTAAAGTTAATGCTACAACAACCATCCTAGTAATTGTCAAGACCTAATGCCATTTTAAGGAAATCTAGGCCAAAGATAAAGTGAGAAAGGTGTCGAATATTTGTTTATGAAAGGAATTTACTGAAAAGGAAAAGGTGTTCTAATAAATTATTTAAATTTAAATTGTGTTTGAGTTCACACCGAGAATTCCATTGAGCTTTTAACTAGATCACGTATGGATGAAGTCCTAAGGACAGACATCTTCATTGACTGACGCGTTTGCGTGTGTATACGTAGAAGTAGGGCGCGGGTACACGTACATGAGGAAAAGCGAGAAGGGAATGCAAGAGTTGGAATTTGGATCCAAGTCTCCATCTAAGTCAACTTATTAAGCTTAAACGCGTCTACTTACTGATGACAGACCAAGCACATATATATGTATATATACGAATCCACGAGGCTAGCATGCAATTTCTCCTACTGGGCACTAGTTACTCTAGTCCATCTCCAGATTGAGGTATCGATCTGACGGAATCCGTGCATAAAATGCATTAATTAGCAATCAATGATTTCGAATAGGCTACAGTCCATGTCAGGCTTTCAGCCAACAATTCCTCGCACAAATCCACAACCTAACAAATCAAAGATTACCAAGCACGAGATCACAAATGATGGTAGCGTTGAGGTGACAATGAATGCACCAGTAAGTGTCGAGTGTAGGCAGTGCACTGCTGGTGGCAGGCGAGTAGACTGTGGATGAGTCAAGACACTGCCTCTCATACTCATACTGACATTGATGTCTCAAAAGCGGTTTACGTTCGGACTGACCGGCTGATTTCCTGCAAAGCACCCATTAGATGAGAACCAGTAAATGTGCGCTGACTTGCACCAAGGCAGCCATTGAATTACGTCGAAGACTCATGGGAATTGCCACAATCTTGATTCCCAAATCAAGACTAGAATAAGCGAATCAAGTCAGAGAACACAATGGATGAACCCTGATGAAACCGGCTTTCTTAAAAAACGTCTTCTAGCAAAAAGTGTCAAAATTCTCTGACCAGGGCTAACCTACCATCGCGATTGACATAGTGGTAAATCATGGCGGAATTTCTTTTTGAAGTCACTTAATGATCTCAAACAAAACGGGTGCCTTATGTTGGAAGTACAAAAGGCGGATGAAATCTGAAAGCACAGCCTACAAGAAACTAACTCGCTAAATGAAAACTAATCATAAAATCAAGAGTGGTCCTCTTTTAGATTGGCTCCTACATTATCTCGCCTCCCTTAAATATTCCGCTTTTGTGAGAGACCATCGAAGCAAAGTTGTGCCACAAACAATGCATCACGACTTATTAGGTTGATTAATGGTTAAAATGAAGAATTTCGCTCTAGTGAATACTTCACTACTAAAAAGGATCCAAAGGTTGTAAATGAAATCGTCCTTCATGCAGTTTTCACGATGTGCGCAAAGTTTGTCACGATTGCCATCGCAACAGCAGTGAAGATTTTGAATTATTAAGGTATATCTTGCCAGAGTTATCAAGACCTGGATAATTTGTCTTTTAAAGAAACAAGATGGACAGCGAAGCAAGCGGAATGTGCACACGAATTTCCGTACAAGTTCCCGATCAAACAGAGCAACCCATTATGACAACATTAATTATTGCTTATTCGAAAGATTGTCTAAGTAACCGAAATCGGTAATTTTACTGATGACAGTAGTCGACCAAAAATAGGCCCAGTGGCGTTTCGCAGTTGATGTGCTTGGCACTCATGTAAGGTGAGAGCGACTTCGTGACAAGTTCCTAATAACATTTTTGGTTAATTTCACACAAATAACATTGCAAATATTAAAGTCAAAATGTCGCAATAAACAGAGCCAAAAGCACTCACTATGCCAAGCATATAACTTAAAAGCTAAACCATGTAAATGATGGTTCGACAAATTGGCAACGCGGTATTGAAATTTAGTAATATTTGGAATGCAAGATTTCATGATATCGCAACGGAAATTTTAAAAGGAAAGACGCGAATTTTTAAATGCATCTTCCGCGATCAGCCCGTTAATGTATACTTATAAAACAATGGAAATGATTGAGAATCCTTAACTTCTAAATCAAACTAGAATGGTGGAAAAGCTTAATTGCTTCGGATTTATATGGACAGTCCAGCAATTGTTGGGTGCAATAATGCACTTAGGAGGATGTTGAAAGGGAATAAAAACCAAATGGAGAGCGGAGTAGAAATTGGTTCCGATCCCACTAAGATGCAAAGATTGGAAACGTGTGTAAAAGAACCCATTTACTCTACTTAACCTGTTGGGTGAGCTAGAGAAATGAGGCATAGTGAAGTTTCATGAAGCGCTAAAAGGACACGCTGCCTCAGAAAACCAGAGGGAGTGAATGAGAAGAATGAGAAGCTCACAGAAGTGGCTTTGTACTGGAACTTGAGAAGGGGGAAGAAGAGAGGAGGATGTCATCTCTTTTGCCAGTTCAAACGTGTCAATTAATCCTACATATCTACAATAATCAACAACATCAACAAGACAAGATGGAAAAGCTCAGTTTGGCGTCGCCGTCTTTTAGTCGATTTTGAAGCAAATGTAGTAGTACTTGAGCAATGGCAACAAAGCTGCCGCGGGACACGAAATCTTGGCCAGATAGAAAAGCTCAGTTTAGCCTTGGCGAGTCCTGCAGAGATTACCGCGGTACTTTGATAACGCGCGAACAATGCTAAGCGAATTATTGCGGTTGATTTCAGCTGCTAATGATTTCGGGCAGCATAACACATTTTGAAGTGGCACAAAGATGACTGAGGTATGAAAACGGATATGGAATAAAGAAGCCCGCCCCAAACATGACCAAGGGCCCAAATTATGTGTGTTGATGCCACATTTTCTCTATTCTATGTCCGCAGAAACTCTTACGCCTCACTTGAGAGAAAAACAGACGACATAGTGAGATATGGCGCGAAGGCTCGTCAATCATGGTAGGTCAAGCAGACCTTGTGTAACAGGTCTGTCAAAAAAAATCATACCGATTTCACAAAGCTAGGACAACAGCAAACTCTACGCCATCACATGCCACACAACAGGCAGATTTTCACGATCAATTTGACTACACCTCAGCCATCCAGTATATGGTTGTGTGGCCCAGAGTCCCCACAGATGTGATGCTTTTCAAAATGTTCATGTGAAATCTCTTCCAGACAGATTAGTTCAGTGCAGCAGACGATCAGATTGAGCCATTCTCGAGGCCTAGTGGCCATTATTCCTATCGTATGAGAGCGACGCTAAAGCACTCCCTTCCTTTCTTATACAAATTTTCCGGCAGCGAACGCTTCACTTTTCCATTTTCGTTTCCTCAATTCTGCATGCTGCATAACGGATAATGATCCTTTCTACGCAATCCATTCGGCCCAACACTCTGACACCAGGTATGGAGATAACAATACTACTAACTCCGTTGGTGACTGACAATGGCTTTTATTGCTTTCGGTGCCAATAAGAGGGTAAGAGCTTTTATGATTCTACGCCAGAATGTGTGCATGATGGAGAGAGGGGGATTTCGTTACGCCTCAGGACCAGTAAGAACCATCGGACAGACGAGGTCAACCGGAGACTGCACATGTGTTTGTCAAGCAAACGAACCAAATTGCCACAACTCGTTAACATAATGAGTATTCAGGAGCGAAATCATTGCAAAAGATAAGAAATGCAAATTTTGAAGTCTAAGGCTCCTCCTCAGGAGAACGCATTGACGCCTAGTATAATTGAACTGCCAAAGTTGATCTGTGCTACATCATGCGCTTCATCTTTTGTACACTCTTTTCAATCTTTTGTGTATTACAGTGATACCATAATGAATTCGCAAGTTAACATTTGCAAAACCCAATTCCACTTTCCTCTACTTTGCGAGATTCACTTCGCAGTAGGGTTGATCAAGACCAAACATGAAGAGGCGAGCATACCCGTACCACTAGTCGCTCAGCCAAAATTTACTATTTAATTCACGCCGAGACTATAAGACATGATAAAGTTAAAGATGGCAGCCATATGATTGGTGCGAGCGTGCACAAACAAACTCCAAGCATATGTGTGTGTTGCGCCCAAGTATGCTAGTAACAGGTCTATCCAGTGGCAGATGATTCAGAGAAGTAATATTATTGGGAGCACCTCCCATATTTTAAAATCTTATAACATTCAACATGCTAACGGTGTTTTTATCGAAAGAAGAAATCTCGTACCACATGAGGTTAAAAAATTGGTATAAACAATGTTGCGGTCCTATGAAATTGATCACTGGTGGGTTTATAGATGAGGCTTTTACGATTCACTGCATCAGGTTGCACTTTGTCCTGTTGGTAGAAATTAGCAGGCGACTTAGGCATCATTTTTAAATCTAAAAGTCTGAAATTGATAATCAGTTGGCAAATTGGCTGTTTGAAATCAAGTTAACAATAAAGTATTTTTAGCTTTTGCTAAATTTATGTGGCAGACTTTACTTCAGGTGGTAATATAGCACCGCAGATAATGTAGCAGCCGGTAAATGGCAGCGCTATCTGCATTTTTAGCATTCTTCATTAAGTCGCATCTCTATTAACATTGATTTCGATTTGGATGCCAGCTTAAACAACTGAGCATGATTTTTAAATAAGATATTTATAGACGATGTGCACAATGCGAAGACTTCTTCATCCTCCTCCTATTTGTGCGTTTAGCCCCATCACGAGAAGATTAATTACCCGGAGACATGCATTTTGTATGAGACAAAACGGTGGATCCATATCGCATTAATAGTAAGATATGGGATGGCCTCTATCAGCGCTAGAGGAATAAATCTGTATGCAGGGAAAAGAGCGAATACAAGCCGAATGTGAAAATTGTATGAGAGAGAAAAGGAATGAGTTATCTTTGCTTTTATGTGATGGGGCATTGTCCACTAGACCTCGAGGGTGGCTCAATCTAATCGTCTGCTACACTGGACTGGTGTGTTTCGAAACAATTGTACACAAAAATTGCAAAACGCACCATATCTGTAGGGATTCTGCTCCACACATCCATACATTAGATGGCTGAGGTGTAGGCATGTTAGTTGTGAAAATCTGCCTATCGTGTAGCATGTGATGAAGAAGAGTTTGCTGTTGCCCTAACTTTATGAAATGGGGTGATTCTTTTTGACAGACCTGTTGCACAAAGTCTACTTGACCTACCATGATTGAGGGGCTATCGCGCCACATCTCACTATGCCACGTTTCACATATAAATAGGTGGGATTCTCTCGTCTCCCTAATCCGCTTGTCAAGATGACGTGCTTGCGAAACAGTGAGTTAATAATTACACGGTAGATGTCAACTTCACATTCAAATGTTGCTCTGCGCATGCAAAGTAGTGATGCTGCATAACTTTTGTTTGTCAGGTCTCTTTGTGATAGTCCTCAGCCTGATTCTTCTCCATTCTATCGCATCGAGTCAGATATCCACAGATGTGGAACGAGCACAAATGCTAGAAGCTCATTTGGAAGTTCGGGAAAGGGTGTATCCTCCTGCCAGCGATATGCTACTAATGGTGCGTTCCTTCTCCTTACCCACGTAGTTAGCAACACAGTTGTCTGCACTTCGAGTTATTTCGCGTGATAGTGTGCTTGGCAGCATTTCATAGCATTCCTATCCACTTATCCAGGAGTACTCGGATGAGTTGGAAAAACTAGCAGATTATTGGGCCAGTCGATGCAGATTCGAGCATCCGGATTGGACGCGATATCCAGAATACAAGGGACTTGGGCAAAATATCGCAGCCGTCAGTGGTTTTAAGCCACCCATCACCGAAGCCGCTTGTGGCTGGAGGAAGGAAGACAAGTACTACAGTTATTTCAACAACTCTTGCAGCTACGTGTGTGGTCATTACACACAGGTGAGAGAACAGCATATCCATCCCAGTAGTTAGGTGCGGCACATAGGTGTCATTCAGTGCACTTTGCAAGGGTAATTCTTTCTAGGTATTGAATGTTTACTTACAAGTTCGTGTGGCTTAAGAAAGTAGAAGCAAATTGATGGAAGTACATAACATGGTATTTTATGGCTAAGCACCATATAGTATGGCTTGTCATGCTTTTTTGTGCGCAACCAGATGGTTTGGGCGAAGTCAAATCTGGTGGGCTGTGCCATGCGGCAATGTGACTACATGCGACCTGAGTGGAGGAACCCACAATACTTTACAGTGTGTCAATACAAGCCTGCGTAAGTGTGATTTCCCTTAGAACGATTGCTTGATTGGCTGACTGACGGAATGGATGGATGACTGCACAGCTGTTGGAAGAACACATCTTTGGTTTGTGCATTTGTGACAGAGGTGGTGAAATTCTTTTAGTGGCAACTACTATGGAGAATGGCCTTATACATATGGGGAAAGTTGCAGCAGATGTCCGATTGGCTACTCGTGTTTCCGCAAACAGTGCGTCAAACAGCCTACATGCAAAAAAGTGCTGCCGACATTGGGTTTAAAGGATCCCAAGGACAGAACTTTGCCAAAATGCGTGGTGTGGAAATGAGCCTAGCTACCGAAAACCCAACTGGTTACATCTGCCCTGGCGTCGTTGGTGTTGAACACCACATTTTCTGCTTATCCTACTGCACCAAATTTTCCCTTCTTTAAGCATCAAGCCGTCTTCTGTTGTTGATAACTCTAATAAAGCCAACACTTTCTTCGCTATCCTTGATTGTCAATGTAGCATCGGTTGGAGGCATACACATATTTGCATGCCTGTAAAAATGCGAATGATGCTATGGGAGATGCTGATTGTATGGAGTTGTTGGTAAATTAAGCAGGATGGGTGGTCCTTGTTTTAGGTATTTGCTGTGCCTCTCTCGTTGGAAGTAAATGTGCAGTAGGAATCAAGCCTTCAAATTTTGCAAGCACAATGTTTGTCAATGTCTACTAATTGTAAAATGGTGGCAAATTTAATGTAGGGCACATCTATGATGCATGAAAGGTGACTGTAGCATCCCGAGACTCCCTTGAAGTCAAATGAAGGCAGAATGCCAGGGTAGAATCTATGCATAAATATTCAATGGACAGAGGGAAATAGGCTGCTAGCATGGTCTGGAGGCCAGCCTATGCAGCTAGGGCAATACGGCCATCTCAGTGACCCTGGCCGAAACCGGTATTTTCAACAAACAAAGTACTACAATGGCGGCTTTATTTTTTTTGCTTTATAACATTCAATCATGCCACTGACCGAAATCCCTCACATTCGTAGTAGACCATTCCACTTGTATTTGTATTCCGCTTGAAAGAATAATTGACGTGCATCTGTTCACTGCATTTTTGCCTTAGTTTAGTCGAACAGGTTGTGTTTGGCAAGGCTTAATTTGCATCTATGAGTCTCAAAAGAACAATGATTAGGACTTTGTTAAAGTGTTTAATTTATAATATCGCGGTGCTACTCTTACCGGGTTATGCACACTGGATGCTGATATGTGAAGCGCGACACGGTCACGAGACAAAGGTTTCATCAGCCTAAGTATGATGAAATAGAATTTCAGCAAACACGCTTAAGTTTAGATGGCTTGGAGTGCAGCAAGATAGGTGACATCAAGGCTAAACCACAAACTGGCCGCATTAATCATGTGAAGTTTTCAGCGACTCTGTCTCGCAAACACGATGGAAGGGCTGCTTGTGGTCCACAAAGAACTGATACCCAGACCAACTGATGAGGTCGATTTGTGGCAACTTATGCTCCAACCAATGCTAGTAATGCAACAACTCCATTTATACCGAGCTATCGCAAAATCTCCAACTGCGAGAAAACATCTCATTGAAGATGATATCTGTTGGGGATAACTGCATCCCTAACAAGTGCTCTATTTGCGCGAATTTTAAAGTTCTGCTCCCATGTCTGACTAGTGGACACCTTAGAGCATCACCCCTTTGTTTGCCTTTTGTACATCAGTTAAAATCATGCCACATAACCATCATTTATGCCCCTGACACCCACTATGGGACCAAAATCAATCCGGTCAGTAAATTATATGAGGCTGAACTTCAGCTATTATCTGAGCCATTCTTTCAGATAAGCCGCACCTCTCCTGCTCCCACCCTTACGCGTTGGTAAGTAGTCATCTACATTGGATCCATGCCCACTGCATAAACTGATTCACACAGGTTACACCGAACTCATACCACTCTGTAGTTGTAGGCTATTGAAATACCAACCTTACTGCCAAGTCATGCGGGAGTCAGCGAGGTCCAAATGCATCAGTTTGTCCATTCATAATCAAAACTGCGCCCTCTAATTATGCGCAGTAGGGCAACATAGTGCTTGTTTCAATTCTTCAACTTGAGAGGCCTCCAGTAACAGCTCGCATTTATTAAACAACAATGGTGAGGGCAGTGGTGTAATTTATTGCGGTTTCCGTATAAATTAGTAAGCGGCGTACCACGCCGCTTAGAGTGTAGACACAACTGCAGGAGAATGATAGCGTTAAAGGAATTGGAATGATTGACCAGTAATAAATTTCACATTACTTCTCCAATCTTCGACAGAAGTCTAAGCCACTATAATCCAGCAAAGGGGGATGGAAAAGGCCAGTGAGTTGATTGGAATGCTAAGAACTTGAATCTTTGGAACATGACTGCGATTAAATATGTTTAAATTTCATGCATCATAGATGTGCCCTACATTAAATTTGCCACCATTTTACAATTAGTAGACATTGACAAACATTGTGCTTGCAAAATTTGAAGGCTTGATTCCTACTGCACATTTACTTCCAGCGAGAGAGGCACAGCAAATACCTAAAACAAGGACCACCCATCCTGCTTAATTTACCAACAACTCCATACAATCAGCATCTCCCATAGCATCATTCGCATTTTTACAGGCATGCAAATATGTGTATGCCTCCAACCGATGCTACATTGACAATCAAGGATAGCGAAGAAAGTGTTGGCTTTATTAGAGTTATCAACAACAGAAGACGGCTTGATGCTTAAAGAAGGGAAAATTTGGTGCAGTAGGATAAGCAGAAAATGTGGTGTTCAACACCAGCGACGCCAGGGCAGATGTAACCAGTTGGGTTTTCGGTAGCTAGGCTCATTTCCACACCACGCATTTTGGCAAAGTTCTGTCCTTGGGATCCTTTAAACCCAATGTCGGCAGCACTTTTTTGCATGTAGGCTGTTTGACGCACTGTTTGCGGAAACACGAGTAGCCAATCGGACATCTGCTGCAACTTTCCCCATATGTATAAGGCCATTCTCCATAGTAGTTGCCACTAAAAGAATTTCACCACCTCTGTCACAAATGCACAAACCAAAGATGTGTTCTTCCAACAGCTGTGCAGTCATCCATCCATTCCGTCAGTCAGCCAATCAAGCAATCGTTCTAAGGGAAATCACACTTACGCAGGCTTGTATTGACACACTGTAAAGTATTGTGGGTTCCTCCACTCAGGTCGCATGTAGTCACATTGCCGCATGGCACAGCCCACCAGATTTGACTTCGCCCAAACCATCTGGTTGCGCACAAAAAAGCATGACAAGCCATACTATATGGTGCTTAGCCATAAAATACCATGTTATGTACTTCCATCAATTTGCTTCTACTTTCTTAAGCCACACGAACTTGTAAGTAAACATTCAATACCTAGAAAGAATTACCCTTGCAAAGTGCACTGAATGACACCTATGTGCCGCACCTAACTACTGGGATGGATATGCTGTTCTCTCACCTGTGTGTAATGACCACACACGTAGCTGCAAGAGTTGTTGAAATAACTGTAGTACTTGTCTTCCTTCCTCCAGCCACAAGCGGCTTCGGTGATGGGTGGCTTAAAACCACTGACGGCTGCGATATTTTGCCCAAGTCCCTTGTATTCTGGATATCGCGTCCAATCCGGATGCTCGAATCTGCATCGACTGGCCCAATAATCTGCTAGTTTTTCCAACTCATCCGAGTACTCCTGGATAAGTGGATAGGAATGCTATGAAATGCTGCCAAGCACACTATCACGCGAAATAACTCGAAGTGCAGACAACTGTGTTGCTAACTACGTGGGTAAGGAGAAGGAACGCACCATTAGTAGCATATCGCTGGCAGGAGGATACACCCTTTCCCGAACTTCCAAATGAGCTTCTAGCATTTGTGCTCGTTCCACATCTGTGGATATCTGACTCGATGCGATAGAATGGAGAAGAATCAGGCTGAGGACTATCACAAAGAGACCTGACAAACAAAAGTTATGCAGCATCACTACTTTGCATGCGCAGAGCAACATTTGAATGTGAAGTTGACATCTACCGTGTAATTATTAACTCACTGTTTCGCAAGCACGTCATCTTGACAAGCGGATTAGGGAGACGAGAGAATCCCACCTATTTATATGTGAAACGTGGCATAGTGAGATGTGGCGCGATAGCCCCTCAATCATGGTAGGTCAAGTAGACTTTGTGCAACAGGTCTGTCAAAAAGAATCACCCCATTTCATAAAGTTAGGGCAACAGCAAACTCTTCTTCATCACATGCTACACGATAGGCAGATTTTCACAACTAACATGCCTACACCTCAGCCATCTAATGTATGGATGTGTGGAGCAGAATCCCCACAGATATGGTGCGTTTTGCAATTTTTGTGTACAATTGTTTCGAAACACACCAGTCCAGTGTAGCAGACGATTAGATTGAGCCACCCTCGAGGTCTAGTGGACAATGCCCCATCACATAAAAGCAAAGATAACCCATTCCTTTTCTCTCTCACACAATTTTCATATTCGGCTTGTATTCGCTCTTTTCCCTGCATACAGATTTATTCCTCTAGCGCTGATAGAGGCCATCCCATATCTTACTATTAATGCGATATGGATCCACCGTTTTGTCTCATACAAAATGCATGTCTCCGGGTAATTAATCTTCTCGTGATGGGGCTAAACGCACAAATAGGAGGAGGATGAAGAAGTCTTCGCATTGTGCACATCGTCTATAAATATCTTATTTAAAAATCATGCTCAGTTGTTTAAGCTGGCATCCAAATCGAAATCAATGTTAATAGAGATGCGACTTAATGAAGAATGCTAAAAATGCAGATAGCGCTGTCATTTACCGGCTGCTACATTATCTGCGGTGCTATATTACCACCTGAAGTAAAGTCTGCCACATAAATTTAGCAAAAGCTAAAAATACTTTATTGTTAACTCGATTTCAAACAGCCAATTTGCCAACTGATTATCAATTTCAGACTTTTAGATTTAAAAATGATGCCTAAGTCGCCTGCTAATTTCTACCAACAGGACAAAGTGCAACCTGATGCAGTGGATCGTAAAAGCCTCATCTATAAACCCACCAGTGATCAATTTCATAGGACCGCAACATTGTTTATACCAATTTTTTAACCTCATGTGGTACGAGATTTCTTCTTTCGATAAAAACACCGTTAGCATGTTGAATGTTATAAGATTTTAAAATATGGGAGGTGCTCCCAATAATATTACTTCTCTGAATCATCTGCCACTGGATAGACCTGTTACTAGCATACTTGGGCGCAACACACACATATGCTTGGAGTTTGTTTGTGCACGCTCGCACCAATCATATGGCTGCCATCTTTAACTTTATCATGTCTTATAGTCTCGGCGTGAATTAAATAGTAAATTTTGGCTGAGCGACTAATGGTACGGGTATGCTCGCCTCTTCATGTTTGGTCTTGATCAACCCTACTGCGAAGTGAATCTCGCAAAGTAGAGGAAAGTGGAATTGGGTTTTGCAAATGTTAACTTGCGAATTCATTATGGTATCACTGTAATACACAAAAGATTGAAAAGAGTGTACAAAAGATGAAGCGCATGATGTAGCACAGATCAACTTTGGCAGTTCAATTATACTAGGCGTCAATGCGTTCTCCTGAGGAGGAGCCTTAGACTTCAAAATTTGCATTTCTTATCTTTTGCAATGATTTCGCTCCTGAATACTCATTATGTTAACGAGTTGTGGCAATTTGGTTCGTTTGCTTGACAAACACATGTGCAGTCTCCGGTTGACCTCGTCTGTCCGATGGTTCTTACTGGTCCTGAGGCGTAACGAAATCCCTCTCTCTCCATCATGCACACATTCTGGCGTAGAATCATAAAAGCTCTTACCCTCTTATTGGCACCGAAAGCAATAAAAGCCATTGTCAGTCACCAACGGAGTTAGTAGTATTGTTATCTCCATACCTGGTGTCAGAGTGTTGGGCCGAATGGATTGCGTAGAAAGGATCATTATCCGTTATGCAGCATGCAGAATTGAGGAAACGAAAATGGAAAAGTGAAGCGTTCGCTGCCGGAAAATTTGTATAAGAAAGGAAGGGAGTGCTTTAGCGTCGCTCTCATACGATAGGAATAATGGCCACTAGGCCTCGAGAATGGCTCAATCTGATCGTCTGCTGCACTGAACTAATCTGTCTGGAAGAGATTTCACATGAACATTTTGAAAAGCATCACATCTGTGGGGACTCTGGGCCACACAACCATATACTGGATGGCTGAGGTGTAGTCAAATTGATCGTGAAAATCTGCCTGTTGTGTGGCATGTGATGGCGTAGAGTTTGCTGTTGTCCTAGCTTTGTGAAATCGGTATGATTCTTTTTGACAGACCTGTTACACAAGGTCTGCTTGACCTACCATGATTGACGAGCCTTCGCGCCATATCTCACTATGTCGTCTGTTTTTCTCTCAAGTGAGGCGTAAGAGTTTCTGCGGACATAGAATAGAGAAAATGTGGCATCAACACACATAATTTGGGCCCTTGGTCATGTTTGGGGCGGGCTTCTTTATTCCATATCCGTTTTCATACCTCAGTCATCTTTGTGCCACTTCAAAATGTGTTATGCTGCCCGAAATCATTAGCAGCTGAAATCAACCGCAATAATTCGCTTAGCATTGTTCGCGCGTTATCAAAGTACCGCGGTAATCTCTGCAGGACTCGCCAAGGCTAAACTGAGCTTTTCTATCTGGCCAAGATTTCGTGTCCCGCGGCAGCTTTGTTGCCATTGCTCAAGTACTACTACATTTGCTTCAAAATCGACTAAAAGACGGCGACGCCAAACTGAGCTTTTCCATCTTGTCTTGTTGATGTTGTTGATTATTGTAGATATGTAGGATTAATTGACACGTTTGAACTGGCAAAAGAGATGACATCCTCCTCTCTTCTTCCCCCTTCTCAAGTTCCAGTACAAAGCCACTTCTGTGAGCTTCTCATTCTTCTCATTCACTCCCTCTGGTTTTCTGAGGCAGCGTGTCCTTTTAGCGCTTCATGAAACTTCACTATGCCTCATTTCTCTAGCTCACCCAACAGGTTAAGTAGAGTAAATGGGTTCTTTTACACACGTTTCCCATCTTTGCATCTTAGTGGGATCGGAACCAATTTCTACTCCGCTCTCCATTTGGTTTTTACTCCCTTTCAACATCCTCCTAAGTGCATTATTGCACCCAACAATTGCTGGACTGTCCATATAAATCCGAAGCAATTAAGCTTTTCCACCATTCTAGTTTGATTTAGAAGTTAAGGATTCTCAATCATTTCCATTGTTTTATAAGTATACATTAACGGGCTGATCGCGGAAGATGCATTTAAAAATTCGCGTCTTTCCTTTTAAAATTTCCGTTGCGATATCATGAAATCTTGCATTCCAAATATTACTAAATTTCAATACCGCGTTGCCAATTTGTCGAACCATCATTTACATGGTTTAGCTTTTAAGTTATATGCTTGGCATAGTGAGTGCTTTTGGCTCTGTTTATTGCGACATTTTGACTTTAATATTTTCAATGTTATTTGTGTGAAATTAACCAAAAATGTTATTAGGAACTTGTCACGAAGTCGCTCTCACCTTACATGAGTGCCAAGCACATCAACTGCGAAACGCCACTGGGCCTATTTTTGGTCGACTACTGTCATCAGTAAAATTACCGATTTCGGTTACTTAGACAATCTTTCGAATAAGCAATAATTAATGTTGTCATAATGGGTTGCTCTGTTTGATCGGGAACTTGTACGGAAATTCGTGTGCACATTCCGCTTGCTTCGCTGTCCATCTTGTTTCTTTAAAAGACAAATTATCCAGGTCTTGATAACTCTGGCAAGATATACCTTAATAATTCAAAATCTTCACTGCTGTTGCGATGGCAATCGTGACAAACTTTGCGCACATCGTGAAAACTGCATGAAGGACGATTTCATTTACAACCTTTGGATCCTTTTTAGTAGTGAAGTATTCACTAGAGCGAAATTCTTCATTTTAACCATTAATCAACCTAATAAGTCGTGATGCATTGTTTGTGGCACAACTTTGCTTCGATGGTCTCTCACAAAAGCGGAATATTTAAGGGAGGCGAGATAATGTAGGAGCCAATCTAAAAGAGGACCACTCTTGATTTTATGATTAGTTTTCATTTAGCGAGTTAGTTTCTTGTAGGCTGTGCTTTCAGATTTCATCCGCCTTTTGTACTTCCAACATAAGGCACCCGTTTTGTTTGAGATCATTAAGTGACTTCAAAAAGAAATTCCGCCATGATTTACCACTATGTCAATCGCGATGGTAGGTTAGCCCTGGTCAGAGAATTTTGACACTTTTTGCTAGAAGACGTTTTTTAAGAAAGCCGGTTTCATCAGGGTTCATCCATTGTGTTCTCTGACTTGATTCGCTTATTCTAGTCTTGATTTGGGAATCAAGATTGTGGCAATTCCCATGAGTCTTCGACGTAATTCAATGGCTGCCTTGGTGCAAGTCAGCGCACATTTACTGGTTCTCATCTAATGGGTGCTTTGCAGGAAATCAGCCGGTCAGTCCGAACGTAAACCGCTTTTGAGACATCAATGTCAGTATGAGTATGAGAGGCAGTGTCTTGACTCATCCACAGTCTACTCGCCTGCCACCAGCAGTGCACTGCCTACACTCGACACTTACTGGTGCATTCATTGTCACCTCAACGCTACCATCATTTGTGATCTCGTGCTTGGTAATCTTTGATTTGTTAGGTTGTGGATTTGTGCGAGGAATTGTTGGCTGAAAGCCTGACATGGACTGTAGCCTATTCGAAATCATTGATTGCTAATTAATGCATTTTATGCACGGATTCCGTCAGATCGATACCTCAATCTGGAGATGGACTAGAGTAACTAGTGCCCAGTAGGAGAAATTGCATGCTAGCCTCGTGGATTCGTATATATACATATATATGTGCTTGGTCTGTCATCAGTAAGTAGACGCGTTTAAGCTTAATAAGTTGACTTAGATGGAGACTTGGATCCAAATTCCAACTCTTGCATTCCCTTCTCGCTTTTCCTCATGTACGTGTACCCGCGCCCTACTTCTACGTATACACACGCAAACGCGTCAGTCAATGAAGATGTCTGTCCTTAGGACTTCATCCATACGTGATCTAGTTAAAAGCTCAATGGAATTCTCGGTGTGAACTCAAACACAATTTAAATTTAAATAATTTATTAGAACACCTTTTCCTTTTCAGTAAATTCCTTTCATAAACAAATATTCGACACCTTTCTCACTTTATCTTTGGCCTAGATTTCCTTAAAATGGCATTAGGTCTTGACAATTACTAGGATGGTTGTTGTAGCATTAACTTTACGAGAATTGCCCAACGAGGGATGCTATTTGGTAGGGTGCAATTAAAGGCTCACGTGCGATCGTTAATTTGCGTCACGCAACGAGTGTTTGGCATTCAAAGAAGGCCACGTCCAAACCCCAAGCATTTTAACATGCAGATCTCTTCTACTTCGGGAGTCACCTGTTGTCGCATCTCCTCACCTAGAAAGATATCGGAATGTTAGAGTATTAGCTAAGGACAGTTGCAGCAGATAGGGTAGAAATTAAAAAGATTGGTGCACCATCGTTAGTCTTCACTATTCCTCTACTTTACATCCCTCTAGTGACGATAAGAACCGCGGAAGTCACACCAGAAGTGGCGATAGAACGCACAGATTAAGAGCGATTACTGGCTACAAGAAAAATAGTTGTGGGATGGGAATAAGTGCAACGACGGGTGGAGGATAAAGGTTCCATCAGGCTGATGGGCTGTAAGGTGTCGCTGAGCCAAAATGGTCAATCGCACACTTATAGGCCTTGCACGCTCAAGCAAATAGGACATAGCGCAGAATTTCGACACTGGCATATCCGCGACCAAACGCTCGAGAGAAAAAACTGATAACAGGCTATGGAGGTCAATGATGGGTGACTCAAATAATGAATGCGTGTCGAGACACAAGACTTGTGTCAAGCTTTTAAGCTGATTGGTATCTACTTGGTTGTAACTAGTCAGGTCCTCATTAAATATACGAAATGTGGCAAATAAAACTAAAGGCAAACCTTTAATTTGTGCGTTTTACCAATGCCGCTCATTGTATCACAACCAGACACAATAAAATCGTACCACATCTACACTGGCCTTTAATATTATAGGCATACGTTTCGATTTATTATTAACATCAGTGTTGTTGGTATATTCACTCAAGGGTAATTAATTAGCGAGTTAGTGGTAGCTACACACGACGAATGGTTTTGCTAGCCATGTTAGTCGCCAATATGGAGCAAAGTTAATGCAATTGTAAAATCCGGCCACAAGTAACCGATGTGTTTACTTCTCACCAATGCAATCGCGACTTTTGCCTTCTCCTAATAGCCACATCCGAACGTGAACCGAATAACGCAATAAATGATTCGCGTTTTAAAGCTGCTCTTGTTCAATCTATACTCCTTTGGTTTGCTTCGTGACTGCAGGTTGTATTCCAACCGCCATTGGCTACTACTGCCACCACTAACCTAGCGAATGCTCTGCAATTTATCTACTGCTCAATGCGCATAAGCAACAGCACATTCACGGGTATTACTTTGCACCTGCACATTGCACCCAAGAGTAGTGTTTAATAATTCACTTCGGGGCGCCAAATTCTATCATGCTGAGTTATTTCTACCCTATTTTACCTAACTTTGCGATTTCTGTGCATAAGAGTATGGAATATGCGTGAAGAACTTACCTATGGTGCAAAGCCGTTTTCTGAAATAAAAACGAAAGGACATAACAATCTAAAAAGCTGCAAATGGCTTGGGTGTAACTTGACAAATAGGCTGAGGGGATCGCAACAACTTTCACACATCATCAAAAAGCGTTTGGTTTTATTACCTAAATTGCATTTGCTCATAGATAAGGCCTTGTGTGCTTTTTAACTTTGGATGCGCTTTTAGCCATTTGTCAAATTTAGCAAATTTTGGCTGGCCTGAAATCGCACAGAGTGATCTCTCTCCTTGGCTCAAAGTGATCCGGTGCCCCAATACAGCCTCAGACTTTATGCATTTAACCCGATTTTCTCAACCCTCGTCTGCGTTTATGCAGCACATTGGCATCTCACACCACTCTGCCAATTCAAGCAGCCATTTCCATGATTTTCCGATGACACTCATTGTCTCGGGACTCGTAAACCCTTTACTACACGCAATCGTATCGCTCACAAGCGCCATCATTGGCTAGTGCAACAGCACGAAATGCTGGCTTTGGATACACGTAAAGGTGATTCACACTGAGGCCGCCTTTAACACGCCTCTGTGTTTTCCATTCATCCACTGCAAAGATAGGTCATCGATTCTAGCTGGCAAAGGTGAGTGACAGTATGGAAAAGGCTTTGAACGTCTGCGTAATGATCTCGTGCCAAATCAAATCTAACGCGTAAATACAACGAAGGTGTAAATAACGCATCTTTCGAAAGGGGAAGGATTTCAGTGCAAATGGTGGAAATGGAAGTAACCCAAATTAAATTGTCCAACCGCTGGAAAGAGATGTTTGGTTTTGTAACACATGTGAGCTTCATGGTGTTCTGCAAGCTCAGATACCTCGAAAAACTGTGCCACATCTTCCATTAGAGCAATTTGTTCTGCCTAGCTGCTTAAGATATATTTGACAACCATCCTTGTGTTGTGTTTAGTGATTTTTTACCTATCTTAATAGTTTGCAATGCGCATTGTGAAACGCTAAAATTATGATTACTAGCGCTTTACGATGGAGTTATCTGAACCTGTGTGAACCTTAGTGTCACCCCACGAAAACAGCATAATCCACATGAAACCGATACCCTACATTTGCAATAGACGAAAGGAAGCACCCTACGGGTGTGTTAAATTTGACTCTAGCGTGAACACCTCTGGGTTTTTTTAAAGCTAGCATTTCATGGCGTTGCACTAACCGATGATGGTGCTTGGGAGTGAAATAATTTCACGTAATAGAAGGCTTATGATTCTCAAAATAATGCGCGTTGCCTGGAAAACATGAAAATCGATGTTTACCGAGTCCCGTATAAGACGGTCTGCATTTCTTTAGATTGAATAGTCATTTGGCATTTATTTGGGGAAGCTGCTTTACATTATAGATAAGTTCTTCAAGCATGTTTCAAACTCTAATGCGCAGACATCGCGAAGTAGAACTTATTTATAACATGATAGGATTTAGCACATGGAAGAGAATCGTTACACACAACTCTTGGGTGCAGCATCTAGACTCAAAGTAATGACCATGAATGGGAGATTCCATGATGCATTTCGGCTAGATTGACCTTACATCACAAGATTCTTTTGAGGGCTGTAGACTCTATTACCTGCTACTGCTGCTACTTGTGCTTATTGAGCAGTAGATAAATTGCAAAGAAGTTGCTAGGTTGGTGGGAGTAGTAGCCAGTAGCGGTGGAACAGAATTGGCATATACGAAGCAAACCAAAGGAGTGCAAAGTCTGCAAGAGCAGCTTTAAAGCACTTATTACTTACTGTATTTTTCGGTTGCGCATCATAATGCACTCAACCTGAGAAGGTAAAAGCTACAATAGCCTTGGTCATAATGAAGCACATCGATTGCATGTAATCGGATTTTGTAATTGCGTTAATTTTGCACAATAACGTCTACTAGCACAACCACTACAACAATAGAATGATTAGGGTCCTAGGTAAGGTATCAAGGCCTCTTTCGATGTTTTTTACTGTTTTTAAGCATGGCTGAAGGAGAACATGCCTGAGAAGACAAGATCCGACTAATAAAAGGAAGGCTTACCAAGAACTGCATTTTGCACACGCAAAGATTGATGGTTTACCTGTACTGGTGCGCGACAGAGGCTATTTCTGCAAATCTTTGGTTTGAAGTAGTCAGAAGGCCGTCTGCTGTGGTGTAACAATCTGCAAGAATTGTCGGGATAGAAGCCCGAAGGAAAAAGATGAGGGAGCGGTGCACTTATTCCCTTTAGAAATGTATGCGATACGAAGCAGGCATCGTCTTTAGATGCGCATGGGAACTACATACACATGGGCTGTTTGTGAAGCCGTTACCATAGGTCGACTCACGCAAATATCTTTTTGAAGTTGACAAGTCACGGATTGAGAAAGCAGCACCACGCATCGTCAGAAATCTGCGTAAAAAGCGAAAGCTGGTCAGTGTCCAGAACTGGCTTGAGGCACAAAACATTATGCCAATTTTCTGCGCAACATCCAAGTCGTCGTAAATTTCCCGAAAATCACATGATCCACTTAGTAAGGCACTAAGGCCAATCCAGCCGTTCCGTTAATTACAGAATCGTAGATAACACTTGCAGTGTCCTCTTCAAGGATGCAGTTATACCAATTCATAAAATAGATATGCTTGCACACAGCTGATTTCTGTTACCGGCAACTAGAGAAAAAGTATAGTGCGAGTTGCTGGGCAAGTATGCGAACACGTTACCATGGCAAAGCGTTATAATGAGCGATGCTAAGCCAAAGTGCATTGATGTATCTACCGGGCACTTGAATAAGGTTCCCATCCAAATAACTTAAGTTGAGCTGGCATTAATGCTCAATGGGTCACAAAATGAGGCTACTACTGTTAATAAGTTTAGATCTAAGACAAGTTGAGACCTGTTTTTTTAACCGCTGTTCAGCCCTTTTTAAGAGTTTCAACATTAAGAAAGGACAATATTGTTAGGACAGTTCCATCCAATCATCTCGGAAGTAACCAGTAAACGTCCCAGTTACCTGTGCATATATGCGTAGAATAAAACGCTTTAATAAATTCGTTGGTATGGTGTACGGTTGCTTTTAAAGTAAGACCATATTATCAAAGATCTTTGGGAAGAAGTTTAATTAGGCATGCCGGGGTTGGGTAGAAGTAACCGACCTTTGAAAACGGAACGGCTGTTGCTGAATTGGTCTTTTTCAGGTACTCATTCCTAGGCGTTGCCTAAATTTGGCTTCCATAGACACATCGCCTATTGGCCGTGGATGCAAATGCATGGATTTGGAATGCTGCATTCATAGCTTATTTATTTCTTCATTGACTATGGACATACAAAGCATACCGAGGCATGCAAATTATTTACACATACAACTGTAGAAAGTAAGTTTATTAGCCCAAAACTTGTGCATTGTTTATGTATTCATCATAGGGTTTAACCATTTTGCTATCCTACTTCGCGAACTTGCAGACGTTAATGAGTGATTGCGTACCAAATAGGCATTCAGATTGGGACAGACGATTCAGCACTTGACTCGTATGATTAAAAGGATATCAACATGATTGGCATCGGTGATGGTCGTTGTAAGGATGTCGCTGTTGTATAGCACCCAGTCAAAATGGGCAGCGTTTACCTCCATAAGATTCCATCACATTAAATCTGTTCCTTTGTGCTTTTAAGCATTCGTTTTGAATTAGTATTATTGCCGTTATGTTCACTGAAATGTATTTAAAGAAGGAGTTGTTGGTAGTTACAAACGACGCATAAGTTACATTTACTATGTTGGTCACCTAATTGTACACAGCAATTGTGTCTTATCTGAAATCGAAGGTCACTAGGATTCCCAGGCGACAAAATAGGTATTGTCGTCATGACTTTGTTTGGGGCTGGCTTATATCATGCTCCTGGAAAGTAAAAGAAATCGGCGTTTTCACTCGAGCCCAGAGAATTCATGTCGCGTCAACTAAGGCATCTTGACAGGGGCTGTTAGGCTTAAAGTCAATAACTATGGGTATAGTTTTGAAAGAGCGAGTGCTCTAACGCGTTTCCCCGTAGCATCCTATAACATGCATCGCACATTGTGTGGATGGAACGGGGCAGATGCATCAGTGCACGTAGGAAGGAACGGGTGGAGAAGAGCAGTTAGTTAAATGCGGCGTTATCTTAAAGAAGTGGAACTCCCTGCGGCTTCAACACACATGCTCATGGCAGTCGATCAGAACCGATTTGAAGGATGCTAACAGGTTCTTTAATTTGTTGGGCAATATACAGTGATTACAGGCAAGAGTATTTAGAAGCAGTAATTTGCCAAGCCCAAGAAACTGTCCAGCATCGTCTTTTAGATGGTTTTGGCCACCATCCCTTTTGATGAGTCCATGCTTCATAACGGCAACAAATTGTTGCAAGCCACGGCACTTCTTTAGCCTCAATGTCAACTTTGCGACTCACAGGTGGTCTAATGACAAAGTTAGTTTGTCACCATGTCTCCAGATATCGACATCAAAACGAAGAAATCATTGAGATAGATCACACTTTTCTCAAAAACAAACATATTTGTGCTGGCTGCATCAGGCGTTGAGGGGTGGACCCCACGTCGGAATCCAAATAACGCTACTCTAACTTCATGCAGCGCATATGGCAATGTAAAAGCTGGCTTCCATCTGTTCCTCTCTCCCACAGCCACATCCTATTATCCAAAAATTTGAATCAAGGATGTGGAGTAAGGGAAGCGCGCCTGTCTTAGCTACAAAGCTCAGGTTCCCATGGTTCATGCACGATTGTGTGCTACGGCTGATATTCTTAAATAGCGAGATCACTGAGTCTCCTAGTGACTTTGGCTTAGGCGGCTTGCTTCTGGCAAAGGGATGGTATGCGTCTATGTGGTTAAGAGGTGGGTCTGGCTTCACCTACACCGTAGGCTTAACTTAAGCCATAGTAATGATTAGCTTCAGCCACCGATACTGCGCCTCGGGTCATCTCTGACACTTCCGTTGCGAGGAGTAAGTTCCCAAGGCTTTGCTAGCAATAAGCGGCACAGACCATTGAAAAAAGCTATTATCCAGCATTAATTGCAACGGATACGTGGTGTTATAATTGGCAGAATTAATAGCTCAGTGCTTTGTTTTGGACCCTGCTAAACTTGACTAAGTTACCACACCCGCAAAAAGATCTGACTCTGTCATAATTTAGCTCTGGTATTAGTTAATCGACTTATATGCTTTGAGACATGGGTACTCCGTCGGCGTGTCTCGATTGGCGATGAAATCGCTGCTCTTCATATGAGTAATTAGAGCGCCCGGCATGTTCTACAAGCAGTCGCATCTGGCAGCATTTATCCTAAAGGAGAAAGATGTCCAACTTACAGGTTTACTCCTCACTACTACGCCTCCTCCACGTTGGAGTGATCTGCGCCTTAGTTCTAGATCCCATCGGACTTTGTTGATATTGACTTCACGATGCTAAGTACTAATAAGGAAACTGAAAAAGCACTTTAGACTTCTAGAGCGTTTATCTCTGTAGTCGTTTCTGGCAGCATTTAGACTAAAGAAGAAAGGTGTCCAACTTACAGGTTTACTCCTCACTACTACGCCTCCTCCACGTTGGAGTGATCTGCGCCTTAGTTCTAGATCTCATCGGACTTTGTTGATATTGACTACACGACGCTAAGTACTAATAAGGAAACTGAAAAAGCACTTTAGACTTCTAGAGCATTTATCTCTGTAGTGGAGTAAGGCCAAATGCTAAGCCAATTTAATTTCCGTAAATTCTATTTGTTACAATATAATGAAGCCACACTGTGCATCACCTCTTCATATACATACGCTAATGGCTATAACGCTTTAGTGAGGCAATACCATGCGCATCCTGTCAAGATATAGAAAAAGACGATGCATGCCCTTTCAGAAAAGGCAGTTGCGAGCGGATTTGCACATAAGCACTATTTGCTTATTTCGATCTAGCTCTTGACAACTGTGAGTAAAATGCTGCTCTCACCCTGTAATCACCGATGGCATAGCAGTTGCAGATCTGCATGCACAGTTATTCATCTTTTTCTCCTCTGGCTGTCTATACAAAGTCAAGATTTGGCAACTTGCAAAAGTGTGATTACGAGCTCCTGTGTTGTTCCCTGTTTATTTTTGGCGGCAGCCTTAGATTGTCGACCCACTCACTCAATTAAATGGAACCCGCTGTTTTTGTTTTGTTACAGAAACCGAATACTGAATGGATTTCTTCCGAACCTTACGCCATCCACCTCAACACACTCGCAGTGCACAACTACTCTGCCTGAAGCTTATTACTGGTTTGAATAAATCTGGGTCAATTAAGATTCGAACGTGAGCCCTAATAATGGTGTAAACATCATGCAGCATTTGAGTCCTAAATTTTGTGGCCATCCTCATCCATAAATGAATAATGACCACCTAACTAATACAGAAACGAATGGGAAGATGACATGTAATCAACCCGAAATGGAGTGACAAGGGCTTCAACCTACATCCGCCGATTCTTCGTGGCTTGCTGAACCAGTTAACTGAGAAAGCAGACATCCGTGTCATGAAGCCACCGAATATAGTGAATTTTGGTTAGCATGTCTTTGGGCAATAGCACAGATTCTTGCTGGCGAATTGAAGAGATCCAAGGTTGCGATTAGATATAAAATTCGTTCAGGGTAGAGGATTATGCGCTCATCACAAGTGTCTGTAACAAGGAGAAGAAACTCTGAAGTAAACGCTAGTGTATTATAAGAAGGACGGAAATCACCGCAGTAGAGGCGTGTGAGCTTGCATTCACTCACTAGCGTGCATCTACCGACACCGCGAAATGCGTCCAACAAACTGCAGCATGGGCAAGAGGGCTCACGCATGCAGTGTCGATGGATTGGTAGACCTACGGGAATATATGCGAAGCATACCAGTGGGCACAGATCTCAAACATATCAGAGGCGTGATTCAAACCCACGCGGAGATCTCTTAAGTGGACCTAAAGTCCACCGACCCAGCCACTCGGCCATCCAAGCGAAGCTACTCGCCTCATTTAGCGGCCTTTTCTCAATCTCCTATCGCCCTCCCTACCCCTCTTCACTCACATTCCACCCCGTCGTTCTCCTGCACATCACGCCACGCATCACGTCACTGGCAACACTGTCAAACTGCCTCGTCACTAATTAGAATGCGTGTTGTCGAAAGTCGACTACTTGCTAGCTCTACTCTACGGCGTTGTGCATTTGCTGCCACACTCAGTTTGACGAAGATTGTAGGGTGGAACAACGAACAACAGCACTGATGAATACGTCATCAAGTACCAGTGACAGAGACGAGATAGAACAGTGGAACAACCACGGTCGGAGCTGCACCCAACGGTCCAACTTCACCATCTCACCCGAAACATTCAATTGATTCCATGTCGTCCGACGTGGAGCTCGGGTTCACACCTCCGAGAGCAGGACTATTGAGCTTTGCTACCTAAGCCTACCAAGCTTCCAATAACAACGGCTCCCTTCCCACCGCGTACCTCTCTGAACAACGCATGCTACAGCACACTGTTTCCCACACCTGATCCATCTGCGGCCCTATCGACTGCATCTGCCATCACCGCTGTTGCCGCCATGGTCGCACTCTGGTGTTGTCCGCCTGAACACTCCTATCTGCTATTAGGGAAAGAAATGATACGCCTTCCCTACGCACCAACACGCAATAATATTAAAGGCATTCCCTTCCCCATGTATCGGTGGATATAAGAGATGAAAGACAGGACACGTTGTTGTGTTACACGCAGTAACTCCTGCACGCCTCATCATCACTAGCTCAATTAGCGGCTACGGAGTGACATTTAGAGTCAGGCATGTCAAGCATACACGAGGCTGGTCAAGATCACTAACACACCAAGCGAATATTGTACTTCTAGACCGCCAGGCCTTCCATCCACCCACCCACCCACCCAATAATTCAGTCAACCAGCCAGCCACCATTTTGCAGCGCAGAGCAGCACAATGTCGTTCAATGCAATTCATTTCCTCCCTTTTAATCTACTGTCAACCATCCGCTGTCCGTCGTCTATCTCTACCCTCACTGCACCACGACCACACCCTCTTTTTTTTTCCAACGTCATCATCCCCCACTATGCACACGTTTTTCCCCAACGAATACTTTTGCTCGTCTGCGCTCGCATAACCATCAATCTTCACCTCCCATCCACTCATTATTACTGGACAAGCGGTTCATTTATCAGCCAACCGATCCATTTGCCTCCTTCCAGTGCTGCCCACTTACCGGCTCATCTGTGTCTATTCACCACCACCGCAACCGGAGACCAACAATCTGCAGCCTGAATACAATCACGCAGGCGCATGCTGTGAGCGGATTAGTGGGCCTACGGAGGTAGCTGCAGCGTACCAGTAAGTGGCGTCTAACCCTCACCAGAAGTGGGTTCGAATTCACGTTCGCTTGTGTTAATTTGCGATTTGTGCTTCCATGCATCCATTGTCCGTCTTCTATTCTGCAGTACTAGTTAACGTTTGCAAATCATTGTTTCCCTTATTTTTATGGGATACGATAACATTGGCTGTAACTTAACGGATTGTCTGCCACGTCGTTGCGTTGGGTTGGATATTACCTTTGGTCCAGAACCGATCTAAAATATTCAAACAGGGAATCTTTGCGCTTTGTATTGAATGCGTTACTATCACCCACCCTATTCTTTCTTCTATGACTTTCGTGCAATCAACTAAATACCTTTGGCATCATGACAATTTGCCTGGGTCTCCAAGCGCGCTCTCTTGTTATCCAGATCATCCTCATAACCATCTGAAACCTCCTACGTACCTCGCTCTGACTGCGCCGAGGATATCAGTAAGGAGAACCAGCACCGGAGGTGCATCGTCAACCACTGCGCAGTTGAGCCTGCACTGATGGCGCATACTACCTAAGGACAACGCACTAGTAATAGTTGAGGTGCGTCACTCGTCCTCACAAGGAAGGTGGGTCTGTAGATGACGCCAGATTGGTCCTTATTTAAGAATATAAGTGCTGCTACCTGTTGCTACTTTTATAGCCCTGCGAAATGTCAAATGTTGTAATCCGCGGTGACTTAGTCCACAGCTTTTGGGGGGATTAGCATTTCGAGTGCTGTGTATGAGCTGTATTAGTAGTGTTTTGTGAAATAAATGGCGGCGCCTAGGTTGCAATCAGGGTGAGCGCCAATGATATCGATTCATGTGCATTTTCTGGTGCTGCTATTTGACTGTGTGGACAACAAAATCGGTAAGCTTGATGTTGTGGGAGAGATTGTCGACTACTGAAGTCGATCTATTTCAGAGAAATAAGACATTTTCATGGCTTGGATTCTGTGATAGCCATATTCGACTGTAATTTATTGGCTTTTTGAGACTCTAAGATGGTGAAATTGTTGTTAAGTTTTCACGAGGTTGATTAAAAAGTATTTGGATGCTTTTTGATTCCCAACACACACGAAGTGATGGTAGTAAGCGTATCATCGAATTGTGAAAAGTGGTGGGAATCGTCATGTGCACATGGTGTGGGATCGATGCATTAGTTGCTTTTCTGTCAGGTAGCGATTTCGATGGTTGATTGTCCAGCAGAAAATGTGGTCATGCAATTGTTATTTAATATTTGACCAATGTGAATAATGCTGGTGCTACGGCGCCAGCTATCCTATCAGTGTCATTATGCTTGCAGTGTAGGCATAAATTTGTGTGTGGAATTTGCTAAGTTAGAGCATATCGAGCTCATTTATCCTTATTCACTGATCACCATGAGGGAAATGAAAATCTATGCATTCACTGCTGTTGCTTATTCTACCGTGGTCTTTGGATGCGTGTGTTCGTCTACCTCAACTAAGTGTTTTATGCAAAAGAGAAGACGAGATCCAACCCACTGGAGCATGTGTCCATTTCGACGGCGATTGTTTTGCAACTCATCATTCCGTCTTTCATGTGCTGGTCTCGCTGGACTTTTTCAGTCTTTCGGTGATAATAGAGCAGCCATGCTTTACTCCATGTTATAACCATTGCAGTTGGCTTCATATTTATTAGAATTTAAATCAATGAACCACCAAACAATCAAGTTGTCACCATCAATGCCATGTGAGAAGGAAAATTGATGACGAAATTAAAAGTGCTAGTGAAGTCGCTTCTCTCTCCCAGTCGCATCAATTTCACTCACAAAATACTTGCTGCTGAACAAAATTTGGTAATATGGGTGTAAAATTGCAACAATCGGTGCATTATATAGTGGCACTTCGTGGTTTGTTTGTAGTATCATCTCAGCATCATAACCACTTAAGAATCTGAAACTTTTTCCTTAACCACCACCTAGAGGCCCATTGCTTACAGTCTTTGAAGAAGCTGCAGCGTTATCTTTACAAATAATGACAGGACTGCCAGAAGGTATTAATTTTGCTTTGACGAAACAGACGCTCATTTACCCATTTCTTTATTATAAGTGAAGGCAAAAATAGTCGCATTTCGGGATTCGTGAAAGCAGTCATTTGAAGACACAAGCTAATAAAGTAGTGGATGAGGTGCTTGGCGCCAGTGACTTTGCCTGCCAGCGCTCTTGAGTATGCTTGGAGGTACTCAAATCAATGCGCATGCGCAAAACTGACACTATATAGCACTAATTGAAAAAGTTTGTTCTAGTATTCATGCAAATCAAACGGTTCGACGAGTGGGACTACGACACATTTATTGGCATAATGATTATGAAATGGGTACAAATATTGCAGACTCAACGTGTTCATGGTACGTATCCTCTTCGGAAAGTGATGGTGCTCCATTCAGCACGAGGTTCGCATTTTCTGGCGCTTTTCGCCTAAAAGGTGTATTTGAACCAACATGTGCAGCATTTATGCATTTTAGTAAATACAGTGATGTCACTGCAATAAAACATACTTGCTTATTCAAAGTGCGAGCAAAACACGCACAAAACTATTGGCCTGCGAGCATTTGCCAATAAAGTTTTCCACCTCACTTAGGTCGCAAACTGACCTAGGTCAGTCCATTTTCACCACTAGTGCCAATTTAGTAATTTGTTCGAAATGAAGCTGAGAGGCAACTTTGAAAATGCTTGAACTTATAATCAAAGTGCCGCATTAAACTTCCACTAGGAAATGTAGACTGACTATTACCATTTGCAGCAGCTTCAAAAGCAGACAATATTACTATTACTTCGGTAACGCAATAACCGGCTACAACTGATGTAAATTACCATAGCAAGTTAATTCAAGTAGAAGCACTTCAAATTAGCTATTATTTGCAACTGAAAATTGCATCAATTCCAAAATACTTTGTCAACCTTTTACTGGCTTAACGAAAACTCGGTGATCTGCTCGAAGTAATGCTCTCCACTTTTAGCTCGCAGTGCTAAGCCTCAATTAATGCAAAGAATAGATTGAATTCACCTTCAATTCGCTGCATTGAAGGAGTGTGAGCATGGGTTTAGTAAAAGGTGCCTATTTAAGAGCAGTACTGCAGCACATGAATGAGTACGCAATCGACGGGCGGTTGTTTAGCAAAGTTAATCAACAAAGAGCATGGCCAACGTAAACGGTGGTGGTAAAAAGCTAGTGCGTCACGGGTGCGCATAGACGACCACTTGCACGTTCTCTCAAATCAAGTGGTGTCTCACTGCAACACGTGCTTGACTAGGAGGCAGTGTGTACGATGTAATTATAGTTCAGCAATAGCACTTGCTATTTGCTGCTGATTTTGTAGCAAAATTTTTGGCGTAAAAAGGGAGAACCGCTTTGAGTTCATCCACGACTACCTGGAATGAAGGTCTGATAAATGAACTCGGTCTGGTCGTGTGGCAATCACTTCGCCGTACAGCGCTAGCAGATTGAGGCCTCAGATGCAAGTGTTGGCTGCAGGATAGGTTGAGCGTGGAGTGGAGTGCGTCTGATTCAAGGCGGTTAGCATGGGTCTGACAAAGCTAGTCCAAAAGATGCGAATGCAAATGTTAACAATGGTTCTTGGTTCTGGATTGATGATCCCAGCTCTCCGACGATGAGGCCGATCACTGAAGGCCAGGGATCATTTAAAGGAAACCAAACTCGAACCTGTGCCCCAGCGAGTTACTCTGATGGTTTAGTCGCGCGTGCATTCATAAGTGATTGATTGATCCTCGACTTTAAGTGCGCATTAGCAGGCTTAAAGCGCAGCCAACGAGAACGCAGTCAACATGTAAGGTGCACGTGAGCGCGAATACCGTTTTTGGTGTTTCATTCGAAAATAGTCAAAAAAATAGAGTGCCCTATGAACTTGCACAGAATGGTCCGCTGTTGTCTGCAGTACGGATATTCATCCTGGAATAAATTTGGCCTCTCTTCCGGAGCTTTCGATGGCAATGTGCGGATTAGCATCGAATTTGAGGTAAATGAAATTCAGGGGAAGACTTACCAAATTTTAACCATCGGTCTGCCTTTGGACCGCTGCTTACTACATCCACATTACGATCTTGTCCAATAACTACAGTTGCCATTTGAGGCATCGAATCGTCTATGCAGCTGGCAATGTATCATGCTCATTGTTATGCGCGTGGAAAATGGATGGGGTGCCGTTCCTCAAAGCCATCACTGAATGTTTTGTAGTCCTCAAAGTCAAAATTGCTGTATAACTGACAGGACTCTGCTTTCTTTCCTTTTCTCAGCAGAGCAGTGATAAATTCTCCTACATTCGTAATGCACACTCCACGCATTTTGCGCAACAGTTCAAGAATCCAATCATAATACGGACGGGTTCAGGAGTGTTTCATTCCAATCCCAGTCATTGAAATGTACATGAGTAAAACAACTATTTTTGACGAAAATGCAACAAACGCGTACTGCTGTCTAGAACAGCCATTTGCTTCAAAATCGGCATTTGTATGACCCATGTTGCTGAGAAAACATTTAATCTTAAGAAGTGCGCATTTTGGTTTTGTGCAGGGTTTTATTTTACGGTTTTCCACTAAGCATTCCTGTAGCCAACTCTTGCCCTGCACTTCTTCCTCATCGGCTGACAATTGAATTAAGCGCAAATAAATGTGGCTAGTGGTCGGTGGTCGACATAGTTTAGCGCTAAGACCACAGAGACCATGGTAGATGCGCATGGGTACGACAATACGATTAATAGAAATGGAACTTAGACACACCAGTGGAGATTCTGCTGCTCTACCATCGAGGTGATAGACGCGCCCACATAAGTAACTCGCGCCTATGCGATGACTCACAAATAACAATGCTAGGAGCCCTCCGCCACGATGCTTTAGCCTATTAACTGTCTGACATAGGGATCGATAGAACCAATATTCCTGAGTTACTGGTGCTCCTCAAACTTGTTTGTGAGGGATCTAGCATACCCAGAAGTTGCATTGTAACATGCAGGGTTTACGTATTGTGTGACTGGGGGCCTGTAAGTCCACCGATGATGACCTCATCGTTTTTACACTAATACTTAATGCCTACTTTGACGCATTATTTCCCTTCTTAATTTCGCATCCATCAATATTGTACGTGCGCGCGAGCACGGGTCTCGCTTCTAATGCGCATTGCGGATTTATTAGGGAAATAGAACGCCTTAGAAGCCTATACTCACAAATGTGCTTGGGTGTCTGCAAATAAATATTTTTATTAAAATGAATTCGTCCTATACTTTGGCGTTCCAGATGATTCTATGTAGGTCAACACCTCATTTTTAGAGGACTCACTTCAAAGGAAATGCTACTTATATTAAATTACTAGTCCTCTGTATATGCTTCACATTATTGTCCAACAACTACGGTCGCCATTCAGGACAAGAAGTTAACTATTGTGACGCACAGGGGGTCAAGACCTGGAAGCGACCACGTAATAGCGCTGACTTTTTATCAGCTCATCAATATTCTACCCTTTTTGCGGTGCTTGACTGTATAGATACTGCATCTTCATTCCAATGCATGCGTATCTGTATTATGGTCGGCAGATCGGAACACTCCGATTAGTTGGGGCAAAGACCTGATACGGTCCAAGGAACGAAGTTTAATCACCGCCTTTTAGAATAAGGCAGCAATCGAATGGCATGCCCTTAAAAGCCGTCAAAGCAGGTAAGCAAATTCAAAGTCCAGTGCTTGAGGAATGAGTTGACTCACGCACACTGGACACCAAGAGCTAAAAATGGATACGAATAGCCACTTATCATGACAGTCATCCTTCCTTCTTGAACTCATTTGTAAATTTAAATGAAAGGATGGAAGAACCGTCCGCTAATTCTCCGGCAGATCTAATTTAAGGTGCATTTATCATTTCGATGTTGTTAAACCGCTTAAAGGCATTCTAAGCGGAAATCGCGCCAAATTTGTGTTTCAAAATATGGCTTGATGTTTATGGGTGAGTGCGCGATAGAGATGTGAAATTGTTATATTCATAGATTTGCTTTCATTTCCAGTCAGTTAAACTCAATTCTAAAGTCGATTAAAAACAACACCTTAGGAAGCACCATGAGGTTAAGCAATTCAAACTCCATTCAAAACAGAAGGCCTTTGGACGGAATGGAATGTGAAGTTTGTGCCTACAGAAGTGCCAAGAAGTGAAAAATGGGCAAAACTTATTTCAAAGAACTATTGTCGGATTCGTCGGTTAGTAACTAATGACATGTAGCCTCAAACTGTTGTCAAGAAATTCACCAGGAAAGGCAAAGCATCGCTCAACTAACTTCTTTAGCCATCTAGTTGGAGTGTGCTCTGGAGCGCTTTTGATGCTACCACCCAGACTTGACCGTAGCTCTGGCCGTCAGCCCAAACGAAAATCTCAAGAGGAGGAGAAGTCTAATGGTGCGGATTCATTAACTGTTTGGCAGCGTTTTGGTCATGTCCAAGCTAGTAACAGTTCACCGTTGTCTTAAAGGGACACCATTTATTATGCTTTGATCCGACAAGTGAGATGCAGATTCTGGGAAATACTGGAGCACTACATAATTTTTGTCTTGGTAATGACTAGACTAGCTGCACCATAAGTAGGCTGCAAGAAGTTTCTCGTTTGCAGAGTACAAAAAAGCAAATCAAAGGCAACTTCAGCAATTTCGGACCAACTACATTGTATAGCGCCCAGCCCATTCCATTTTATTAGTGTTCTATGCGACAGCCACTGGTGCCACACCTTGCAACAAAAGAATTCTCTCTTTTGTGTTTTTGGCCTAAACATAAGTTATTTATGAGAGAGGAGGAGGTTTATTTCTTAAAAAGCAGTAAAACACTTAATAATATGACTTGCTATTTTACTTTTTCATGATTTGTACGCAGATAGGTGTCGCAAAGACGTATATTCCTTCGTTCCTTTGTCAGAAACATGTATTTCGAAGAAAAAAGCATAGCAGTGGAAATTTTAGAATAGCCACAACATGCTGTCTGCGGCGATAAGTTTATTTCAATGAGATGGACCTTCTCCCTCAACAGCAGCAGACTAAATCTAAAAATAATTTTTGGTCCCCTATAGTAAGCATAACTTTTGTCCGGAGTAACTGCTGGTCCAATGACAGCGGCTTTACCAATTGACATATCTAGGTGACGGAAACCGTCACACTCTACCTATACAAATGCGTGATTGTGAACGCAGGTGCAGTGATAATGTAAATGAGGCCATTCACTGCTCTCATAAGTATGCATATTCAAACCCGTCTCGATCGACGTGTTCGTCATCAGCAGCTGGCGGCACCCCACCTCCGTCTCTCCCTTTTGCCTGCCCTCGTGTCTGCATCCAACATCCCCACACTCGGCCACCATGTCTTGCCATCAAACCGCCATTAGTTCTTGCCCATCCAGCGTCGCCTCACGACCTCCGACTGTATGCGCATGAGTAGTGTGAACAGAGAAGCCATAACAACACGTCCATTTATCGCATGACAACACATTATTCACGCACATGGCGCTCGAGTATGATTTCAGGCAGTCAGCGCTCTGTCCCACCATGAGGGCTGCATGAACCTTTATATAGATTAAGATTCATGAAATTTCCGGTTCAAGTTCAGACTGAGTCGAAAGTGCTTAAGGCTAATTTGGTGATTATAAGCATGCAACCTCAAATTATTCGGAAGTCTATTTAGCGGTGGCACAGCCCTAACGAAACACCTGTCCTTGGCACTCCGAGGAAATATTACTGGTATGCCGCTTCATTCGTTCAGTCATATCCATTTCTCGCGGCAGAATTCGATATTAGCATCCACCCATCACCTGCGCCAACAAATATTCCATTCGAAAAACATCCTCGTATAAGCAGGAACAGGCTGGGTATTCAAGAAGCAATGTCGATCAAACCGACAGATAGACATTTAGCGAGGCGATTGCATTTGTGAAAAAAACCTCGGGAAAAGGATTAACGACTGTTTCATCAGAACACAACACTGATCATGTTATGTCCTGGGCAGAAACTCATTTGTACCACCACAAATTGGAGAGCAGTAGAAAGGTCAAACTTCAAATTCGACAATTTTTCTGTAACCCCTCAGAGATTATTAGATGCGCCACCAGAGACAAGTACGTTATTGTCATCCTTAAGATCCGTACCATCATTGACACCAATTAAAGCCTGAAATTTAACAGTTCTTTCCAATCTGAAGCCAATGGATCCTATTTTGCCAAAATAGCGCCGCAACTAAAACATGCAACTTATCCACCATACCGACAGACAATATGCTAAACACGGCCAGTAACCTTGAAACTGCCGAGGTAAAAACTTTCAATTAAAAACCCTCCTAATCCTAAACATGCACAGTTGCACAAAAAAAGTCAAAGTCAAAAAGAGCCTTTTGTAAGTATATGAAAATTACAAGTAGTTCATCGTTAAAAGAGGAGTTATAGGAAGACTTGTATACATCTATAAAATATTTGCGCACAACTAAATAAGGAATCAAATGCTGCACAACCTTCAAAGCATCCATTTTAGGAAAAATTATGCTCAAACATTAGGCAATAAATATGAGAATTGAAAAGCTATCCTTGAGCAGGCTAGTGGATTTGTTACAAATTGAAAATAGGATAGTGGTTTCTGTCGCATTTGGTGAATGCGACAAGCGCCATACAAGATGTTCTAAGTTCCTTCCCACCTCTCACACCAAGGGTGCATTCAACGCGACACAGATATACACGACGAATAAAGATGTGGCGCGTTTCTCGATTATCTCCTTGTCTTCTGTCTTGCAATTCTTTGAACGAATAGGTCAGAGCTAAGGAATTTCGGTGCGAACACGGGGTGAAGGAGACACTCCTCCTCTCTGCCTCCAGAAATTCTGACGCAACGCCCATCACGAGGTTTGCAATGGCTGCCTCATGGTCTCTCAGTGGCCTCTTTCAACAACCAAAGTATTGCGTTAACTCCTCGTATCATTAGCCCCAACTTATGTGCTGCCCTTGTTGGGTGTCTTTATATGTGCTATCGGGCAGTTTCCTTTCAGTCATAAGTGTGCAAACTTCACTTTTGCGTCTGATTCTTGATCTGCCATTGCAGAAACGCAGATTAATAGTTAAACTCGGAGTAGTGGTGCGGGCAAAGCACGTATTAGGTGACAGAACGTTCATCACTCTTACCAACTCTTTGCCATAAAGGCGATGTTCCTTGCAGTACAGCTGTGGTGGGTAAATTGGTCTGAATTCGGTGGACATCGGTCCGAAATCTCAATTGATGCACGAATCGCATTTCGTGTCTTTGAGTTCTGGAAGAACAAGGAGTCTAGTGAGATCTGAGTGGTGCAAATTAGCCATGAGCAAGGATCATCAGAGTTGTTCATTTGAGCCTGAAAAGGCTGCCTGCTGCACAATTTAGGCCAGCTTAGATGTCACGTAGGAAATCAACATGAGTATCACGTCCAAGGCCAATTTTGCACATTTAATAAATTGTACTGGCTGACTTTCTCACCCTGCACAGGCTTCCAACGACGCCTCCTCTTCTACAGCCACCTGCCCCCATTCCTGCCCACCTGGTGAAAGTAACTGAATAGAGGGAGTGAAATGGTTGTTGTCCAGTACAAGGCGCAAACCACTCCGCTGCCCCTCACCCCAAAGGTGCATTGAAAGCAGTAAAACTATTACAGTGCCTGAGTGAATTGCTGGTAAATGAGAATATTATTGGCGAAAATAACAATTTGAAAAGGAGCAATGCACCTCAAGACTGCCTTCCTCGATCCAGCCTCTTAACACACCGCACTGATGAGCAGCCTTCGCAATCCACACAGCGGGCACCCCGTATGCCACGGGATTGAGCGAATAGATAGATGCGGTTTCGTGCGCAATGCTCTTCTGTTTGCTGAGGAGCGGCGCTATTTTGAGCTGCAAGAGAAGGCAGCGTCATGATGTGATGCAGAGTGCTTTGCGGGGAGAGTAATCTCTACTTTATCCCTTCTTCCGCAACGACTGACTGCGGGACGCGCTCTGGACACACACGCACCCAATGCTGCCTCTCCCTATCTTGTTATTCATTAATGGGCCAATCCCCGGGGTAATGCAATACGAGGCCGACCCGTGGACGGGGTTGAGCAAGCTCACAGCACCCGTCCCAGTTGGAAAAATGCAGGTAATTTCATTGGTCCCAAATTAGGGACCGTTGCAGAAATTACACTGCAAAGAACAGATACTACACATGATCTTAGCTCAGAGAGCCGAGAAGCGATGTTCTACCTCGCTCACCCAAACCACGGCCTAGGGTAGATTTCACTTACTCCCAGCCGCTACACCATCGCATAAAACCAAATATTTAAAATAAATTAACGACAAGAAAATTAAAAGTATTCTGCGCAATAACTCACGTGAATATCTACAGTGAGACATAATTCTAATCTCCAAATGAGTTTTCTTAAGGCAAAAGAGCAGCATAGGTAATCCCTTAAGCAAATCCAGATGGTTCCATTTCTTGTCAATATCTAGGAATCAACTTTACCATGGCATCTTGTAATATCTCTGACACACATAATATAGTATGTCCAACCCAGACATGCGTGGCATTTCGTTATCATATTGCACTACTGCGACACGTTAGCACAAAGCGTGGCAAGTTTTAAACATGCCTACACTTTTTTGGTGCATGCGTGGATGGATTTTAGGCTAAACGCGTTCACTGGAAGTATTAACTTGGAATTGATAAACGGTTTGAATGCTAGTGTCTGAAGGTGATTCACGCCATGGTGGGCAGAGTGGATGGTACATGTGGTACAAATGCTGCGCAATTAAGTGGGTATTAGAAGGGCCTCATGGACGTTCTTGTGGCTAAAGAAGATGGGGGAGCAGCCATCTGGCAATTGCTGCAGTTACATCCGCAACAACAAGTTCATTATTGGCCTCGCCTGTGCTACAATGTCTAAAGCATCTCACTAAAAGTCCGATTTTTGCTTGACACATCCATTTTCGCTCTCAAGACTAGTGCGAATCAATCCCTAAAATTTTTCACAAGCAGAACAATGGCAGGGTTAATCACAAGCTCATATGGCGCGGAAACCTCGTAGAAATGTTACACAGTGTGTAATACAGTCCACGCAGGTGTCGACGATCAAGCCTTTTTTGTGTGAATGCGAATTCCTCACCCATGTTCTTTCCAAGTTTAACCCTACATGGTTGTGAGAAGAAGGCATTCGAAGCGGATGCAGACCACGACTTTCAGTCACTGAACTTAATCGGGTCCAGCATGCTGAAATATAAGTGTTACTAATGTCATTTGAGTAGCATCATTGGAAATAGCAATGTGCTTTGAAGGAAACGGCAATAGGAGGAGCAAACAAACTACGCGATTAAGGCACTCATTGAGCCCATTCACTAAGAGCGAATTCTGCTGCCACTTATGACTATGCATTGCACTTCACTACAAAGGAATACTTCTCATCAAGCTATAAAATTATTGAAACCAATAGTCGGGAGTTGTTTGCATTATCGTGACCAAATGGAGTGAACAGAATCCTTAGAAGAGGTCTCGCCCATGCTATCCCTCTATTAAAGTCAAATGGATTTTAAGATATGGCAGCACGGTTGAATTAGTCATAGTCTGGCTAGTCGTAAGATTGGAGAAACTGAGGTAAAAAGTGAATTAATTAAATTCGAGCTGCGACCCATATACCACGTTGGTAGAAAGAACCTTTCCTTTAATGAAAGCTTCGGTTCTCGAGAGTGCTGCAATAGTGGTTGGTTTAGCCATCTGAAATCTTATACTGAAGAAGTCCTAAATAGCAAATGAATGTCTCGGTCGTCAAGTTTGATTCAAATAACTGCTGCCATGATGAACGATTAATCCCGTGACCTTTCTACGCATACAAAGCACATTCGATAGTGAGACTAGATAGTTCCACTGCCAGCTGACCCCCTTACAAGCAAGCCAGTCAATCGACGACTCATCATGCATTTGAACATATCACCGACAACTTGCCACTTTTGGCATAATCACTGTGTTTACTGTAATCATTGCATTGCAGACATTGCAGCACACTGATCGAGGTGTAAAACAGCGGTCAGGTAATTTGTATCGCTGCGATATCCTTACCGCCCTCAGATGTGAAAACAGATTGGAGGTAAGAATTAACCAGTTGATCCGATTTTATGGAAAAGCCCCAGATTACGCATGAGCCAACTTTTCCGTTTGCCTCACTCCTCGTACTAACTTAACTATATCAAATGCTTCGTTTTATGAAGTGTTCAGGCTCTTTTGAAACACAGATTCTCTTATCTAATCACCAGCCGTAATTGACTGCATAAGAAGTGGGTCATAAATACATGTCCACCCTCCCATTATCCAGCGACCATTGCTTAAAGCACTGCTCACCATCACTACTAAATAACTTTTCGCAGCCGTCGAAATTCAAGTGAGTGATAATTCTTTTCACCAATCATTTCTTAAATCACACATTACCGCTTATGCATAGCTAAATTTTCGGCGCGATTTCGTCACGTGACGTACCACCACCTCCCCTGTACTCACTGCTAATCACACTGGGTCACACTTCTTAGTGGTTGAACAACACCACCGCCAATGTTACATCAGACCGACAACTGTATCTACCCTATCCGGATCTCGTTTAAGCCAAGGCACAACTGCACTTTCTTTGATTTAAGCTAGCATTCACTGAATCAACCTGAAAGCAACTGAGCATAATTGATGCCGTATGTGTTGGCGCATCAAATTCTAACAATTCCGAGCCACTCTACGCTTCTTCACGAGCTTTCCTGCCCGATTTGTGAGGTTCTAAAATTCTAAAAGTACGTGGAAGGCCCGCCCGGGTAGCGCATTGATCTCATAATCTGAAGGTCGCGAGTTCGGGTCTCGCTCTGGGCAATGCTTTTCCCTCCAGAATTCTCCTTTGGCGCCCGACGGTAAGTAGTGACAAGACAGCTGCAACTGCGCAAACGCACATTTCTAGATGCTTTTTGGCACTGCCGCAAAAGAACGTATATTGGTGTGGGTAAACAAGACACCCATGGTAGGACTCAAACCCACAATCTTCTACTTAGGAGCCAGATATCTTACCCATTAGGCCTCGCGGTCTGGACTCCGGCTTTTTAAACAATAAACCCAATTATTTTGTCAAGGATGGATACCACTGCAACTGCACACTTTGTATCCCCCCTCGCCGATCTATGGCTTTGATGGACAGTTTTGAGGCCCTGTTCAACGACTCATACACCCACTTATCCACCAGTGCATGCTCTGTCCGGTGTTGTCGATGACGTGGGATGTTTGGAAGAGGCGGTTGAAGGTACCCTCCCGTCTGTGCACTAAATGACACGTAAATTTACTCCTCTCCCCTCCTCTCCCCTCTGCCGTCAATGCTGCTGCTACTGCTCACTATTAGTAATTTGAATACTTCCGTTATTATTGTTGTTATTGCTGCTACTATTTGTTATACTTAACTATTGCTACTGTTGAAGCCAGTAAAGGCAAATGAGTTCATACTGTTTTCATGCTCTATTGCTTGATAGGAAGGTAGGGAGTTGGTAAAAAGATTTGTATAACGCCTTCTGTCTTGAGTCTTCTTTGGTTCAGCTGTCCACGTGAGGTGTTTTCTACCTTTGGCGTTTGGGTCACAAGTAGCCAGCCAACCAACCAACGAAACCGAGTTCTTCAGTATAAGATTTCGGGCGACTAAACTAACAAATACTGGTGTGTTCTCTTAAATCGACGCTACTTTAATGCAAAGATTCTTTTTATAAGCGTGGTTTGAGGGTCGCAAATCGAATTTAATTACTTCCACATATTTACTTCTATTTCTTTCTTACGACTAGCTAGACCTTGAATGTTTCAACATCGTCGATGGATCTTAAAATCCATTCGACGCTGATGGAGGAGTGCATGCTTGAGACCTCTTCTCAGGCTTCTCTTCACTCATTTAGTCACGATAATGCAGACGATTCCCGACTATTGGTTTCAATAATTTTGTAACTTAATGAGAAGTATTCCTTTGCATTGAAGTGCACCTCATAGACATAAGTGGCTGCAAAATTTGCTAATAGCAAATGGGCTCAATGAGTGCCCTAATCGACTGCTTTGTTCGCTCCTCCTATTGCTGTTTCTTTCAAAATGCATTGCCGTTTCCAATGATGCTACTTAATTGACATTAGTAACACTTTTATATTTCTGCATGCCAGACCCAATTAAGTTCAGTGACTGATAGTCGCGGTTTGCATCCGCTTCGAATGCCTTCTTTTCACGGCCAAGTAGAGTTAAACTTGGGGAGAATATGAGTGAAAAATTCGCATGTACACAAAAAAAGGCTTGATCATCGACACGTGCGTGGACCATACTACACACTGTAAAATTTCTAAGAGGTTTGCGTACCACATGAGCTTGCGATTGACCCTGCCATTGTCCCTGTTTGTAAAAATTCTTAGCAATTTATTCGTACTAGTCTAAAATGCAAAAATGGATGTATCAAGCACAAGTTTGGACTTTCAGTGATATGCTTTAGCCATTACCATCGATAAATCGGCGCTCATATCAATCAATGTGCCTTAGAGTCTTAAAGCTTTGTGCAAGAACGTGGTTTCTGACTTCTGCTATAATTTACAAGCAAATAATTTCCTACGCTAGCGACCCAATGCATGAGAACTTGATCCTTTTGTCAAGTTGCGAGTGGCACGGGTACCTTTCCATATGAAAGACCGTTTCTTATCGTTAGGCCTTCGGACGGGATTCAATTATTGCACATTGTGACCACCTTTTCCGCAAAGTATTTTACAAGGATTTTGATCCACATTTTGTGGATAATCTAGTGTATCCAACATCTCAGGCCTCGGAGGGTTAGCAATGTGTCATCAAAGAGTTAAGACACCACATCTTACGTCCTAAGACCCTTTGCTGCTCCCAATGGCTCTAACTTATAAAACGGCAAGCATTTGCATGCACTTTACACATTATAAGAGCATAAAGCACCTTAGAGTTTTTTTCGCAAATCTGTGAGTTCCAAAGCCCGGCATTGTCATCTGTGGTGCAATCAGTAAGAGTTGATGCGGTCTTGCTTAAAGTGCACATCAATCCCTATAGTAGAAATGTGGAAAGCACTTGCACATCAAAGATTGTGTCAACGTCACTATTTACTAATTAGCAGCTTAAATATTTTAAGCGACGTCAATAATTAAACCGACTTTCACTATTATCAACTTCAGGGATTGAAACGTTGGATTTATCAGCATTGATACAAAGGATTTTCAAGTGAATATATGCAGGTCGATCCAATTTTGTGTTGAAATGTGTGGGTAATTTAACTTTGTTCACATTGTAGTGTTTTAATGCGAATAACATTTTCTGAGAACGGCATTACTAATTAGTATTCTCCATTTTATGTGTCAATTCGAAGATCATTTTGCAGGCAACTTGATGCCAGAATTCACTTGAGCAGCGAGTAAAGTGGCTTGTAGAAAATAGCATGCAAATTAAGCCTTTTAGTCAAATTACCGTCCTGAAATGTCGATTTGTCTACACTTTTTAGCAGGAGTACTAAGCATCGACCAAGAAATGACAGCAGTTGCATTTCGGAAAACAATAGACGGAAGTAAATTACCATTCCTACTTTCAATCTGCCCGTTTCGAAACATTCTGCGTTGCAAGGCAGCGTTAGCATTCCCTACTCCATTTCAAGTGTAAGCAATTAGATGACAAATGCGAAAATAGCTAGGGCATGAAAACAAGCATGCATAATGCTTCCTTTTTGAATTAATATCACTTTTTGCATCAAGGTATCTAATTGCTTCCCATAGAAGATGGTCAACTTGGTCTGCCGACCTGATATTCAAAGCTAATTATATTTAAAATGTCTCTGCGTGTTTTTGAAACACCGGCGTCTTCTTTGAGGGTCCTTGTAGTCACTTGACCAAGCCAGAGGAAGGTCATTTAGTTAATGTAACAAATAACAACATCCTCAATTCCTATTTGTTGATTATTATACACCCTGCTCACTCCTGATTTGAGAGGAGCGGAACGCCCAAGGTCTTGAGAGATGAAATACTCTCTATCACACATTAGCTGATGAAGTTACGTTGCCTATATCTGATAAGCAGGTGGCCCAGAGACTGCTGCTTTTCTTTAAGTGCCTCTATATTCTACCAAGAATAATGGTCAAAACCACCACATTGCACCAAATTTGACATTATGGTTTCCTTCGGTGTCCCATTAAGCAGTAGAGGTAATTGAAATCTCTCGGAATATGCAATTCAAGCGTCGCTCCTAATCTTCCACATGTAAGTCGGTATGTTTGCAAAGTCAAATGGTTGGAAAACTTTCCATATAAGAGGTTTTATGGAGTGAAATCAATGGTTGGTGACATGCATTATATGTAGTGCCTTAGCTCTGGTAGAAAAAAGCCGATCAAGCCTAGCTCTAATTTACAAAGCTATCTATTGTCAAGACTAGATCGAACTTTTGTTTGCTATATTTTCTATAATATCAATTGACCTTTCTATATCTCACCCTCAACAAGGATCTGCTTCGACATCTATGGTCACATTGGTACTTAAAAGTTGATGATCCAGTGGCGGATAACTCTGTATTCAGTGCCAGTAATGTTAATTTTAACATGTAATCTTTTATTTTGCTAATCTCATGGTAGAGGGTGCATTCTTGGAGGGGTCGATCTGGAACGTGTTCATCAGCTGCAAATTGCATTCATTGCTTTCACGACCTGTTAATCCACGTGTGCATAGATGCTAAGTATATAACTTGGGATACAGAATGTGGCATAGAACGGCATTAAGTGTCTGGCGGAGTTCTGGTACAAAGACCTACTTTTACAAGGAAGAAACTAACTACGTCTCTCGAAGTCTCAAATTCATAGAGGGAGAAACGGGTTGAACAGCACAATTGGTCCATTCAAAAATTACGATTTTGTATAACATAGTTAACTAGTCCGAAATGAGATTATAAGATCCTGGACCTCAAATGCTTGTTAGTAAGTTTAAGGAATGCGGTCAACACATAACTGAATTTCGTGAGGATTTTTAGTCTCGTTTAGTTATTATCAGGCAGTAGAATAAAGTAAGCTATTAAAAGGCGATTTCATCTCGCAGCGATCCATAAAAGCGATCAGATTAGGGTTAAATCTCCTGTTTGATGCAACCTGCACACGTAGAGAGGTAGGGACTTCGCCGAAAGCAAAACTTATTGATCATTTTGCTCATGGCCTCGCGCACCATACTGACAGCACACCAAACAACGCCAAAATTGCCCAATTACAACCTTGAACCAACAACTTTAATTAGGCAATATTCACGAGGTTGAAGATGGAAATAAAAAACCTGATGTGTGTACTTTGCCATGACTACTATTTGAATTCTCAGCGAAAGAACATCAATGCATTACAATTTTCCTCACTCTTCTCACCATCCTGGCTACGTTGCGGAAGGCAAACACTGGGCCTTCTGTTGTCATCATATCGGCAACAGAGAAGAATCTGTATGAAGGCTTCATTTCATTCTTACGTACCCAAAGGAGAGATGAAGAGGAGCATTGCTACAATGGAGAAAGTAGCGAATTTCTCGAGATACTTGAGGCCGCTGACCAGGATGAGGCTTACAAGAGTTAAGAAATTTAATATCTCTTTCCATTGTTCGGAAAAGTAATAAAGCGTGCAGATGTTTGTGCCACTTTTTATCTTAGTATGGAGCATATGGGAATGCCTATGTCTAAGAAAAGATTATTGTGACAACCACAGCTATCCTCTTGCTCGTCTTGGAGGGACCAGATTCTGCAACCCAAAGTACGTCACATTTTTACCGTTTGCGAATCAAGGGTGCATTATAAGTGCCTAATCTCATTGCATCAACAAATGCTCCCTTTATATAGCTCATTACTATAAAATTGCCCCATACAAGAGCATGTCTTCGATCGGGCACAAAGACGAAATTCGCATGATAATTAGAGAAAAGAAACTATCATAAACAATAATGCTTCTATTTGCCTATTCTTGTCAGACAGGAAAGCGGTCAAATCCTAATACGATTCTATGCTTTGAGGTGACGTTAGGCTTAAACGTGGCAATCGCGTTCAATATCGAGCAGGCAGATAGAAATTTCATGCTTGCATTACAATCTCAATTTCCCTAGAACCATTCACTTCTGTACGGTGACTGTCAACTTCAAGTTGCAAGTAGGTTTTTAAGGTAGCGTACAAATGAATGACTTTAACGTCAAAGAAACGAGCTTAAGGTTATAAAAGTGTACAAACAGATCACCTGAAGTTATCACAATGTGCGGGCACAAGAACAGGCGGTGCAGCAACATCACGAGGCAAAATGCATTTGTATAAATTCGAGATACTCAGACAATTTAATAATATATCTGAGGAGATTCAACGCAGTTGAGAAGGGGCTCGCGAAAACTTATTGATGGAGGCGAGTAAGCAAGAGATTTCTAAGGAGAAGATCATAGAGATGGTGGATAACCTCGTAAAGGCAGCCAAAGAAATTAATCCAAAACTAGGGAAGTGCTTTGAGGAATGCAAGAGAGACGTACTAGAGGATTCTGATGATAGTCCTGAAAGTGATACCCCCTGACAGAAATGAGAGAACCTAGACAGGGCTGCATTTCCGAAAAGGGTGACCGCGAGGACTCTCTCTCATGGTTTGACACCTTTCTCTTCTCCTAAGCAGCTTCTCTTTTCCACATGGTAAATGCGTGCTTGAGAGTTACAAGGATTTGTGAGTCTTTGCTTATTCAGCCGCTATGCTTATTTCCTTATACCTTTACATGTATATGTAATTCATAATATATTTTTGTTGCATACAACTCAAGCACCATTTGCCTCTGCTTCGTTCTTCTTAACTTTGGCTCTACCCTTATCTGCTTCCATCATTCTTTACTTAAGCTTTTGCATTCGTCGTTGTTTGTTGATTCTGTCCGGTTAGTGTATCGTGGGTTTGTGGTGAGTGGCAAGTGCTTATTAGTGGCAGATAGTTCATTGAATGTCCATGTTGCATGTACAGATTTATTGCGATGCACGTTCTAACTTGAGATCATTGTGAGATCGTCAACCCCTCCCACTATTGTTTGCTAGTAGTATCGCACTTGTGAAAGGCCACTGCTTGTGTGTGTAGGTGAGAAAAAAGCAATGGCTATACACTCTACTCGGTCTTCGTGGTCATTAAGGGCTAGTCTCATGGCTAAGGCAAAGTTCAAAGGCCACTCAACTTACCTCCCCGTTCCAGCTGTTCAGAAGTGTGCTTAGATTCTCTATCGCTGGAAAGGCAATCGATCCGGCTTCAGGGGAGGTACGAGAGAGAGAAAGTAGAGTACTCGATTGGGGAGACGATTCGATGGTAGGAGATAAGGGGACGAGCGTTCGCCCAGTATATTCAGCTGCCTGGATCCCTTCTGATGGCAATTTCGCCCTATGCATATTTATCATGTGCTCATCCACCTCACTCGATGATCTGGATGTAAACGGACACTGTGGACATAGAGCCAGAGTGTTACTCGTCTCTGGTTGGTCGGCTTCCGTGCCTTCCTGTTGTTGTTGTTGCTGCTGCTGGTGTTGCTGTTTAATGAGACCCTCTGTTAGAGAATGAAAAGATGAAAAGCTTTAGATTACCAATCGATTATTCTGCGGGGTCGGGTAAAACAAATAGACCGTGATTCACTGGGTGAGTTCTGTTCTGCTAATCAGCTAGGAACAAACAACGCAGCCTTTGAATGGACCAAAGAAACACACATTTGTGGACTGCTTACAGAGGACGGGTGTAAGGTGAGAACGAGAAGGCTTCGGTCATGGGGCCACCTTGGGCCAAACGTTCACAAACGGTCACACACCTGGGCTGGGTCTGACACTAGGAAAAAGGGATGTTCTTCTCACAAAGTGATTTGAATTTTACAGACCGAGGAAAACCTCTTTTTAATCTATGCCTGCACACATTTTAATTCGTAGCCTCCAATTTTCGTTGATGTGGTGAAAACTAGTAGCTTCTAGCGGTTATCAATCGAATGTCTTGGCGGCTACACAAAATCAAGAATATTAATTTAGGTCTGAATTAAGGCTTTACCTCTTTTTTATATAGTTAATTCGATTTAAGAGACCGAAGGTTGTAATTGGTAATCTTAGGCACGGCAGGCTTACACGGCATGATAACAGTTCTGACACGTGTTCAAAGACTCTTCACTACATTGCGTGTGACAGTATGTTGTTACCGGTTGGAAAGAGAGATTGAATGTAAGTTACGTGGGGTGTGGGAGGAATGGAAATTTACACTTTAACCATGTGTTTCGACGGGTGGTGATTGTTCAATTGTTCTGGCTGCTTGGACAACTGACCGATGAGAAAATAGTGTGGCTAAAAAGGGGACGCGGAAGAGAACAAGTTGTCATTAGCAGAAACAAAGAATTACATGACGTCGCATTGTATCCTAGGGCTGTGATTAATTTCGTTCAGTTCATCATTTTCGGTTCCGAAACGACTTGTCATTTCGTAACATTTTGAGACCTTACAATCTAGAACGTATTGTGGAGGAAAGTTTGACTGGCCACAAACCTTGTGGCTTCTGCGATTACCTACGCCACCGAAATTTGTGATCGGAATGACGTTAATTGCCACACTCTCTGCGCCAGTTTAACACGGCTTTAAAGTAGTATTGTAATTACTTAAATCGTCCCAATCGTGTTGGAAGCCATTTCATCGCTTCCGATTTCTTGCCTTTCGGCTCAGCAGCAGCATTGGGGATCGATTAATGTCAGACATCAGTTGCAAGTACTGATCAGAAAATATTTAAGAGGCACTTTGCTTTAAGAAAGAAACATAATGAGAAGTTGGCTTTCGCAAATTTTTAACTCTGTGTTGCCTTTAGCTCGCTCTAAAGCATCCAAGATTCCCTTTTATCGTACTCATCCTGAAATTTTTCGAGCTCTTTCTATTAGACGCGGAGTTCCACACCATTTGAAGATAGTAATGTGTAAAAAGCAGGCGCATATTTGTTTACAGTTGGTGTTTAAAATTTATAAGAGTAACTTAATTGCCATTATAACTGCTATTATTCAAAACAGAAAAAAATGTTTAATTAAGGATGCTAATTCGTTAAGCAATAACGTAAGCAAAAATTTTAAATAAAAGGAAAGGAAAACGATACGATGCTTGCTAATATGGCATCCTGACGCATCCTTTAAGACAAAAGGTGAGATAGTTGTAATATTTCGTTTGTTCGAACCGCCGGTTTCGGTCTCAGTGACAGAGGTGGCCATATTACTTGATCTGCGTGGACTGGACTTCGGGTCATGCCAATAGCTCTACCCCTCTGTATACTGAATATATATTCCGTCCTGATATTGTGCTTTCCTTTGCCTTCAAGAAGGTCTCAGGATGCTACAACAATAGCCAGGCTGAATATCTGCATTTGGCTTAGAGAAAAGGATTGGGGCTTTTGACGTCGAGTTCAAGCCATTAAGTCAATACAAATCGGTCAACCATGTGCGCGTTACCTAAATCGAGACTTAACTAATCGCCCGCGTTGGTCATCGCAACGTATCCAGAAGTGAATTAGAGGCACCCACTAGCGATTTGTTCCGGTTGGCGAATGTTATGCCACCGAAGAGACAGCTTACCAAACAGCCACCTATGTAGCATAGTGCTTCAGTTGATTTAGAAATTCATCCGATTTGGATTTGGGTTCAGAAACGTGGAATTTCGCTGACGATTACGCGCGTCTACAGATAGACGCTGGAATGTACAACTAAAGTCGGATTCGCGAAACGGAGTATGAAGTCCAATATAGTTGTTAATAGGGGTTGGGTCTCGTCCACATTCACAGTATCGATGTCTTCATGCAGGCGTGGTGAAGAAACTCGATAGCAAAACCTAAATCACGTTTTACGACTAGTTTAACCTCAGTTGTTAATAGCCTGCAGGCAGAATATGAATGTTGGATAGCTGCCGAAAGTAGACGACGTCGTTTGCAATCACTATGTCGTGGGTCGTCAGTGGTCACCCATTTGTAACACATGTGCTCCTTCCGCCTTAACAGTAGAAATCTGGATGGATAATATTCAAGATGGGATTCGCTTTTCGCCACCACCAATGCAGTATCCCCGCACTTTCTCGAAGAGGTCAGAAGATAATGGTGAAACGGACAGGTAAGGCTGCATTTACAACCTCGTGCAGCAGAAGAAACCTAATTGTCTTGAAGCAGACAGGTGCATGACACCTTGTTCTTTTTATATCTCTGCTGTTTCTAATTAATCCCAAAGTAACAAATATGCTACAATGGACCCAGGCTGTTTGGCCTCGGAGTAGCCAGAAAAGGAAGGAAAGCTATTAAGATGGGTGCCATAATCATCAAAATAATGTATTTTTCTACCTTTTTGCAACAATAAGTGCATAAAAATGCAGTATTGAACCTATTCTAAACATGATGGATGAATATAAAGAGCAATAATTTGCAACTTTGTGAGCAGCATGTTATCGGTTTATCCTCTCTACTTAGTCCTTTATACCCTTTCAACAAACAGGACGACTTGATTGACACAAGTTGATTGATTGCGGTTAATAAGAAGCGATACGGATTCGGTGATCAGGATGCTAAGGCCCTCTTTTCTTCCAGACATTCGATACTACTCGGCTGTTGCAAGCTTTCCCTTGCTTGCCCTATTTTAGGCCCGATGGGATATTCAAAAGAGCATAAGGATTATACAGCTGTCTCTTCTTTACCACCACTGTCCAGTACCGTATTTCGACATTCTCAGCAAAACACCAATACAAATCAGGGTCCAACTAAGTTGTTGGTTAAGATTTCACAATCCTATAGAGTGCTTGACCACGGTTTGCTCAATTTAATGCAAAATTTCATAAAGTCCTCCTCTATGGGTTGTGCTTTGTTAAATAAAGCGCAACCGCTTGTTTGGACAGCATATAATACAAAAGAGGCTAAATAAAAATACAGAAAACCGGGCAAATTTCCTTAGACAGATTACCGAAACCCATTGCCTAGTATCTCCCTTTGTGGTAATGTTCTTCTTCATCCCTTTTTCTAAAAGTGGAAATGAAACAAAGCGACCTCATTGAGCCTTCAAACAGATTCTTCTTTGTTTTTGTGCAGTTAGTGATGTGATGGCAAAAGCTGGCGAGATGGTGAGAAAGTGAGGAAAATTGTAGTGGAGAGGACCGCAGACAACATTGATGTGTGTAATCGCATCAATGTTCTTTTACTGAGACCTCGAATGGTCCCGGTAGGGCAAGCACACCAGACTTTTGTTTCCATCTCCAACCCTGTAAAAGTCGCCTGATTGAAGTCATCGGTTCGAGGTTGATTTTGTGTGATTTTAGTACCGCGCGAAGTGCTGTCAGTTTGATTCGCGTGATCGTGAGCCAAATTATTTGAAAGGGTTTGCTTAAGGCGAAATCTCTACCTCTTCGCGTGTTTACAGAATGCGTCAACTGGGAGATTACAACCTAACTACAGCGCTTTTATAGAATACCTAACGATGAAAATCTCCTTGCTACAGCTTGCTTTATTCTTTTGCCGGCCCAGAATAGTAGGAGACTTTGGGGCATAACGAGGTTGACAATGGCTAAAGGAGACTAATTTTTACATCACACGGATAAAAGGTCTTAATTTCCCGCAAATTCTTGTCCTCATATTAGCCGCACTCCTTTAAATTACTAGCGATAATTTTGCAGCTTATGATTTCGTAGTCTCGTTTCAGAGTACTTTATTAAGTTGACCTTTGCATAAAATCCATTGCTTAGCGCATTTTTCAACCAAAGATTTCTTGACACTAAGCGCCGTGGTTCAATTCTTCACTTTAAGAACTGAGCCAGTGTAGAGGAATTTCAAAAAACACGTAAGTTTGTTTTGCACTACGTCCAGCAATCTATTCCATGTGCTTAGCTGTTGCACATACGCGAAGGCGGTGTTTTTAAGCCTCAGCTGATGAACGCGTTCCATAACGGCCCTTCTGCGAATGCATCCTCAACCATGAGATCAGCAAAATGAAAAGTGCACATCGCAATGAACACAGTTTCTTTAACATCTCCAGTTTTGCATATAGTAGCTAGCGACTCTATCAACTTTTTAGCACACACTCGAATTCAGGTGTCGAAGTAGATCCTTGATAAGAGTTGATAGAATCGTAATGAAATATCATCAATTTCTTGTCTGCTCTTCACTTAGGATGGCTGGAATAGGAGGAAACAAGTTAATTTTGGGAGACATTAAAGCAGCGGCAATCAAAGCTAGTCTTGATGATAGGCAGCTTTATACCGATAGTTATGAGTGGTCAGCTTTAATAAATATCTCTGCTTTTTGTCTATCCTAGCTGTGGCACCACATGTAATGAACACCACTGATATCCAATGTGGACATGTGCAATGCCTCCAAGAGTTCCTGCGATTCGCTGCGCTATAAACTAACAAGATTTGTCATTAAACAAAATCTGCCCGAGTTCTATTACATTCTCAAGGTTACGAAGTAGGCATCATTTAATTTTCTTCGAGCTGAGAAGGCCTTTCATTTTGATCCCTGTCAAGAATTCTTTACCCGGGCGAAAGAACTGAGATCTGCCATCGGTACAGAGTTATCGCGTTTGAAGTTAGTGAACAAGGAAAACACTATCGAGCAAATTATTAATGTCAAACTGCGGCTACGGTTTCTCCATACAGAGAGATCTCCAAAAAGCCTTTTGTGCGTGCCTAACAGTCGCCTTACGCTATTTAAAACGTTATCAATTCCAGTCAATCCATTTGTCTATAACTTCGTCCCATTAAATGTGGAAGCTTGCAAAAATGCTAAATATTAAAACTGCTTATAATGAATATTTTGGTTGCTCAAAGATTAGCATTGGAAGTTCCTTTGATCATGAACTGACTTCCAGTTGCGTGCAGTACGCAAAGTTTGTAAGCCTAGAAAGAGAGCTTGTTGTCGACAAATCTCTGTTGTGGAGCGTAATTGGCCAAGGTTGAGGGGTGTAAGGGCAAATGATTTCACTTGCGAATCCCCAAATGAAAAAAAAATAATTTGAGTTTGATTGGCTAACCTTCATGGCTCTACAGTTGACCGTGCAGCACGTTTCATGCAGCAAGTGGTATTCATCGATTCTGGACGTGTCATGGCGAAAGAATTCAATCACGACAACGCGAGACATGCTACGTGTCACAGCACTCGACGCTACCATGCATACCGCAATTCAATTTCATTCTTATTGCAAATTACTTGCTTTTGTTAGACCTAGCAGTCTCTGCCCTTTGTGACCTCTACTATCCCTTCCCTTTTTTTCAATGGAAGATAAATGATCAGAAACGGGCAACAGTTTTAAGTTCTAAAAATTAAGACTGCCTAGTCGCTCTAAGAGAGAATAGCTAGCTTATTGTCTTTTTAAGCAATTCTCAATTTCTACTAAAATAGTCAATCATTTTTCATGCGAGAGGATGCAGGTGGCGATGTTCAAGAATACAATAAAAAACCTATGAATGGCTCATTACAGTTAAGGCAGAATAATTTCAAGTACAGCTTGGACAGGCAAGCCTACACGTCTCACAAATACTGGTGATTTCAGCGGCTTGCTGGAAATTTTACCATCATCTTCACAGCCTAACTCGCCTTCGCACTCACAAACAAACCTGCGTGCACATGCACACTGTCAAGGGCAAAGCGTCAGAGAATGTTCGACTCCTCCCCTACTTCTACTCGTAGTCGTCATCTCCCGCGAAAAAGACTTTGATCGCTCTGTTTTCCGCCACAAGCCGACTCGAGTAAAAGCCGTTTGAAAGTGGCACCTGCTGAGATCCATGAGAGGCATCCAAAGAATCGACAAGCAAATCAAAACCAACCGCAAAATAATCATCGACATGTACTTCAAAAATAACTGATGCAAAATCAAAAAGAGAAGACATGCAGCACCTCTAAAAATGCCAACCCTGTCGATAAATGCAGGTAAAATTTTTTGCTTGATACTGATTACAATATCAGCAATTATACATTCGACTGCTTAACAGGAACACTTAGCTCAACAGTGGGGATTCGAAGCGATGATACTTTGCTTGGTTTTAATTAAAACGACAATCGTCGAAAAGTAATCTTCCAGCGGTGAAGCCTATTGCAGTAGTAGTGATAAGAAGACGACATGAAGGCCTCACGCTATCACCACACATGTGTATCTTGACTTCAGGTATCCACTACTTATTTTATTTAGCCCAATGGCCGATGTTGGATGTGGCGCTGCATTGCGTGCTTTCACATGACACGTCAATCATCCTCAACAACCAGTATCTACCGCACACTGAGGCTTATTGTGGCAGTGGTGGTGATGAGAAGACGACGAAGGAAGGCCTCGCACCACTGCCACCGCACATGCGCACCTCTGCGGGAGGCGTTTACTAATCGCATATAGCTCAACAGCCGAGATTGGAAGCAGCGCTGTATCACGCGGTTTAACTTTAAATGGTGTTCGTCATCCTTTTTCCTCTTAACAGTAGTAGCAAGTACGTAACAAGCAAGCAGCTCTTCTCAAAACCGATTCTTTGCATAAATTTCAGCGCAACTATAGGGATGATGGTACCAAAGGTTTGTGTTGGGAAGATTTTATAAAATTGACTGCAGTGTCTTCTTTGCCATGAGTCTCCACGCCCCTAACATTCTTACAAATCATTTTCAGTCTTCTCTTCTCGATTGTCATTGTTTGCAAGTGCAGCAGCTAGTTATCACAACTTCATCATCGAATTCACTGGGGTCACCTTGGCGCCTCAGACCCCATTTTTGTGGAGCACTCCAGGGGATATTTCTTCTCTTTCCATTCTCAGTGCACCTTTGCCTCGGTCAAAAGTACGATGCATGGCTGAGTAGAGTTTCATTGCTATCATTTTTTGTGGATTCATTTCTCTGGCTTTCTTTTGCCATCTTCCAAAATTGGTCACGCAGATTGGTGAAGGACTGGTCACATGCAAGCCGATCGATGCAATATCACGATAGATCAGGTAATTGGACATTCCCTGAGATCCCCTCCAACGCTATCGCACGTTGTATGGGTCAGGTAACAATGGTCAAGATGGCTTGTGCCCATAGTTATGGTGCCTGTATCAGCTTGGATAGGTGGTTCTCTTCTTAAAATATGCATGAGTTTACAGCGCGTAGCTGCAGATTTTGGTTCTATTCGCAAATTCTTCCGTGAATACTTGCGCATTCAATGGATCAGTAGCACGTTGTTTGATCTTCACTACCGTAATTTTAAAAATGCTTGGCAGTAAACATTGATATCATGACACCGGTCATAAATGGCGAGAAGTTCCTTTTTTATTTCCATGCTTGAATGCGTGATCAGCTAGTTGAATTGGTCAATGCATTATATTAGATATTTTTGGTATTAATAAATGTAGCAGACACTAATCTCTACCCGATGTCGTTGGACACCCAGCTACCGCCGTATCAGAGCATGGCACCACTGACCTCGAGTCTCCAACACCGCTCCGAGATTCGTGTGAAGAACGACTCAACTCCCCCACCGCACCCTGCTGCGTAACCCTTATCATAACTGCTGTTCCGTTTCAGCCCCATTACCTGACCGAATAGAGTGGTTTCGCCAATGTCTGTATCAGCTCACAAAAAGGCTACTAAAACGCTGCTCTTACTAGTAAATACCTTACTGGGAAAATAAATAGTTCCCAGTAATTGTCCGAAGATGGTCAATGCCATCACCACAAGGGGGATGTTTTGCTCTCTCTAACGCCTCTCAAGTCTACTTAGAAAGTCTCATTGGTGTAGCTATCTACATTCCAGGGAGTTATTTGGCAAGTTTGCTAATGTTGCTTCACTAAAGGGCATTCCGGTTTGCATGGCTTCCGCAACTTTTGCAAAGATTCCTTTAGACTATAGATGCTGCATCGTTCCAACCATCTGGCAGGACTTCTAACGTTAAATTTTAAAAAGGAGTGATACTGCATGAGATATCTAGCAGATTCTTCTTAAAAGAGTACGTAGAATCTGTTAACTATGCATAGAATTTGCGGGGTCAGACGATTTCTTTCAACATCCCTTTGGAATCCAAAAACATTCAGTTTAACATTTTGTATTAGTAAAGTCAGTAATAAATTTATTAGCTTCTGATAAATATTTTAAGGAACGGGGTGTCTTCAGTCAGTTGACTGTAGTGCAGATCACCATCTACACGGGACATTTATTCTGTGCTTAGAAGAGCCATACTCACAAAATCTGATTTCGGAATATCAGCATGATGGTTCCCAGTTGGGGATGGAATATCCAAATCGAGGGTCTTTCGAGCTAGTAAAATTGGCACATCAGTCATTGGAAGCGGTTTAAAAGTGCCCGTGTCAGATGTCATTCCCAAAATCTCATTACTTCCTTGTCGAAATGCTTCCCCGCTATTAAATTTTATATGAAAAAAATGCAGCCTTTGTGAGGGTCTTTATCTCAGCCTGAACGATGCTGTGACCATCAAAATATATGTTATTCTTTCCTATTTTATCTTGACATGTGAGCATACCCAAATATTTCATTACCAAATAATCCCATGCGCTTGACCTAAATGACAAGAGCATCATTTCAACAGTTATTGCGGAGGGAATCGCACACCCAGGAATGATTGCTGACTGCGCCTTCCTTCTACTTTAGGATCGAGCAGTCAAAATGGCTCTCTTCAACTAACGCACCTTCATTTTCACCGACTCAAACAACCATGCATAGATTACGATGTCATCGCCGTTGCGACTCCAGATTAAGACCACACTGTGACAATTATCTCTGAGCAACAACGCCATTCGAGTTGGAAGGCGATCACAACAATAGCGGACACTATTTTGACAAGTAATAAATGCTTTATCATAAAACTCGGGAACGAGATGACACTTTTTGCTACAAATACTGTACAACATTGTTCTACTTTAGCGAATTGTGGTTTAGCATTTTAAATAGGCTAACCTTTGAAATACGCATCTACGACCGACTAATAATCGGTATGTGCGCGCATTTTTGATATATTGTCCAAGCACGTCCAACTGGAGGAGACCCCTATCGCGCTGCATTCAAACGAATTTAGTTACCTAAAACAAACGCCATCTTTGTTTTTCTTGACTGTGCTGAAACCCATTGCTTTATATTTTTATGGAAACACAATCTATCACTTTCTTCGCAAATCAAATTCGAGGTATCGTTTGACTGACTGTGCTCATCCAGTATACCAGATATGCGGTCATTTCAAATCCCTCACGGAGCGGGCTAGAAGTTGCGCGGTCTATCAGGCATTTACCATGGCAACCAGGGTGAGTCATTTGCGATCTCCCTTTTAGCTTCTGTCTCCATTGCGGTGCATCACATAAGGCATTTATTTCTTTTAGGAACAAGTGCCAAGCATTTGTGATCTTCCTTTTGAAGTACTGGCAAGAATTTTCAGTTTCCTCAATGAGGCTGATCGCTTGAGTTTTAGTAAAGTTATTCCAGGATTGAGCCCTATATTTTCTAAAAAGTTTAGTCACCAAGCTTTTTATGAACACATCAGTCATTTCACATGGTTCGATAAGCAACTCTGTGATGCATTATGGCCAGAGAACTTGGCTGCTGCCCACCTAACTGTTCTTCGAGCTAACCTATATTACAAGGAACAAAATCGTCTGTGGTTTCGTCGCTCCTTCGCCCATGTTTCCATACGTGCATTGGAACCTCTTTCATGCCTCATTCTCTCTCCAACGGCGAGCGTAAAGCCGTTGACTGTGGGAGATTTGCACGGACTTGAGCCTTATGTACACGTAGTGGATAGAAGTAGTGATGTGTTTGTGCCATTGCAAAACCAACATCAGAAGGCCATCTTACGCCTACCCATAATAAAAAGGCGAGGCTTGACTGAGGTCTCAGTCGAAACCTCATTTCTGTCGTCTTGTATCGGGTCACAGTTTTCCGGAATATCGTCATATGCTGACGATCTACTCGCGGCAGACAAAACAAAGATCAGGAGAGCCAACTGTGTTCTTTACTTTGTGGATTACCAAAAGTGCACAGACAAGCAGAATATTTGGATAACACTGAAGACGATTGCAAGGAGCCTGCTGATGAATCAAACACTGATTGTGGTAGTTGCAGTGAATGCAAAAGAGGACAAAACGCGTGCGCTGAAACAGGTCGAGGAGTTTTATCGCGATCTCGGCAGCTCTAGGGACTCCCCATTAGCAGCCATTTCGACGAATTGGCGACTGTGGTGCCTGTACGAGGGCGAACTTGGTTATCTGAATTGGATGGAGATATTTAGATGGGCTTGTCTTGTCTCCATTTGGAAGCGGAATGAGTATTATCAAGGTGGCAGTCCATTTTGAGACCCGCCTTAGTGATATTTTGCTTCCAAGGGGACTACAAATTAACGTTGCTAACAAAATAAATTGCTGGATGTTTCGGCAGTTCTAAATGCCTTTTCATCTTTTCTGCTTGATTGTTCGCAGCTTTGAGCACGATACTACCTTTGAGCGGTTTCATAACCTGCAAATGTTTATTGTGATAGCACTCTAATAGCACTTCTGAGGGTAGCCACAAAGTAGCAACTTTGGATAGGCTTTATGTTTCAAATAGAGGAAAATAACAATGGTGTCACCTGCGTGGTATTTTAGGGAATTGTATCAACACAATTGATTTAAAAAACAGCATACTGACTGAGAAGTGTAGTTTATTGCTAGTGGTAGGTTCCTTATTCCAGTGTTGCAGCTGACAAATCATTTAAAATGAGGGGTTTGCTACGAAGCCATGACTGGTTGGCATTGATCAAGATTTTCCGGTTAATGCGCTGCAAAATGCAATCGGTCACCCAGATGGTGTTATCTACTGCCAATAGCTAATTTTAATTTACCAGGTAAGATAGGTTTGCATCTTGACAGCTGCTTGACAGTAGCAAGTACTGCTCACTTCCTTAAAGCGCTTTGCAGGATGTCGCTATCTTTGTCCAGTTCGATATTAGGAAGGAGAATGCAAAAGTAAGACCAACAGAGGTATTTTTCATTTCATGATGTGAAGTCGAGAAAAATTACAGGTGTTGAAGGATTATTGCGGATTCACTGTCACTGTCCTCCATCCCGTATCCATTAGCGATTCACTTTAATTTTACTTCAGAGAATGTGTGGAAAGGAAACGCTACCTCACAATGAGGTAGTGCATAAACTGGCTGATTATTGTGTGAATGGCGAACTCATTCCTTAGTTGACCTTGCTACTGGCGTAGGCGAGGACGCCAATGACACGGCATGACTAAGATTGTGTGGAGGCTATCAAACCCTCCCCTGTAAGGCAACCCCAGCACCTACAACCGAGGTGTGCGCGGGTGTGCTGTTCAATTAAAAAGGGGCATTCCAGTCCCGATGATGGTCTAAAAACGAGTTCATATCATCAATTGTCCTCAAAGGTACAAAGGAAGAGGCATTATGCTACATTTCCTACCGCCAAACTGGCCGCGCAAGTCCCTCATCGGTGTCACACTCAACTTGTCCTACTTGGCTATGTATAATGTCCCTGCAATGTTACTCGAGTGATTCGGAATGTATGCTTACCATTCATCAACGTCCTGGCATTGACCAAACCTATAATTGTGTTGCAGAACCAAAACGACGAAGATACCGAAGCTGAAGAATTGCTATCACGCTATTCATTTTATAAAGTCCAGCATGTCATAAGAGACATAAAAGGGGGAAGTTGCAGGTTGAATAGATACAGAAATGTACGACTGCAATTACTTGAAGCAGCTGCCTATACTTTGTTCAATTCCCTCTGCAGAACATACTGCTCAAATGTTAATGGTGTTCAGTAGTCTGTAAGCCACTTTGAAGAATGTTCGAGTCCGACCCAAATGTAATTTTTCACTACGCCTTGCATGAATACGTTCGCGGTATTCACTTGTGCAGTTGTTTACGTGTGGCACACGCATGATTTGCTTGTTGGAATGCATGTGTCGATTCAAGAAGCAGAAAAACGACTCATACTATTTAGAGGGAAGCGCGTTTCGAAGTGGTCGCGCAATGCAGCAACGTGTAAAATCTATTTCTTGCTTTCATCGGATTAAAGGTGCACTTTCAAACTTGGTGGTCAATTAGGTCAGTAGTGTATCAAAGAATGATAGAATACTTGGCACTTAGTGTGTACCCAAAGAAATAATTTCTGTCTAAGCAAATATGTACCTATTGTCGGTTCTGCCATTGGCGCTGCTACCATACTTTGTGAGGTGGAAAAATCGTGACTTCTAGCCGCATATTGCGTTTGCCAATTCTAAACAATGGCAAGTTATGCATGCATCATGATTGCGTGACTTTGCATCTAGACCGTACCAAAGGAATTAGTATGCTAGCATCAAAGCGAAGTCACCAATCATCCACCTAGAGGTCCGACTTATTCGAACCTCATTCTCACTGCCACATAGTACCTCTTGATAATGACGGGTTATGGCAGCCTCTACCCCTTTCTTTCTACTAATTTGCTTTCCTTTATTTCTTTCCACCCCAACATCTTTTACATTTTTATGTGCAAACCTTTGATGTAAGCTGAATGAAAGGTGTTAGCAACACGCCATCGCTACCCGTTCCTAATGCAAAGATGGACTTGCTCACTGTTGATTGTGCGAAGAAGTGGAAGGTCAAATAAGCCTTTTCGAATTCCTTTGACCACTTTCACTCCTTGTTGGGCCGAGTCAGACATCATTATTCAAGAGCTCTAAAAGAAGGGAGATATCCTTTTATTATAACTGGAACAGTGCTGCAAGTGCACCCACAATTTAAAAGAATTAACGCACTATGCGAATGGGCTGTCAAAGTGCGCTTTGTATATATTTTGGAGTGGCAGAATTAATCCTTACATACATTGAAAGGAAAGCGTGTTAGGGACGGTGATGATTGTTAAGCTAATTAAACAAACTCGCATATTTTGTTAAAGAGCCGCTAAAGACAGCTTAGATCCTATTCGCGGCTCAAAACGCACAACAAATGCATCCTTATTTTCTGCAATGGAACGTGCCGTCAAAGTCCCCACATCAAAGGTTCTCTTACTTGAAGTGGCCAAAATGCTGCATTTATTTTAGAGCCCTCTAAGCAGAAAAGGACGATTTGAGGTGCGCAGCATGATTTTTTATAACAGATGAATTAAAATTCCCCGTCGCCTTAAAAGGCGTCATATTATTGCTAATTTGACGGCATGAGTAGAGGTCATTATTTGTTCCAGATACGACAAGTGTCCAATCTCTTGCTTAAGTTTTTGGGGAATTTCCGTTAGTCTTGGCTACGGCGGCGAACATCCATCGCAGTAAGCCTGACAGTAATTATAAGATTTGCGTACTTGTCATTCAGGTCCTTTTTGACGTCGACTGGCTAAGGTACTACTCCGCTAATAAAATAGTGAATGGCGCTTATCAACTGCAGCGATTACTTGGCGGTTGGGTTGGGTCACTGGCGCGAACTTTACCAAGGTGGGGTGTGTCCGCAAGGTCGTGTAAGTACCGAATTTCAAAAGAGTACTGGGACTAATGGTCGGCGATTTGCAGCCTAAAGGAGGCACAAAAAATGCCCTAGAAATACGTTATGAGAAAATCTACATGAACGAATGCAGATTTGTTAAATTTACTGGGAAAAATTGAGAGGATTTGAAGATGGTAACCGAATTTTAAAGTTAGAGGCTTGTTTGACAAGATCATTAACATTTCACGCAGTCCGGAGATAACATTAGACTATTAGCATCGAAGAAGGCTATAACTTTTCAATTTGACAATAGGAAAACAGTGATTACGCCCACTTCATTGTTTCCACTTCGGTCAACTGGCGCTCTATCACGGGTATTATCAAGCCATTTGGGCACGAAAAGAATGGTTTTACTACTTGCTGTTCAAACCCTTAAGCCATAACATTGTATTTCCAATAATTTTTCCTGATTTCACTTTATAATTGCATTATATGCCTTTGCATACGTCGAGGGGGCTTTGAAAGTGATGGCTTGCTTCTTATGCAGTAAACCCTATTTTATAAGACTCGCATCATCTCTTTGGCGATGAGGACTTGTGTTACTAATGGAGTGAGCGTTTGATGGTATGCGTTAAGTTGGTGCAAGTTTTGTTAACCACTCAAACAAGCAGTTAAGTGCTACGCACTACAGTTTCCAGGTCTTATAAATTTGTAATAATGGCGGTTTTATGTAATCACATTGGCATAACTAGTTTGTAGGGCGTTCGTGGTAGCAACTGTTAGGTCAAGGCGCAAGAATCTTTAAGAAATGTGAACTAAAATCTTAATAATGAGTCCCTCTAGGTGTTATACGCGGATCTCAGATCCTTTGGAGTGCTGAAGGAGACTCAAGTATACTTCTGTCTCCTCCCTTTGCCAACATTTACTAAAACCCTAAAGGCATCAATTTTTGCGTTATTCGTCCTTTAATGGGATCTCTACCTTTAGCAAGCTTACAGATTAAGAGAGGCGTATCATGCGCGTTCAAATCATACATTGAACAATGTTGAAAAATGATGTCCTGTTTGTGAAGCATTTAATTTGCTGCATGCGCTTGATGTGTGAAATCGTCTGTTGCCGCTCTGATAAGACTAATCAGAAACAGAGGAAGTTAGGGCATCAGAGGAGGGTGCATTCTGGTTATCGAAGTGCTAGGGCGTGATAAACCCTTTATCCTTGCAAATGCTTACACGGCAGGGGATTTAGATAAGTGAGCCATTGCTAACCTGGATGTCTTTACGGGGTGGCGTCAGTCTATTTGCATTATGCCACCATCTGAGCACTTTTCTACCATTTCTATCTGAAAATTTGATTACGAATAGTTGTTATGAATGGAAATCGCTTATCTAGGTTGCGAACCAGCGCCGAGTGGCTACTCTGAAGATGACTTCAATAGAGCATATTTCAATGTGTTAACTATATTCTTATAAAAAATGTTGGAAATTGTGCTTTGTCAACTAAATGCACTGCTTTTACTAGCTACTCGCTCAATCTTAAACATAATTGAAAGCCGTCTCAAGCACGCCTCCGTCTAACCACGCACTAATGGACATGCTAAGATGCAAGGCGAAACAGATAAAAGTGTTTCATTTGGAAACGCACATGGGATATAATTAATTAAGATCCATGATTGGCGAGGTTACATCAAAGCGCTCGATTTCTTTTAATAGGCGAAGGCGATGTTGTTTCCATCTATGCTTGCAAGGTCATCAGTGATCAGAATACAATATGTTCAACCCATTATCTTTTGGTGCTTTACTCAGTTAAAGTGAATCAAAATCTAGCTGGGTTAAATGGCCCTTGTGTCTCCATTGACAGTCAATGTTGTGGGGACAACGTGAAATAATGCAGTGGGTCTGCTCGCATTGTTTTGAACCACTATTATTCAGCGACTAGGGAGAAAAAAGAATCTTGAGTTGTGATATTAATGTGAACCAACATGGTGAACAATAAAGGAGATTGCGCCGTCAATGGGGCCAGATAATAAATAGAGAGACGCGAACGTTCTTTTTGTTGTAGATGTTTTCACCTATAGATCAGAGCAAATTGATGATGCGTTGACTCCAGTGTGCCATGACATTGTGCTGTTTTAAGTCTATCACGCCTTTAATAAAGCCTGCATGTATGACATTTCGACTAATCCACACCTCAGCTAAGCAGAACCATAGTAGAAATCTGCGACCGTTGTTCTAAAGACGTAGAGCAAAGCATTTGTTAAAGAAAGAAAATGAATTTTTGACGATTGATGGGTGAAGACATTTCAGTTGTTCAAATCGGTTGCTGAACTCGATAATGCAACACAAATAAGTGCTATGAAAACAAGCTGCTAGTCAGTTTGTGTCTTAATTTTTGCCTATAGCTGATAAATACAAATTCGTTGAGGATTAAAAAATCTAGCGGACCAAACTTACGCTGCCTTTTGATTAGCGAATTTCCTCAGGTCAGACATGAAAAGTGTGGAGAGGGGTGGTTAATCGCATATGATTCCCAAATTTCTGCAATATCAGTCCCTAAGAATGAAGGCAAGTACAAATTGCGGGACATTTGCAGCCACGCAGCTGCTGGATTGGTCATTCCAACACACTTGGTCTAGCAAATTAAAACTAAAATATTACACAACTAGTGAATTTCGTATGATGTAAAATGCAGCGGCGAATGGGAGGATTGCGTAAGGAAAGAGATGAAAGCCAAGTTGTGATCGGTAGTTATTTTAAATAGCCATAGCCTGAAGGTTTCACCTGCTTACTCTCTAAATTGAGCTTGACAAACTCGTGGTGCAGTCTAAGTAGATGGCAAAAATGTGAGGATTTTTAGGATCACAGCAACCAGTGACGATGACCTTTGCATCCAAACGGAAGAGGCTATGGACTCCAAAACTTGCCTTATTACTATTTGTTATTTCGCGCAGATAACAATGTATTGTCACGCCAATCGACAGGGAACTCAGAATGCCCAGCTTACACTTGGTCTTTCACATGTTTAAAAGGACGGAATAAAATCCCCTTAAATGCAAAGTTGACACCAATGTGGATGCGCTTAAAGTTGGGTTAGGTGAGTGAATGAAGCAGTGTGGATTGACGGTCTTAATTTTATCCAAAGCTAAGTTTCATCGAAAATTGATTGATCATAGCTTAACTAATAGGCAACAAATCTTTATTAACCGTTTAGTAGCAACCAGTTGTCTACGCGGCATTGGGATAAATAGTTAGTCTTTGCGTCAAAGTCAAACGTCACAGAGTGTCTGCCTTACCCATGCGGGAGGCTAATCCGGTAGGGTTAACAAAGTCGTGACCGGCGCGTAGCGGCGAGCATTGAGTGAGGTCGCGACATCTTCCCCCATGAGGGCTGGACAAGGTCACCACACCCGAGGCGTGTGTGAGTCACTGCCAATGTCAAACGGTCTGCTATACCTCGTCTATGGTATTAAAATGAATATGCAGCACTGGTCGAACCCAATACTGACAATGAAAAGGCTGTATCCTACGGATCCGACTGATAGACCAGCTTTAGCAGCGGTCTCATCGCTGCTATTTGCAACTAATGTTGACATCATCTTGCTTGACAGCTCCCTAATTCAGCCGGTCTTTTAAGGGAAATTGTCTACCTTGCACGCACTTGGATTTACAAAGCACGTGCGCAATTGTTGCGTAAAACTAAAGCAATGAGGGACGGCGTCGAAAAGGACGTGTCTTTGTTATGGATTTCACGGATCAATACGTCAAAATAACAATAAAATTAGATGCGCATTAAATAGTGTGTTTCTGCATAGCCAAGACTTTCGCGGTGGTGGCATCACCCATGCGATAACATTCTTACCAATGGGAGGGAGACGGATATCCTCCCCTTCTGCAAGCTTTATGATCCTTAGCAAGAGTAATTGAGCAATCAACATCAAATCTTACCGGAGCTTGATCTCTTACATAAGTCGATGAAATGCTTTCCTTAATTTCACGCAGCCACCATTATGGATCGCGTTTCATTACATTGCCCTTCACGTGCAATTCTGTAGCAGATAGTGACACCATTAATTTGGAAGGCCCAAATTCAAGTTCTATAACCTGGGTCTCCGTCAATGAGTTCATAATTTTTCCATGAGATTTGTTAGCCTTCCTCAAATTTATCCGGCTGCCGCAACTGGCTCTCCATTACTGTGTTAAGCAATGGTTTTGGCGGTCATTAAGCTAGGTCGAGTTGTTTAATTGGGTTACCTGCCATCCTACAATCAAATCAAATTTCTCAAATTTGGGCAATTACTAAAGTGCATCTGCCAAGATGTGCTCAAACAAGGTAGCGAGGATGATCATAACGCGCAAATGCAAGGGCGCTTATTTAGTAGATGAATGAAAGCATTTAAGAGGTTAGACTCATTTGTTTAGACGACAATGACCTAAACAAACTTAAGTGGCGACATGAGCATTTTAATGTGCACCGACGCCTCGCTGCCTAGAAAAATATGCAATGTTGACAAGATCAAGTGGATTCCACTTCCAGACCTAAAACTAATTTGCAATTATTGGTCACTATAAATTTTGTTAGCAATGTTTAAGGAAAATGAGAGGATTTACTAACAGCTAAGTAGAATTTTCGCTTATTTGCTAACCTTTGCCGCCTTTAGATAAAGGACAGCCTTTTAAATAAAATCGCTTGTTGTCAAACAATTTTAAACCAATTTTAAAAGCAAATAGCATGGTTGGAAGCGTACAGGTGATTTAACGTGAATCAATGCGAATCCTGCCTAAAATAGGCTAAATACCATTTCGATGATTGAAACTGCTATGCGATCGGAATATGGAAAGTAAGGCCAATTTGTTTTGTAACGCTATCCAATTGTAGAGGGCAACGTCCGGTTGCAAGCCTATGGCAAATAAAATGTGAATTAGTATGCTACATTCCATTGGCTTGGAACTACTCTGATGGAAATGATGCGGTTTGAAGGCAATCACGGACATGAGATAGCATATTGACTTCAACCGAAACTGCTATAATGCACCATTTGTTATTCATACTGCACTTCTAGCACTGCAGTACCCAGGTTATTATTGCAGATGGCTCTAGAATCACATTCATTATGCAACGAAGTGTCAGGGCAGTTACCGTGGACCCAAACGCAGCTACTCCGTAAATGTTAGAGCCTCTCCTTCTTCTCTACGTTTCGGTAGTGTTTGCACGTATTTATGATAACCATCCACTACGGTCCCATATGCACTCCAGTTTGAAGGCATTGTTGGCGCTTGCCTATATAAGGTCTTTAAAAATCTCGTTATTTTGAGCTCTAGCAGTAATTAATTTTGTAAGCAAAATTTATTCTAGTGTGTCTGTTACAATCTCTCTTGTTTAAGCTGTTTCGTTGATGATGTTGCCAGCTCTCCACAGCTTCCATGATGTAAATAGCTTGAGAGGATCTACTCGGCCTACTTTATGGCATGCTTCCACGCAGTCTAACATGTTCAGCCAGTCTTCCAACCATCAATCAATTTTATCCTATTTTGGACGCATCTATATTTAAAAAAGGAAATGTCGGTCAATTATGAGAGTGCGTGAACCACAAAGATAAGAATTATAGAGTTCACTGAGTATTTCCTCCTACTCCCACGCCGTAAATGTCGTCTGATCCTACACTCCTAATCGGGTCTAGAAATCGCACCAAATATCAGGAGCTCAATTCAACATCAATATGATTAAACGAGACCGGGGTGGCCACGCTCGAAGAGGGACTCAGGTCACGTATGAGAGTGGGTGATAACAACGATGACTTGTATGATAAGCGATGGCTCATCCCTAGCCTTAATATCTTGTTTTCTAAAACATGTTAAGCTGTTTTTGGTACATGAGAATATGGATTATCAATTCTGTCAAGTCTAGAACAAAAGAAAAGAATGCTGCAGCTTCCTCAAATAAATGACAAGTGGATGCCAGCGCTGATGGCGAAGAAAAGCAGAAACTGCTAGAGCTTGGTGATGGCCTCGAACCCGATTCAATGTGCATGATCATCACATGGTGAGACATTTTAAAGACTAGTGCATTACGGCTGTACAAGTTATCTTTATAATCTTGAAATTTATAAAACTGCCCGAATAAGTCCAGCACTTGAAGCACATGGTGATTAATAAAGAACACTGTTTAACGCCGTCCCTCTGCAAGCAAAATGTGAAGGTTCGCTTTGCGTCAAGTGCACCGTTATCTTCAGAACCGTATGCTTAAGACTTCTCCAGGACGTAAGCACCAATGATTAGCATTAGCGTTTAGGCCTTCAGGACCGATCCGCACTATTTTGGTTAGACTTCTGATTTCCCAACAATGAGAGGACAATAAAAGAACAAACTAGGTGGGTTCTTTTTCCGCGAACACCACGCAAGTGACATTTCTTTTTCGCCTAACGCGGGCAGCACAATGCAGAGCTTGTTTGCATTCGACTTGCCCAAGTCCTTCCTTTCTGGCACGCAAGTGGCGCGCATTGTCAGGCCAGCAATCACTTGACCCTTCGTTAGTGAGTGGAAACGTCACCTATAAAAAGCACCTAAACTCATTCTGTAGGATACTTGTTTTGAGCCTTTATTTACCTAATGAGCTAGGCATAACCTTGCATTTTCTACCACATGTAGGCTGGAGGAAAGCATAAGTCGCCAGCCGCCTTAAAGTGCGTAGGGTAACTGCAGCGTGACAATGCGAATTGGAAGAAAAGTTAACTTCTACTTGCATAACGAAACAAATCTTAGTAAGAATTAGAATGATAGGCCATGCCACGTCTAACATATTGCTTTAAAGTTAATTAAAAACTGAAGGACGGATCGCATACGAAAATGTTTCACAGCCAGTTTATTTGGTTCAAAACGCAAATCGATTTGTTTCCTCTAGGAAGTTCTCGAAAACCTGAAATGACACAGTGGGGTCTTAATCCAAAGTCGCAACTGCGATGACATCATGATCTATGCATGGATGTTTAATTCAGTAAAAATGACCAATCGTATCATGCTCATGAAACATTCTAGAGCATAAAGGTGCCTTGGTTAGAGAGAGCCGTTTTTACTGCTAATTCCCAAAGTGGAAGGAAAGCGCAGTTCGCAATCATTCCTGGGTGGGCTTTTTCCTCCGCAATAGCTGTTGGAATAATGCTCTTGTGATTGCGGTCATGCGCACAGGCTAATTTGGCAATGAAATGTTCGGATATGCCCACAGGTCAAGATAAGATAGAAGGGAATAACATGTATTCTAATGGTCACAGCATCATTCAGGCATGATAAAGGCCGTCAAAAAGGCTGCATTTTCATCAATTGAAATTCAATCCAGGGAATGCGTTTCGGCAGGGAAGTAATGAGGGTTATGGGATTGACATTTGACACGAACACTTTCGAACTGCTTCCAATGACTAATGCGCCAATTTTGCTGGCTCAATAGATCCTCGACTTAAATGTTTTGATTCCCAACTGAGAACCATCATGCTGATATTCTAAAATCAGATTTTGTGAGAATGGCTCATCTAGGCACAGAAGAAATGTCCTGTATTGATGGTGATCTGCACCGCAGTCAGCTGACTGAAGGCACTCCGTTCCGCACAATTTCAATCAAAAGCTAATAAATGCATTACTTACTTTACTAAGGCAAAATGTCAAACGAAAAGTTTTTAGATTCTAAAGGGATACTGAGGGAAAGCGTCTGACCCCGCAATTGCTATGTATAGTTGACTGATTCTACGTATTTTTTAAAGAAGTGTTCGCTAGGCATCTTATACAGTAGCACGCCTTGTTAAAATTTAGCGTTAGCGGTCCTGTTAGATGGTTGGAACGATACAGCAGATAGTCTAAGTTGCAGAACCCATGTTAGCCAAAATGCTCTTTAGTGAGGCATTATTGAAAAACTTTCCAAATAACTGCCTGTAATGTAGATAGCCACACCAATGAGACTTTCTCAGTAGATTTGAGAGGCGTTAGAGAGGGCGAAACATCCCCTTGTGGTGATGGTATTAACCATCTTTAAGTGATCGTTGGGAATAATCTATTTCCTTAATAAGATCTTTACTGACTGGAGCGGTGTTTTAGTAGCCAGTTTGTGAGCTGATGCAGACATTGGCGAAGTCACTTCATTCAGTCAGGTAATAAAGATAAAGTGGATCAATCCAAGTGATCGGAACAGAAGCTATGAGAAGAGTTACGCAGCAGGATGCGGTGAGGGACTTAAGGAGTTGTTCTTCAGACGAATCCCGTCGAGGCATTAGGAAGTGCTGGATAAGGGGGACTCGGGGTCAGCAGTGTCAAACGCTGATAGGGTGGCAGCTGGGTGTCTAACGACGTCGGGTGGCGATTGATGCCTGCTAAATTTATTACAACTAAAATATGTAATATGATGCATTGACCAATTCAACCAGCTGATCAGGCATTCAGGCATGCAAATGAAAATGAACTTCTCGCCATTTATGACCGGTGTCACGGTATCAATGTCTACTGCCAATCATTTTTGAATTACGGCAATGAGAACCAAACAAAGTGTCACTGATCCATTAAATGCATCAGTTTTTATAGAGAAGTTTGAAAATGGGACCAAAATCTGTGGTTACACACTGGAAACCCAGGCGTATTTTAAGTAGGAAACCACCTATCCAAGCTAAATCTGACATCATAACTATGGGCACAAGTCATTCTAGATCATTGTTTTCTGACCCACACAAAACGTGCGATAGCATAGGAGAAAAGCTCAGGAATTAATAATCGCCTGATTTATCGTGATGCCTCATTGATCGGCTTGCATGTGACCAGTCCTTAATCAATCTACGTGACCGATTCGGGAAAATATCAAAAGAAAGCCAGGGAAATGAATCCACGAAAAAATGGTAGCAACGAAACTCTACTCATCCAGGCATTATACTTTTAACCAAGGCAAAAGTGCTGTGGAAATGGAAAGACAGATAAAGTACCCCTTGAAGTACTCCACAAAATGCGGTCTGAAGAGCCGAGGTGGCACTAGTGAATTCGGTGATGAAGTTGTGAAAACTGGCTCCTTCATTTACAAGCAATGGCAATTGGGAAAAAAGGACTGATAATATTTTGTAAGAATGACAGGGGCGTGGCTACTCATGGCAAAGAAGACACTATCGTTAGTTTTACAAAATCTTTACAACAAACCTTCGGTATCATTATTTCTACAGTTGCGCTAAAATTTACACAAAGTTCCTGCTTTAAGAACAGTTACTTGCTTGTTACGTGGTAGTCACTACTGTTGAGAGGGAAGAGGGCGGCAAATGCCACTTTACGTTAAACCGCGTGATACAGTGATGCAGCACGCCGCTTTGCGAAGCGTGCGTGTGCATGTGGTTTACTGAGCCAAAGCATGTTAAGCTCATCTATCCTCTTTCACTGGTCATGAGAGAGGAGATGAAAACTCTATTCACCTACTACCGCTGCTTATTCTATCGCAGTCTTCAGACGCGTGTGTTCGTCTGCCTTAACTGAGCATTTATTCTAAAGAGAAGACGAGATCCAACCCCCTGGGGCGTGTCCAGTTCGACGGTGATTGTTTTGCAATTTATCATTCCGTCTTTCATGGGCTGGTCCCATAGAAAGCCATGCTTTGCTCCACGCTGTGACCGTTATAATTGGCTTCATATTTGTTAGAATTCGAATCACTGAACCACCAAACAATTAAGTGATCACCATAAATGCCATGTGAGAAGGCAAACCGATGACAAAATCAAGAGTGCCAGTGAAGTCTCTTCCTTCCCCAGCCTCAATGATTTTATTCACAAAATGCCTGCTACTGGGTGGAATTAAGTAATATAATTGTGAAATTGCAAATAATAGGCAAATTGTGGAGGGGCACTTCGCAGTTGGTTTTCACTATCATTGCAGCCCCATAAGCATCTAAGAATCTGAAATATTTTCCCCCTAGCCACCGCCTAAAGACCCACTGTTGACAGACTTTGAAGAAACTGCAGCGTTGTTTCTACAAATAATGACAGGACTGTCAGAAGGCATTAATTTTGCTTTGACGAAACAGACGCTCATTTGCTAAGCAAATATCCCTTTATTTGCCTATTCTCCATTATAAGCGTCACCGAAAATAGTCACATTCGGGAATTCGTAAAGGCGGTCATTTGAAGACGCAAACTGAAAGGTAATGGATGAAGAATGTGACGCCAGTGGCCATGAATGCTAGAGCTCTTGAGTATATTAGGAGGTACTCAAATTAATGCTCATGCGAAAAACTGACACTGTAGGACACTGATTAGAGAAATACACTCTGGTATATTATGCCAAACTAGCAATTTAAAGAGCGGAACTACGAAACATTCAATAGCACAGTGATTATTAAATGGGTGAAAATATTGCAGACTAGACGCGTTCATGGTACGCATCCTCTTCGGATACCGATGGTACTCATTTCAGCATGAGGTTTGCATTTCCTGCCGCTTCTCGCCCTAATGGTGTGTTTTAACAAGCCTGTACAGCATTTATGCATTTTAGTAAATACAGCAATGCCACTGAAATAAAACATACTAGCTGTTTCAAAGTGAGAATAAAACGGGTACGAAACTGTTGGCCTGTTAGTACTTACCCGCAAAGTTTATCCACCTCACGCGTTAAAAGCTAACCTAAGTCGGTCCATTTTCACAATTAATGTTAATTCATTCATTAATTTAAATATGAATCTAAAAAGCAACTTCGAAAACGCTTAAGCTTGTAATCAAAGTCTCGTATTGATTATCTACTAGAAAATGCATAACGACTTTTACCATTTGCAGCAGCTCCAAAAGCGGACCATATACTGTTACTTCAGCTATGCAATAACCAGCTACAACTGGTGGAAAATGTCATAGCATGGATATATTGACCAACGCTTTATGAAAACTAATTTAAGCAGGAGCCCTAGAACTGTATATGAAAGAAACAACTACTTTGAACGTAAATGCAACAATCGCGTGCTGCTGTTTATGACAGCCATTTGCCTTAACATCTGCACTTATATCACCTCTTTTTGCTGAGGGGGCATTCGATCCCAAAAATTGCGTATTTTGACGTTATGAAGGTTTTTCAATTAAGCAGCTATTTCCGCTAAACATTCTTGCAAGCAACTCTTGCCCAAGCAGCTATTCCTCATCTACTGATTATGGAATTAGTCGCAAACAAATGTTGCTAACAATCGATGGTTGGCCTAGGTTGGTGTTGGGGCCACAGAGGCAGTGCTAAATTTTTGATATTTTGAGGTTTGCCTGTGAATGCTAATCACATCATAATTTTGCTTGTCGTTCTTCGTTTACTTGGTTTATTTGACTGACATAATCCAGAGAAGGATTCAAATCAAAAAGATATTTACTTATTTAAAGGTAACTTTGATGTTTCTGATAGTTGATGAAGTTAGCTGTAGCACCTCAACTGGGTACGATTTGTGCTACAAAATGTTTGTCTTCATTCATCGTTGCGATTAGGTCAATCTTGTGGCAGAAGGCAGTCACCACAGGACATGGGGTTACAGGTGTGGCGACTGCATGGCTGCTTCGTATGGTGTCATTGCTTTTGTGACTTGATAAGCGATTGAGTATTGGGGTCAAGCCCATGTGGATTCACCCCGCCACTTCTGCTAAACCTTCTGTGGCATTGGGACTTTGATGTTGCACGTCAACTTTAACAACAAGGAATGTCTTTTCACTGAAAGGCGTAGAAAGGATCTTATCCGCTGGACCGCTCGTCTATTTCAAGAGGGTGTGAAGTGCCATTCGATAAAGTGGCTTTTGAACCAACTGCACGGCAAGTGGTGGTGGTGGCGATGATGGCGACGAAAATTTGTGGGTTTTCGCGTGTTTGAGGAGACGGATTTGTTGAAGCATTATGTGACACCAGTTTGACAGGCTGGTGAACGCAGTAAAGGTAACATAAGGACTACTTAAGCTATTGTTTAGCAAAATTATTGTACGATTTCTCAAATACATTTCAAACCGACTATAAAGAGGATGAGACAGTCAAGCAGAACGTAAGCACAGTGCAGTTTTAAGGCAGAGGCACGTGAGAAGTTGGCCCCACCTGCGCAGACCACCAACATGTGTTTCCCGCTAACATCGTGTGCACTCACAAATCTGCCCTTCTACATCGATTGCAACCCCAAGCTCAGATGGCTGTCTCTTCTTTCTTTCATGCGCTAGTAGTGTTTTACCAGCCAAAGTCGAGCCCAGACCCATTATTATCAACTCGTGCGCTAAATTCGCAAACCTGCGCTTAAAGTGTATCTTGTCTCAACTCGTTCAAATGAATTTTAGGAGGCATTTGCTGTCAATATTCTTAACATTCTATTCGATTAGCTGTTTTCTTTGACAAGCCAGATAGGCTACTCTTCTCCTCATTGTCACAATCAAAAGCATATTTGTTCTAATTAGTGTCTCGTTTATCCACCCACCCATGCAAGCAAATTTCCGCTGACCATCGCGCCCAGGGCCTACTGGGTCGGAGCCATATACCGATATACAACGGCTGCACAACATGTGGTCTTATCGGTCCATTGGCCGACAGAACAATGCGGATGGGTTAGCACGAGCAGCAAGCTAAAGAGAACGCAGACGAACCAAGTCTAGACCACCGACTATCCCATTAGTAACGACACCTTATACACACCCTTGCTGAGTCGTGGTGAGTATGAGTGGACGGTTTGAATGAACAGGAGGGATAGCAGCGCGATTTTACGATTTCGGCGAATTAAGCCGTGAAAATAAAAGATTTCTAGGACCAAAAATCACTTTGGCAAGAGCAGATTTAAGGGTTTATGTGCAAACAAAAACAAGGAGATAGGAACAGCAATTATCGCCTAAGCGTTTGCTGCATCTTCGCAGCAGGCATCAGCCTACCGGCTTCTATTCCAACAGCATCTGGTGAAAGTCCATTGTTTGAGGTAGCCACCTCGACTTGGGAAGGGAAAAGTACCAAAACACCAAACTTGCATCCATCAGAGTAAGAAATACTGGGTTGACAAATTAAAAGTAAATAAATGGATGGGTCTTAACGCTTGTTAATGCATAGAAATGCAGGTGGAATCAACCCACATGCCATCTAGGTTCCTATGTCTCGTAAATCAACTGTTGGCCCCATGACAAAGAACGAAACAGTCAAAATTAATTACCGCCACGACCAAAGGAAGGAGAGGGTCAGGCAGAGGCTATTACATCACTACGGCAGTGGGATACACACGAAGGGATGAATAGTGCCTTGCCTCCAAAGCAGTCACCATAACACTGCATCATCACTACAGCGCCTCAGTTATGAGCATTTCAGATACAATTATCCCATGAAGCCCCTTAAAAGGACACCAAATAAAGCCAGATGCAAACAATGTAGAGCTTTTCGCATCCTAACTCGCAGCTATGTAAACACAATAACAACTGCCAAATGAACCGACGAAAGAAAATTGGATAATGTCCAAAATAGCACACGAATTCGAAAAAAAATAAGACTTTCTCCGAATTTGTGAGGCAACAAGAAGGGGTAACACAGTGGCAGGCTTTCCATTCATGCTGGAACATGCTCAATTGATGTGTAATGCATAGTGCATCAACCGCTGGTATGATTTAGAAAGAAAAAAACGTTTATTTGGAGGTAGAATTTGCATTCCACTGTTAATTTCTCACAGGATCTAGTATTCATGTTATAAGCGGTGATAACGACCTCATACGTAATCATGCCTCTATTGATAATCTATTGTAGGAAATCGTTATGCCAAAATTCATGCTTTAGACTGCAATTCTCCGCATGCAATACTTACCTTCGAACTTGGAAAGACATTTCATGACTTGTTGAACAGGCGTGTTAGAATAGAAGGCCTCAATTTAGTTACTTGGATTCGATAAACAAAGCTGTTGAAGTTTTGAAATTGCCAGTTAGATGCACACTTTACCAGCCGAACTTCCAAGGAAATAAGTAAAGCTTTTGCATTGACCATATTGCACTTGCATAATGTAGGCATCCGTGGTCCCCTTAAAGGCCTACAGAATAGCTCTCCATCCGCCCCCCCAAGCTGTGCGACGTGCATGTGAGCTGATCAATCCAACCAGATTCCTTGCATTTTGCATCGCGCCTTGAGGCCTCAATTAAAAAGGATGTTAAAAGGTCATGTATAATTATCCTTGGCGGCAACAATGTCATTATATTTCACTCCATGGGTCAAGTTTGGGACAGTAGACGCAAAAGAGAAGATTTAATCAGTGTACATACTTCCATAGTTTACTGCTTAAAAAGCACCAAGTAAGTGCTCTCCAAAATAACCCTTTTTTAAAGTAGAAAACCATATTTGTAAGCACTTTTTGCCACCGCTGTTAATGTTTGCATGTGCCTTGCTTCCATGCATCTTCCCTTATTTCCGATTGTTAGCTAAACGGTTTGCCGAGTAAAATTGCGCATTTTTACCATGTCTTATATATTGAATTAGTGGTTGCAACTAAACCACCGGTTCTTTTACGCTGATAAGCACAAATCCCATTCTGCTCTTTGCTTAAGCCTATCGAAGGGTGAATAAATGGAATGTGACACTAAGCGCAAATAGGCACTGGTTAAGATAGTCGTCAGCAACTTGTAAGTGTGCATGGCATTTGAGAGCTTTTGAAATTTTAAGAAAGGCGCGGTATGCCTTTACATCTGCCCATTGCCTTGCACATATCCTGATGTTAGTGCGTCTTTAAAATCCCTTAGTTCCTATGCATTTTGATAAAGGGCTGGTCTTAAAAATTAGAGCCTTGAGCTGCAGCAAAAGTAGGTGAAAATCGAGACAGCCATTTTGAGTGTTATGCTTCCATGAGTGTTGAACCGACCTTCTTCCCCGATTTATAAGAAAAGAAACCGCGTTTTTATCATCCACCCTAAAGTATCTTTCGTCAGGCAGCCCAATATGACAATGCACTTGGCATATGCGACATATACAAGGCGAGATAGAATGTTCTAATGAAGTGGAGGAGTAGGTCTGCGTAGACAGCAGGTGAGTGACGAGAAGGAGGGGAGAGGTGCGGTGAGTGCTGGTGCAAATTAGCACCAGAAGGGGCAGATAAACGGGCGCAGTTATGCACAGCATAGCGTAATTCCGAGGAGCTGCGCAGTGATGGCAAAGCGAGGCTGCAGGCGCAAGTGATGGTTGCAGGATGAGCTTGGTGTGGGGTGAACACGTCCAGATCAGCGGGAATCACGCAAGGCTAGTCAAGAAACTATGAATGTGAACGTTCATAACAGTTTTCGTTTCGCAATAAATGGTTCCAGCTCTTCGGCGGTGAGGCCGACCAAGAAATGATAAGGATTATGTGAGAGTAAACCAAACTTGAGCCTGTGCCCGAGTGAGCCTTTTGATAGTTTATTCATGCACACATACGTGAGTGGCTGGTTGATCCTCGGCTTTAATTATACATTAGCAGGTTCCAAGTGCAGCCAGCGCAAACTCAGCAAATGCAAAAGGTGTGCGCCAGCGTGAATCTCGGTTTAAGTATTTCTTGCGCACTTGGTCAAAAATAGAGTGTCCCAGGAGCTTGCGCAGGATTGTCCGCGGTATTCTAACGTTAAACAAAATCGTCTTTACCAATGATGAAGATTTGGTATTGGTTTCGAATAAGCGTGCTTCCATCCGCGTTGAGACGGTGACATTTATGCTGGGTAGACTTGCACTAAGTGAATGTACTATGCTTAAACCCCCGGTGGTTAGGGAGCTTACTGTTGCTTTAATCTTTATAAGTGTTTTGCGGATTTGATACAGCCATCTCGCAGATTTGTACGCATTTCAGGTGCACTCAGATTTTCCTGATTATTAGGCAATTTCGTCGGTCCCTTCTGCCGATGTTAGTTTATTTTTAAACGGGAGAAAAGGCAGGGCAGAGGGTGCGACATTGAGCGAATCCGACTGTTTATTGTTCTCTGCCTAAGGCACCAAACTATGCGCATTTATCATTGTCAGAAGAATCATCCAAAAATGCCTGACCCCGAATTACTGATGAATGAAGTGTTTATGGGGAACGTGGTGTCACGATGATGGCTTTGAAGACGACTTGCTAATTATCTTGGCTTGTTCATTTCTCCTGTAGCAGTGCAGTATTCCTGACGTAGTGCTTCTCCTCACTCTTTCCCCTTAGAAGTAGTAGTAATTTGTACTAACTTTAGCTATTTTGCTTTAAGGCTAATAGTTGGCTGACAGGTGGTGAGGATAGGCAAGAGTGCAGGTTTGGCGTCCCCCTTAGGTTAGCCGCATTAATAGTCTTGATGGCTAGTGGTTAAAAGACGTCCCTCAAGACACAGGCAGATGTGCACTGGCAAGTGTTAAGCTTCATCTGATTCTTTTTTACGTTCTCTAACTCATCTGTTGATTTGGTTATTTGGTTGGTAAGGATTTTGTTGGATGGACAGGCGAAGGTGAGGCAGTATGCATGTTTTACTGTCTACGGGTCTATTCCCCTACTTATCTCCATTTTTTTACTGTAGCGATATGATATGTGGCGTTGGAACGTTTGTACGGTCCTGCTTGATGTAAGCGAGCTTGTTGAAATCGCTCCATCTTATTCAAAACATCTGACTGTTGGAGATGCTAAAATTAGCAACTCTTCGACACCCTCGTGACGAGTGTTTCTTGGTAACGTTGCTTCATTTTGATTACATTGTTGCTACTAATAATGCTTAGGTTGGAAGTTGCTCCTAGCTGGAGGAAACGAAATGCCTTTCAAAGTTCAGCTGCCTTGTGCAGGGTGCATTTTCTGCGCGCAATATCTATTGTCTTTGGGTGCTGTCACGCGCGTACCTACTTCAACGGGGCTGTGGATGCATTAGGTACCGTCATCGACATGTCTTACGTATAGTACAATTGATGATTAACGATGTTGAGCGGTTTTCGCAGTTCGTTTTTAATGTGGGGTCTGATGCTTAGCTAGCAAGCGCTACGGCGACGATGGAACAGACTTAGTGTAGTATAGCCCACACCCTAGCCCAGTGCCATCATTTGGTTCTATGCCCGCCGTAGGAGAGTTATTTTGCGGCGCGTGACCGTTCCTGTGGCACCTATGTCGAAATGGTGAGACCCTTGACACAACAGTCATGTATAGGGAGGAATTATTTGCAAAGCATTAAATTCCTTCAATTACCTATTTACACCTCTGTTCTTTGTTTATTAAATTGGTCGGTCACCTAGTAGAGGTTTGGAGGCGGAGACTGGATGAGGAGATCAAGTCAGTGTCGGAGATCTACTGACCTGTCTGCCACTTCATATACCTCAATCTCTCTATCTGCCAACTTATCTGCCTACCTACCTGTCTATTATCCCAACTATCAATCTATTTCTCACTCCATTCCTTTACCTGTAAAATTCGTAGGGATTAATTTGGGCAGCATACGATAGATGTATGAGACTGGCAGAGATAGACTTGCTTACAGCGTTCACGGAAAGCGTTCAAATGGTGGAAAATGCATCACTTTGAATGACAGAGACGTTAGAGGAAGGCGCTTTAGCCAATGATGATAGATTACTTAATTTGCTAGTCTTTGCATCGACTAAAGTTAAGAGAGGGAGGCAGGCGTCAATTACGGCACCTTTAAGAATGCAAGCTTTGTTGAAGATGAGGTGCAGCAATGACGGAAGGCTAGCTGGCTCGCGCTAGTCATCACGTCAGTGCAGAACTGTGCCGGCGCCCTTTCTCATGGGCCAAAGTTATTTTTTTACCAAGTGCAGTTAATAACAATTCATTCTACTAAGTATGGTGTCTGTAGCACAAGATTTAGGCTTCATGTAAGGGATCGAGCAAGACTGTATTGGCTGGTTGACTGTTCAGAACCACCAGACGCAGACAGAATGGCCGCGTGACTCATCATTATGGCCTTATCCATCAATTTGGTCTCAGCCACGGGGACACGGGACCCATAATGGGGAAAAACATTGTTGCGTCGTTATTCATCAGGGGATCTACAACTCAGTCAATACCTACTTACAGGGTTGCCGGACTCAACCAGGGATGATTAAATCGAAATGCGTTAATCACAAGAGCCACGAGACGCATCATTGAGTGCTTGACGTGTGGCGTTTTTACGACTGGCCTCCGCGTTATTGCTTCTTTCCACTCTGCTGCCGGTTCTATTTTTAATAGAACGCGTGTGGTGGGCTCTCTTGTCATCGGTCCAATGGTTTACGAATCCATTGTGCTGTTCACTTCACTTTTATGTCTTTGTTATTTATCCATGCCTATACTCTTGCTCGATTTCGATTAGGTAACAATTTAGTTTAAAATCACCTTCGAAAGGGCGAATGAGCATAAAAAATCGTCTGTTTCCTTTTTTTTTCATGACCGAGGCTAATTTTCGACTTCCAATGAACGAGTGAGAGAGCTCCTATTAATCGGTCCGCACGTATGGCATTAGATTTACTGATTTTAGTAAAGGCAGCTGCTTGGCGAGGTAGGGTCTCTTGCCCCTTGTTAGCTTGCGAATAGTAAGCATCAATCCATTAAGAGGCTCTTAGTGGAGCGTTGGAGTTTTCGCTTTTCAGACTCAACTATAACGTGCAAAGTCAAGTGGGTTGGCTTTTTCCTCAAAAGGTGGGTTTTGCAACGACTTTGCTAAAGCGCCTCTTTGCACTGTTTCATTTGGTTCTTGGGGCACTTCTTCGCTCATTTGAAATTCTCTCTTTCTGATAATATGCAAAGAAGAAGCAGACATTTCGTTTCGGTTATTTGGTTTATCAGGGAGTTTCGGCGTAGCTTCATTCTTCCCGTGTTTGAGCTTGTAATTAATTCATCAGTAGGTTCAAGCTCTTCATCTTTTTTTAACGCCTGAAAGTTGACAGTTTTGTCGATCTAGCTTCGAGTTTTTGTAACATCTTTTTTCCTGTGCCACGTGTTATTGCCCACAACCTATGCATCCGTCGCGCAGTCGCCAGAGTTTGTCTTCATATAGAGCTTCAAAACGGGTGGTTGTGGTCTGCATTTCATTGGTGCAAATGATCTGGTGATGTTTGATCTCGATTGGGATCCAGCTGACGACTACCAGACCGCAGTGCGTGTGTATGGTGATGTAAAGAAGGGACAGTTCCACACCTATCGCGTCAAATCGGTTCTATAAATATCCTGATTGTGATGTCCTTTTAGTTGCGCATAATGGAGGAAAGGATGCTGCAATAGCAGGCGCGCCCGAAAACATTGAGCAGTTGTGCGATGGAGTTAATGGGGAGGGTGGAGGAACGTTTTGGTCTTGTTGAGCTGAATGAGCTCTTTGCGTGTTACTCAGAGACTGCTCCTGACATGCATGACAGATTGATTATAAAGGTGATTTCTCTTTCCTTCATTGCCATCCAAAGGAAGGAATAATTTTGAGCTTAATTTGCCATAAGCATTAGCATTAGCACAAATGCATTCGTCCCCTGCACAATTTTACGGCAGGTTCAAATGTCTGTAGTGTATGAATCTGGTGCAGATACGAGGTCCGCCACTTGAAGCGGCTTATAACCGTAATTCGCCAATGTGGATCCTGGTGACTAATCGCTGAAAGGAGAAGAGGACATTGAAAGGATCGATAATGCCTTCTGGCATCGCCTGAATGGGAATCAACCTGAGGCTCTCTAAACCTCCAATTCTCACCAATTCTGATGTCTGCACCTCTCTCTCCAAGCCTGGATGATGTCAAATGCTGTATGCTTCTTTAGTGTTTCCATTATTAGAAAATCAAAGGTGCTACACACGGTGGCTTTCTCCTGTTTTTCCCCACCACTTCCACATGCTAGCATCCTGATTTCAAGTTATGGATGCACAGTTGCTTAAAACCAAGTAATGCACCTAACGATATTTATACTGAGTAATAGGAATGAGTCTGCCTTAGATATGACTTTTAGATGCTTATAGTCTATGTGAAAACGCGTGAATTTTATAAGTGTGCAATGTTATTTTGAATGATCTCTTTCATTAGACTGTTTACTTCTAGCAAGTGCGTGGTATGAGTCTGAGTGGTTAGCAGATGGGTCTGACTTCACCGTTACCCAGTTTATGCTTCACAAAACTTGCTCGGCCTAGTTGGGCGCTTTACAACTGGCACCGTTTTTTGCTCTTGTTGTCGATACTATGAATCAACTGTGTGTAATCTCACTTAAGCTGTTCATGGGTACGACTGCGTCCTTTTGGAGGACACTGCAGGTGTTATCTGTGATTACATCGGTAGCGAAACAGCTGAGTTGACTTTACTGCCTTCCTAAATGGTTTAGGTACTTTCCTTGAAATTTAGGACGACCTGGCTTTTCCAGTGCTAGACACTGGTCAGCTTCTTCAAACCATGACCTGTCAACTTCTAGGAGGCGCTCGTTTGAGTCTATCTACGATAGTGCAAATTTGGGAGCCATTCTGCTCTAATTCCTCTGACATGATGCGGCGGTGGATAAAATTAAGAAGGATGCGTCAGGATGAGTAGAAAACGAGAAAGAGGTGGAAACAATATAGTTACGCGACGATTTAGAACAACAGGACCGACTAGAGCATGAGCTCTATTTGAGTCCCCTGAGTATGCGAGGGGAGGATTTCATTTCATTGCCTCATGAGACTGGCCGAATCGGGTCGGCAACTTCGTCGGATGGGACCGCAAACGAGGTGATGATGCAGGTCAGGAGGAAGTCTGCTATCCCGGTCGCTATCCCCTCTCCGCTTGTCAGCACGAGAACCTGCGATCCTCTAAGAGCATTAAATAAATGCCGTGACTCGCTTGCTGATATTGTGGCAACAGAACAACGAATTCTCCAAATCTCGCGATTTCGACTATTTATAATCAAGTTGTTTTTCTGATGTGGACACATTGATGGCTCAGATTAGGCACACAGATGTTAAGAGTCGAAATCATATGCTAAATCTGGTCTGATGCTGTTGGACGGACGAATGGTGATCACAACTTGGACGATGACAAGCATGGGGATGGCAGGACATCAAACAGACTCAACAAACTCCCCAAGGATTTGAAGCTGGATGTTATTAACCGCCAAATCAGTCTTAAACACTTTTGGTTCAGACTGAACTTGAACCTGAAATTTCAGGAATCTTGATCTATGTAAAGGTTAATGCTGCCCTCATGGATAGGCAGACCGTTGGTTGTCTGAAACAGAACAAGAACACCCTGTGCATGAACACTGAGTTGTCTTGTGATGAATGGACGTGCTGTTACGGGTTTTATGTTCACACTACTCATGCGCATACAGACGGGGGTCACGGGGCGATGCTGACTGGGCAAGAACCATTGGTGATTTGATGGCAAGACATGGTGGCCGAGTGTGCGGGTGCAGGTTGCAGACACGAAGGGAGGAAAAATGGGGAAACGGGGGTGAGACACTAACCGTGGGCCTAAGACGTTTGTGCAGATAAAATGCCACAGAAGATTTGCAAGTGGATTAAAGCAGTGAATAAGGCTTCAGTGAGAATGTAGTTAACGAATGTCCTTCCTCGTCAAGATGAGGTCCACAAATAAGATGGCAGATGATGGTAAATATTATAAAAGCCTTGCAATTGTGAAGCACATAGCAATTAGGATTGAAGTAGACGGTAAGACACTGCTTACCATCATCGAAAACATAGTTGCATGCACTTGTTCCTTTTTTTAGGAGTTGTGAATTTCTCGCAGAACTAGGTGCATATTTTAGACGCTAGCCCTTTGACTGAGCTTACCCCTCCAGACCAATAGACAGTCTTCGCATGAGTAACACGAGACGAGGAACGCATTCAATGCCTTGTGCAAAGTAGTACAATGAGCGAAATTCCCGTTGATCATCAATCGCCCTTACAACTGATGATTTAGCTTTTCAAGAAGTGCATATCCTCGTAAGTGCATAATGCAAACCATCGAGAAATGAAAGATGAAAAACTGCCTAAATAGAATTTCAAACAAAATGTTTTCGATCAAAGGGAAGGAGAAATGTTTGCGCTATTAGCACACTGAGGGATGCAAGTAACGATAACACCTTTTGTCATAAGATCTGCTATGAACTAAGTCGAATGAATCAGGGCGTGGTCTTGCATTCCACCCTAAATTGGAGATTTGGCTTAAAACTGAATAAATATTGCTTGCGATAATAGGTCAAATGTTGGGAGTGTCTCAGAACTCGGATGCGCTTTCAGTGAATTTGGAAACCGTTAAAAATTGATGCATTGTCACCTACAACAGCATCCGCAGATGCCGTTTGACTTGCGTCGGACCACAGCCTCCAACTGCAAGTCCTATTATATAGTGGATTCAGTACCATTCAATAATTGCTTTGCTAATGAATCATTGTAACGACGGTCGCTGTTTTTGTAACGTAGGCGCTTTTCGTCAAAACCAAGGTTATTTGTTTACCACACAATGTTAAATCCAGTCGTGAAGCAAAATAGACGGTCACTGTGCAGAAGAGAATGGTTCCAAAGAACTTTGGAGGTTGGGGCAAGCATGACATTTATGCCTGTCTACCCGACATTGAACGGGATTGCAAGAACTAAAACAAAAGCCATCTCAAATCATGCGATAGTTCAAGGTTTCCGACGCCGTCTGTGCTATATGAAAAGAACAAATAGAAGTGTTAGTGCTTACAATGGTATCATTTCTCCTCTTATCCGCCAATTAGATGCAATGCGCGCACAATTTGAAGTCGATTGCATACCCTAGACCGCATGGCCAGCAGCCCATTTTCTTGCAGTATCTGAGGCAGTCAAAACACTTGGATATCAATGATTTGCTCTGCCTTTTTTTACGATTTCACCTGTTTGTGCAAAATAATTGAGCAATTAGCATTTCAAGATGACGTCATAACTTCGTGACATTTAAATGTGACTTGTACATCACACATATGGTTATATTCCACTTGGTAGATTTGTCTGACCGCTTCTTATCATTGCGCCTGTTTCTATTAGCATAACGCTTTGTACGGAGTCGTCATGCCGGCGTCTTCAAATCAACCTTATTTTCTGCTAATATTTTAAATAAAATAATTGCATCTGCCATAAAGTGTGTACAGCACAAAGGCAGGGTAAATGCTTCTGTTAATGTCAGTTCGATTGTCGGGTAGATGTGCAGACCAGAATGGAATGTTGAGATGCGGAGATTCATTCAAATATGATCCTGTAAGTATTAGGATGGCCAGAATCCCCTTGGACATACCAATACGCAAATTCGCTATTGCAGAAACAACGAACTTCACTCTCAAACGTAGGTTTTCATCCTGCATTTATCCTTTTGCTTCTTAATCCCTATTTCCTTTACTATTTGTATCTGATCAGGCGACTGATCTGTTAATACAGCTTGCTACACAAGCTTAATTTTGAAGCCATGCCTCAGAGACAATGGGCTCTTAACGCTGTGGAAAACGCAGTCACAACCGTTTAGTACTCCTCTTCTATCTCTTAGATATCCATTAATGTTTGTTCCCAAAATTTTGAGTTTGTAATCCCCATAATTAAAGCACAGTCCTGAATAAAGCCGGTTGAAAGGACAGCGGCCTAAATAAGCTCAAAAGCACACGTATGAAAGGGAGTCAACTGCGGAAATCGTAAAACACAAAGTGCAAGGAGAAGGTGCACATAAAGAGCATGCCTTACTTGCCCAACTCAATATGGATAGGATTGACTCGAGAAACAGAGTAGATGTTCTACCATGGATTCATTGCTTCGTTTCGTCGTTTTCACAGAATACACCTTCCAGTGCTGATCCAGTTCTATTTTCATGCAAATTTAAATTAAAGGCGCCTTCCATAAGTCAATGGCGTTTTAGAGGCTCTTTATTTGTAAGTTCTCTCTGATTCAGTGAACTTTAGGAAATGCTTATCTTCTGTGAGCCGTAGGCTTATCATCCAGTTTAGGGAACTACGATCATTGCATACTTGCGTCTTGCCTTGGTCAGGTGGGCTGGATGAATACGGATATCCTGCCTTAGCATTATGCTTTCATTTGCCTTCAAAGAAGCCTCGGACACTGTAAGGTGCATTTGATGAAACGATTTCCTCTTCCTGCGCACTGCAGAAGTGGTTACATGCTTGATCGAATCCGGCGGAATGTGTGGACTGTCTAGATTGGTTTGAGACTGTAAGATGCGGCTAAAATCACGTCAAGTCGAAGGTTTGTTAGAAATCATATCTGATTTGTCATGTGCCCACACTGTCTATTTTGTGAAAATTTCCTTCTTATCTATATTAGAAGCAATTTCAGATCTTCCTATTTTGCATACCCTGTTTTTACCCATTTTGTTTGTGAAAGCAAACTTCCTATCTGTTAAAATACAGATCTGTAAACAAGTAGAAATTTGGCGGTTTCGTGCATTTTCGGTAATCTGCCAAAGAGCGTTCAACGGTTATGACCGCCATTTCACACCATATTAAAAATTTTTCACTATTTTAAACAAACATCACTTTCGTTCTTCCCAAATGCGTCAGAATTTATTTCTTCGCATTCCCTCCAGAAATTAGATTTTTTATCCCTTTGCGAATCGAATTCGCAGCATCGTTCGATTAACTGTGCTCATCCGGTATATCACGTACGAGTTCACTTCAATTCCCTCACTGATCGGGTCTGAAGTTGTGAGGTCGAAGAAACATCTACCATGGCAAGCAGGGTGAGTCATTTGCGACTTCTCTGCTATCCTCTCTATCAGTTGCGGTGCATCACTTGAGGCGTTTATTTGTTCTAGAAACAGGTGCCAAACATTTCTGATCTTCCTCTTGAGGTATTAGTAAGAATCTGTAGGTTTCTCAATGAGGCTGATTGCTTCAACTTTTGCACAGCTATCCCAGAATGGGGCTCTATATTTTCTGCAGCGTTCGGTTATCCAGCCTTATATAAACACATTGGTCATTTCACTTGGTTTGATAAGCACCTCTGTGATACATTATGGCCTAACCCATTGGCTGCTGCCCACCTAACTGCTCTTCGAGCTGTCCTATATTACAACGAACAAAATCGTCTCTGGCTTCGTCGCTCCTTCGCCCGTGTTTCCATACGGGCATTGGAACCCCTTTCATGCCTTATTATCTCTCCAACGGCGAACATAAAGCCGTTGTCGGTGAGAGATTTGCACGGACTTGAGCCTTATATGCATGAAGTGGAGAGAAGTAGTAATGTGTCTGTGTCCCTGCAAAGCCAATCCCAGGAGACTATCTTACGTCTGCCTATAATAAGAAGACGAGGCTTAACTGAAGTCGTAGTCGAAACTTCATTTCTGTCATCTTGCGTCGGGTCACAATTTCTCGGAATGTCGCCATATGCTGATGATCTACTCGCGGCAGACAAAATAAAGATCAGGAGAGCCAACTGTATTCTCTACTTTGTAGATTATCAAAAGTGTACAAATAAGCAGAATGTTTGGATTACACTGAAGACGATTGCAAGGAGCCTGTTGATGAACCAAACACTGATTGTGGTAGTTGCAGTGAGTGCAGAAGAGGACAAGACGCGCACAGTGAAACACGTCCAGGAGTTTTATCGCGACCTCGGCGGCTCTAAGGGCTTCCCACTTGCAGCCATTTCGACCGGTTGGCGACTGTGGTGCCTGTATGAGGGCGAATCTGGCTACCTAAATTGGATTGAGATATTTAAATGGGCCTGCCTTGTCGCCATTTGGAAAGAAATGAGTATTATCGAGGTGGTAGTCGTGGGTAGACCAAAGGCCTTGGCACATCCCGATTGCGATTTGATCGACTTTTACCTGTGTCCACTCCAGCTTTATTTCCCTTTCGTCAAATAATCTATACATTTTAAGCCCCTCCTTACTGCCATTTTGCTTTCAAAGGACTGTAATTGATGGTGCGAATAAAATAAGAGGCCAAACGTTTTGGCAATTTCAAATGCTTGTTCCTCTTTTCTGCTCAACTGTTCGTACAGTAGAGCACGAAAGTGTAATCCAAGCATTTCTATAATTTATAAGGCGTTCATGGGATAGGTTTTCTGAAGAGCGATTTTAACTTGATCCTATTCTTCAACGAGTGGGAACCACAAATGAAGCCATGTGTGGTGATTCCCTGTGCACTAGTGCCAGTGTGTATCGCTTTGCAGAACATTTACGCCAACCAAGAAGTGCAGCGCACGGCTAGCAATAGTTCCCTTGCACTATTATTACAACTGGCAAACCATGCCTATTTGGTAGTAATACAAACACTCCGACCATTTCTAGCAGTTTGAATCTGACGATCCAGAATTTGTTGCCCACTTCTAAAAATATTTTGCTTTCTATATGTTAGGTAGGAAAGATGGCACGCTAACAGCTGCTTGGGATTATCATGTAGAGGAGGCCAACATCTTTGTTGAGGTGCACATCGGAGCGAGAAACTTGAAGTTAGAGTCAATGAAAATATTTTGCACTTTACAATGAAGCATTGAGCACGACTTCAGATGCCAGTCAAATTTTCCAGATTCGCTCTCACTGTTGCCGCCTCCCGTATCTGTTAGTGAGACACTTTAACTTTACTTCTAAAATGACGTGGATGAAAAATCCACTTTTTAAATTATTATAAATCATGCAAGCAAGCGTAATAAAGTAACGACTTACCGGATAGACAATCAGCTGTCACAAAGGGAAGTAGTTTTTTTTATTTCAATGCTGTGGTTTTCCTTATATTTCGTTTTTTTTTCTGATCAAAGAAGGCTGACCAGATTTGTAATGTGAACGCGGATTGTGATTGTCACATCTACAGTATGTTAATAAGTAAATTTGCTAGTGCATGCTGAGAATGTGAAAAAGAGTTCATTGTGCCTGTTCCAATATTTTGGACCTCTGTTCTTCATTCCGACCGCACTTTATGCAAGCCACGGTAATGAGAGATTTAGAAATCAAGGAAAGGGCGTATGTGGGTGGACCCGCATTCTGAACTCGAAGACATCAAAGTAAGCGATTGGGATGAGGGAGTTCAATCCCCCTCAGGATTGAGATTAGTTCGATAAAAATAGAATAATTGTTACTGGAAAGAAAGGTGAAGACCGTGCACATGTTGTCATTTCATCCATCCGCACAAGACCTTTCACCACTGTCCCCAAAGACAAACTCTTAGACGCAGACTCATTTCCTCTGGATGTCTAATCTATGCGTATTTGCTCAAATCGGATAATCCTGTCTTCACAACAAGGATGGAATAAAGGGCGTATGTTCAAGCCCTCGCTACTGGCATTAGGTATCTTGTGATAAAATGTATTCATCTCAGTACGCTCTACATAATAATGGTAGTTATGGTTACAGTGGCGTCATAAGGAACTCCTCTTACCACAACGAACCCAACTTACGAGTTGATCTAGATGTCTAATCTAATTCTGGACTTTACTTTCCCGTGCATTTACCTATATTTAAAAATTATGCAAAATTTAGTAAGCATTGACGTATTCCCCTTGAGTGGCTTACATTGCAGATAACCCCGAGGGTTGTTGCTTGCCAAATAACTGCTTTGATGACCAAGACGTCTGTCAATGAGATAGGCGTCGGTTCAGACGTCCAACAATGCAGCTTTTGGCACTGTTTCAGCTGTCATGGCACCTAAGTGTGGTGTCTGTCTCATCTCTGTCGTTATTTTTTGCAATTACATCGGAAGAAGTGAACCACTTAGTAGTGATCCAGGTAAAGCCTCTTAAAAGATTTCAACCTAGTGTCTCCTTACTCAAAGCAAGGGGATGCATGGGCCAAATGATTACAAAAATTACGAGATCTAAACGAATAAGCTGGCTGAGTAGGCAAATTTACTTCTTTAAAACACCTTGAAACCTATTCTAGTTCCTCTATTTCTCACAAAAATTGTATTTAAAATGAAGGATTGGTCTGGATGCAAAATCCCACGAACACGCCTCAATGAATGATGCTGAACAAATTTATTCCCGAGAGTAGCATTCGTATACGAGTACAGGTAGTGGTTAACTGCTCTGATTAGTCTTTAAATGAGTGTAAATCCTAATTTACTGCAAAACAGTGAAGTTCTTTGCAAAGTAAATTTGCGAATGCAGCATTACTATACTCTTGGAGGTCATTGCCTCATGCCGAATCGAATCGAACTGTGTGATATTCTTCCCTACACTTGGCGCCTTAGCATAATAATGTGTGCTCTTTTTTACCTCTGAATATATTTAACTGCAAACACATTTTCGCTGGCTTCATTCGAAACCACTAAGAAGCCAGATTTTTATCACTTTGGTACACTATTGTTGCATGAAGTGCGACAGAGGGCTAAGACGAGGTATCACACGAAAAATTGTGCAGACGAAATTGTCCTTGCAGCGCTTTTCGTGTTGGCATTGTCATCATTGCAGTTCATTACCCCTCCTGCCGCGGCACGCCAAAAATAAGCAGTCTAATTAAAGATATTGCTGTGTCACTTAGATTGAGAGAAGGCGAAAATGAGAAATTAGTGTGGGAAAGTGCGTGGGTGATTGTAGAGAACATCACTTGTGACGATAGTAATGCCAACATGGTGGTAACGGTAGTAGTAAGGGCAGCGACAAAATAACGAAGGTGATAGCAGGAGAATGCAAGTTGGTGATGTGCTGTAGGTAACGGCAAAAGCGATAGGAGGGAATAAGTACTGACCCCGACGTGCTCTTCTGATCTGGAGTCAGACGCGCTACCATTGCACCGCGGAGTCACACTATCGAGGAAGGTGTGGTTGACTATATCAGCATCATCACCTAGAGTGCTGTGCACACCTGCATTGGAAAAAGCAACAACACCAATTACATAGATGGAGGCAATCATTGGTCCATTGGGCACGCAGCCAAAGGTATTGACGGGATGTGGAGGTGTGAGGAGGCTTCTACGTGGTAGAAGGCGCCGGTGCTTCAGCATCAGAATGTTCTACTCTCGCGCCCACGATTTGGATCTGATTTCTGGTTAGTGGAAATCCCTACTAATCTCTTTTTCCTATTCCTTTCATTCTTGTTTTACCCCTTCTTCATCATAGTCCGACGATTCCTCCTAGCATGCCTCGACGACTGCTCGTTCAATATCATATCAATTGAGTTCTCAATCGCGTAACATATTGGTCTTCCAACCGTGAAAACTAAATCCTATTGTAAGATAGCATTTTTGCCTTGACACTTTTACGCTCACCGGAATCACCAATTAGGGCACGCTACAGCTTCTTGCCGGCGTCGATTCTCCGGTAACAGCGCCAAATATAGGCTGCCTTCTTACTGGCCAAAACATAACCCTCGATAGGGATTCTGGCGTTCGATTATTAGTGGCGAGCCCACTTCTCGCCCACACGCTTCCCATGTCTCTGTCCTTATTTATAACGCACAAAATTGACCGACACCTGCTTCCCAGCCCAGCCCCTCAAATCTTTGTATGTCTAAGGCTTAAAGCATGAAAACAGGCACTTCTGCGAGTCAGAGTGGGCCTCAACTAAGACTGTAAATGATGTTAATGTAACGGTAGTTGTTCTTTTAACTACCTAAGAACGCCCTTAAATAGAGAGGTGAAGCGCGTTCTTACCCTTGACCTCTAATCTTGACGAAGAATTCAAAGATAATCAAAAGTATCGACTTACCACAGTAAATAGGCGAACAGAAAGATGGTTTATGCACCCATTTTCTACCCTCTTTTTGCTTTCGTGGAGTCGCTATATAGAGTCAAGTGTTTTAGAGCAGGAATGTGGAAAAGGGAACGAAAGGGATTTATTTGCAGTTAAGATGATGGGTATTTACCCAATTCCTTTTCACTATGAGTGTCATCAGGAGCCTTACTTGTTTAAGTGCGATATCATCGCACGATGGCGTAAGATCACAACCAAAGTTTTGATACTTCATGCCCTCAATATTTTGCCAGTTGGGTAGGACAACTGGGCCTTCTCTAGCATCAAAAGGAAAAACTTCAGCTCTGCAAGGAAGGGCTTTCTCCTCACCACGAGAGAGTATTATCTGCCTAAAATGCATTCCAAGAGACAGCACAGAATCTACTTCAATGATTTTAAATTCTTTTGCGATATGTTGGAATGAAGACGCCCTTCCATCACCCAGCCTTACATGTTCATTAGACCCCCAATAAGAGTACAACTCGTTATCAAACATAGACTCGAAATATAAAGAAGACGCTATCAACGATTGCAAATATAATAGCTACCAAAGAGAGACGGAGCCAATGCCAATGCCCTTAAGACACTCAGGACAGCCAGTAGAAGAGCTGACGGAGATGAAACACAGCCCCACAACTATCGTCCTTATTGTTCCATTGCAAATGCTGGCACAGTATTTCTCCGAATCCATATGCAATGTCTTCAAGCTACTAACGTGCTTCAATGAAGACGTCATTTTTGCCATGTTATGTCTACCATGCCCTACTTGAGAGGTACCGACGTACCAAACGAAGTTCATTCGTTAACAACTGACATTAAAACGCGCACATGATTGGTTTGTAAAAGAATGCACCTCTTCCATTTTTACCTATAAATAATGCTAGTACATTTCGAGAAGTTGATTGTGGCAAGCATGTTAGAATCTCTTACCACATGCCATTGGCGAGAATTCGCTTTATCAGCGTCGTCCTTTCAATCGCTCAATTGTGACAGTACCAGCAGCAGAATCCACCCGCCCACATACTCAACTATCCGTCTTGTCTTAAACTTAACTTAACAATCTCTTCCTGGGAATAGAGGTTACAAGTCTCTAGATAAAAGGTTTCATGCAGCTGCTCAGGTATAAGAAAACAGTAAGAAGTAGGCAGCTTTGTGGAAAAACCGCACCTACCATAACCCATAGAGGCTTAGTGGACTGCTGATTAATACACCTGATCATTTCAATGATAATTAGGCAAACAACGGAACTAAAGTGAAGGTTAGGAATAAGGGGGTGAATAAATCATTTGATTAATCAGCCAAACAAACGTCAAGCAATCAATCGGTCAGAAATTAAGGGATCAATCAGTGGGATTGGGATTAAGAACATCGATGGCAATAGCATTACCACCAACGTCAGCACCGATGTCGGCCGACCACTATTGGCGCTAGCGTGAGAAGTCGCTTCATCCGTCGGACCTTGCCCGTCCACTGCAACCGAGCGTCACACACCTTCCTCAGCCTCAACCTTTCCTTTTGTGTCTGTCTACTTTCCTGACTCCGCCTACACTCACACCTCGAATCCGAATTCCGTGGTGTGACTGACGGCAATATCATCACCTCGCGACAATGTCACCAACCGTTCCGGAAAGTACGGTCTTCCTTCTCGCTGCCATCTTCATTTGGCTTCTTCCACTCACGTCCAGTCATTCGCATTTCTATCCTCACGCAGGCCTCATCCGAGACAGCATGACAAAGGACAACCTCAGGGACCAACATTGACATGCGCAGAGCCACAACGACGAGGTTGAGTTGGTGGGGGATGAGAAATCAGAATGTGGCACATCCGACTATCTAAATACGACAAGCCAGTCGTCGGATATGGATGAGCAGGCGGAGTGGTGGCTCTTACCACCCATGTCACGATCAATCACCGCAGTGACACCGCTGCTGACAAGCCAGCCATTGACTACGCATAAAATTGGCGAGGTAGTCCGTGAAGGCACGACTGAGGCGATGAGGTCCTCTTCGTTTGATTTGATTTGACCTTGCTCACAATAAGGTATTTTGAGCTAATCGCCTCTTGCAACTACTTCGAATGCCTTCTGGCTAAATCTCCGTAACTTTGGCTTGCCTTAAATTAGACGAACACATAAAAATGGCAGGGTACCCCGATGGCACGGCTAGTCTTTACTGACTTGACTTTGCTTTTATCAGGATCGGTACGCCCCTTCTCCCTGTTTTTCCACGTTGCATTTGGATGCTCCCTGATTAGATAATAGTATTTTAAGTTATTTTACATGTGATATGTGGCAAATGCGTTGCATTCCTCCTTATCCCATCAAATTTGGCTCTGACCACAACTAGTACTCCTCAGCTTTTCGGTCTCTCATGGTTGCGTTTGGAAGCGCCCTGGCTGCATATTAATGATTTGGGTTTGTTTCCTACAAGGAAAATTGCATAAAATGGCAGGGCTTTCCTTGATGTACTGACGTAGCGCTGCTTCCTTACTCGCCCGCTTTGATTTTGCTTTGATCACAATAGGATATTTAGAACTTCTTGTCTCGCGTAGTTGCGTTTGGGTGCCTCCTGTTTCAGTGTTGCTGATACATTTTCTCATATTGCGACTCTTTATCCATCGACAATTGCACTGCTTGACCACTTTTGGCGGATTCGTTTTTGTGCTCAAATAGGCAACTAGGAATGCTGGTGATAAACGTGTTTGCTTACGTCAGTCTGACGTTCTGTTTGATATGTTTTGCCTCCATATGGCTCTTGTCTACCCAGTTGTTTTCATATTGATGAACGCAAGTTTAGTGTTTTGGTACTTTCCCTTCCCAAATCGAGGTGTTTACTTCATTCCAAAATGAAGTGGCAAGGTAAGCAGACACAGTATGAGAAATGGGTCTCGATGTGCTGATGAGCAGGTGCTGGTGTTAGCGATTCGTAGAATTGAAAATAACCATCCATTCAAGGGACGACCAAACTAGAGTTTGCTTCGTTTTAATATGGAACTGTTAATCTGGTCGCCTAGACGGACAAGTTATAAGGAGTGGGTGAGATGATAGTGCTATCGCACATGTATACGATCGAGTGCACACATAAGCACATGCATGGACCTACCCATGTGGCTCTCTAAACGGACGGAAATAGGAAATGGGCAACGACATATATATACACCGGACAGAGAGACAAAGGAAAGCCGACGCACACAGCGGAAAGACTTTAGGTTGGTTTAAGAATTGGGTCCAAGTGTTTGCAGGTAGGGAGATGGGCAGGTAAAAACTTAGTCATCCTGTAATTAATGGGGTAGGAAGCAAAGACAACGCGTTCACCTTCGCTCTTGAGGAGGTAGGCATGGGAATAGGCGATGGAACTGAGACGAGATGTTGTAGGACAAGCTGAGGCAAAGAAAATAGAAATGGAAGGTGTTTTTGATCCCAGTTAAGCTAGACATTATTTATTAATGTCATAATTTAAGATGAGACTATTAAATAGACTAAGGGGACCTATTAATTGGACGCTGGCAGAGAATAAAATGAGAAAAGGTGGTAGGAAGGCGACTTTATGTTGAGTTCGAAGCAAGTAGCACTAAGAGTTGCGTAATAATAAAGTAAAAAAATGAGGGTATGGCAATGAAATGAAAGCAAAATCTCACTTCTCTCCTTCGGGTTGGTTAATGCATGAGGCATACACGGTGAGACATAATGCAAGACGCAGTGCTTGGGAGCGTATCGAGGGTAGATGTGTTGGAGTGGGGCGTAAAAGAGGAGGTGCAGACAGGTGGACTTCCATTCAACCCTTTTGTGTATGTCATTAAATTCAATTCTTGCATGCAAATGCAACCTCTGATGTTAAAAAGGAAGAGGGGTAAGGCCTCACATTACAATGGAAGGAGTTTCCCCAGACCAATCATGTTGGCCAGATAAAGGGTGTTGAGTTTAGTTCCAATGGTAACGTATGAAGGCGCCACTGAAGATGAGACTCTGTTAACTCGCGTCTATCCTAATTTGCATAAGCCTACCATAATCTACCCCTAGGTGGCTAATCTAGTCTTTCGTATTTCACTGAAACCTATTCTGATCTAGTTAAGCATAGTCTTAAGTACCGCGCTTCAGTGCTCTTACAGACGAACATGGATATGGGTAAGTTATTGCGCTCCTGTAGGTCTACTGACGCCGCTGTTTATCCTGCATTTGCAAATGGATGTAAGAACAATTAAAAGCAAGTGCAGCATAGCTAATACAGTGCAAGTTATGGATTAACTTAAAGGGATCGGGTAAGCGGCTGAATGGGTGGGTGGTAGGTGGAAAGGTGATGGTAGTGTGTTGAGCTCGTCTAGTCATGCAGCAACGGGGGAGGGTGAAGGAAGGGCCTAATTCACAGGGTGTGTTGAAGAGGGCATGCGCGCGCTCAGCAGCAGAAAAAGGATGGATGGAGGTAGTAACGAAGTGGAGTGGAGCGTGATGTGAGAGGCGAGTGATAGGGGAGGGAAGAGTGAATGGGAGAGGTGAGAAGCAACGTAGAAAGCACCAATTCTCGTCAGATCACCGCAGTTAAGCTACATCGGGTCGACTCAGTACTTGCATGGGTAACCGGCTGGGAATACTCGGTGTTGCTGGCCCTTTAGTCCTTTCTTCTCTCCTCTTCTGCGTCAGAGGAGAGATCACGGTAGCCTCAAATATCTGGTGTACCATGCCTGTCACGCATTCGAGAGCCAAGAGGTTACGACTGTAATTTATCTACTTGTTTTATAACCAAACATGTGCACCACCCATCATCAGGTCATCACCATGAAGACCGTCGCTTTTGATTGGCATCTCAGTAATCTATTTTGTATTCGCACATTTCAACATGAATCTTACCTGTGCTGTCACGCTGATGCCCAATAAGAGCAAAATGGACCAACCATCTCCAGTCACAATACACCGTTTGGGCTCTTGGTTTTACTCAAAGTAAATTAGCACAATTCTGTCATATAAGCTTTTGCCTACACATCGCTCTGCTCATTCGCATGTTTGCCTGATTCCATTTCCGCACTCATCTGCATTCGTCCACGATTATACCTCCTCATCTGTCTACATGCCCAGTTACGCAAGATATTTTCAATAGTGATTATAAAGATGTCGTTGCACTGAACCATCAACACAAAATCAGTCAGGATCATAAACATCCATTCACACATTTTGCATGTTAATCTACTGATCTTCAGCTATCCTGGCAACCCAGGTCTCAATACCTCATTTTTGCACCAATCGACAATTACGCCTGCGTCAATTCATCTCATCTACACCTGTCACACTCTGCTCAACGTTACCATAATCACCTGCTGCACTGCCGGGCGACACTGCATCCGTTGCTCTAACATTGAAGCAAACATTCATGTGCTGAGGTTTTACTTCCTTCTTCTGCGTTCTGCAACAAATTGTAACACTATGGCTATGTTCAATAGTTTGATTTCAATATTTCTGCATAGACAATTCTACGCTCATGACAGTGCGGTAAGTAACTATGAATTTGCTAAGCAGAGTTTTACATATGGACTGGGCAAGCAAAGTTTCGAGCAACAGAGTAAAGCAAGAACTTCTACTTAACTCAAAACAAATGGCATCCTATGCAAATGAGAGGCCATCTAAAGAGTAACTCACAAAAGTTCCTAAAACAATCATTTGTAATATCGACTCACGTAATCACTACGTATTCTGACTGAAATACACCAGATCACCTTAGTGCGAATAAGTAGTAAAGTTGTTTCGCTGCAAATCGAACACACCTACCCAACAGCATATACGTCAACGCAGCCAATGTGCCGCAGTGCATGCTATCATCACACCGACTACAATCTTAAGCCGATTGAGAGGCGATGGCATTCGTTCGATAACGGTGCAGCTAATAGTGGGTCCACCTCATGTTCTTTCGCTTGAGATTCTTTTACACTTGCTCACCCTCTTTAATGAAGTAGACTTGCTGACCCACTCACAGGCACTCATTCTACTACGCAAATATTTGCGAATGACTACTACGCATGTCATTGTCAACCATTCACCAACCACTTATTCCTGAAAAGCAATTATGTTCTGATTGAGGTGCGGAATATCCGAACAACATCCCGGGATGTGTCGACACCTCTCTCATCAGATCGAGTATGGGTGTGACCGATTGTAGACAGACTTGGTTGGACTGGCGACTCTTGCATTACGATTGAGTGCAAAATAAGTAGTGCTGCAATGTGCAGCCCGTCTACAAATTGGTGAGAGCCTAGTCTGCATTGCTTAACATCGACTCCGCTCCATTAATAGCTGACTGCAAAAGCGCATAAAATTAACAAACATTGATGGCTCACATCAGTGCACGACATTCAGGCCATACGCAAGGCGTCGTCAGACAGGTAAAGTGATCACATAAACACCGCAACATCCTGGCACTTGGCAGCTGAAGAGAGTAGCATTCCATAAACTCAATCAATGAGCCGCGCTGAGCTTATTTTTGACCTAAGGGTGGTGTGCAGATCGTGCTCCAATTTCATCAAAGCATCATCTCATTATGCCAGTGCAATGACACAATTCAACTCTGCAGTCGAATTCATCGCTGACGAAAGATTCCTGCGCACATAACACTGTCCCATATGGAAGCGTGAGTTCTTCATCAAACACTAGGCCACACAATTAAAGATGGAAGCAATAAGGGCACCTACTTCTTTACCCATTTCGAAAAGTTTTCTTTGTGTGCTTGCCGGTGGACAAGTAAGCATCACTGCAATTAATCTGGAATGAGAGTAGCTGTTAACAGTCGCAAGATCATAAAGATAGTTGACCTTGGTCATTTTGATTGTTCTTGTGCAGGATTTTTGCCACTTTTGTTGAAAATTCTTACAGTCATCAATGTGGACCAAAAGCAAGGACGAAGTGATGAACAATCAAATGAGTCGTTTAATCTAAGATGAGAGGCTTAATTTGAAAGTGGTCATCTAAGGGAGTGTAGCCAAGTACAGAATATTCGCGAATTCGTGAGCACTATTAAAATTCTGATAATGCCCAATTGAATCGACAGTAGAGAAGAGAGATATATTTGACAAGAAGACGGGAATCTGATCAACCCAAGAGATGGAGAGATATAAAGAGAAGTGGGAAACGCTTCTTTTCGATACCGAAAAATACAGATTACCTTGCCAATGATGCTTCACTTATGCACTATGCCTTAAAACTATTGTGCTAATTACGAAACGTTGGTCGGGGTAGAGCCGCTGTTGATGATCTTGTCTAAGTGACAAAACTTACAACCCTCACCACAAGGCAGGCAAAAACAGTATCCTAAGAGAAGGAATACCTTTTACTTATCTTAGTGTCACAGCAAATTACATTAGGGAGTCTTGAATTTTCCTCTAAATCACATTTTGTAACTATCGTTGTCTCGGACGTGCCGTGTTCGCCAAATAGTTGGCATAGTTTTCAGAGGAGAGCCATCAATGAAACCGAGTTTCCGCACATGCCACATGAAGAGGTCATTCTATTCTTCCTATTGCTTCGCATTGCCCACATTTGCGATCCGAACTGCATGTGTTGGAGAATAGGCCCTCACTATGGCTTGCAGCTCGGTTGCATTATGAATACCTTTGCTTGGAAAGTAGGAAAGCTCAAGTGTGTAGAGAATGCAATTGATTCCAAATGCTCCCTTCTTCGTCTGCATAGGATTCTCTCATATTTACTGTTATCAATTTTCAATAAATCAAATTCTGAAGAAAATCAGGGACTTCTAAAAGAGTGTTGGGACGAAACGTGTGAACGTATGCCATCGTACGATGTGTGGACTAAACTGGGTTCAGAGATATATTGTCATTCACACGCCATGGATGCATACATTGCTGAGGATCCATTCGGTTCGCCAGGATTGGGAAAAATATAGAAAACAGTTGTCGATTTCATATGAACCGCAGGGTGCTCGAACAGACGATAATTAAAAATTGGATACATTTTCTCCTAAGTCAAGCTGGTAGGATTCAGAGCATCCTCTTCTTCACCTGCATTAGGATTGAGTGCAACACGCATGAGGTGAACACGCAACCGGTCAATGACGGCCCGTTCATTTGGGTGCTCCTCTTCTGTGTGTGACAACACCACATCCAACCGGTCAAAAGCAGATCCGCAAACACTACAGCGGCACTCTATCCTGCGCCTTTTTTAAGGAGGATGCCCCTCCGGCTCTTCGGACATAGATGACTGAGGAGGCTCCAGGCACTCAAGTCTTTCCAGTTTTCTCAAAACTTCCTGAATTGATGGCGGCAGCTCAAATACATCTTTTATAAGAGGTACAAAGCATTATTCATTGTAATTAGTAATAGAGCAATGAACACTGACAGCAATCAAACCTTACCACCATGTGTCTTTCTATGGCGCACCATATCCGTAAACGTGCTGCATCCCTCAAAGCATTGCCCGCAGAAGTAGAACCTGCATTTACTGTAGCGCAGGAGGCGTTGGTGCATGCCATCCAACTTGTTATACTCTTTTCCACACTTGGTACACTTGTATTTAGTAGCAGCTTTCTTTTAGCCTTCCACTAGAACATAAAACAAGCATTTAGCCGGATTGTTTAGAAGGGGAAAGTTATCTTAGACGAATAGAATAGTGCACTAGCATACAAATTTCCTCATAATGAGCATCTAATTTGCATAGCTTTATACCACAACCGCGTACAGAGCAAATCCATGAGGCATCCCAATTACGCCGCTCGATCAGGTACTAATGGGTTCTTGATGACATTCCCACCGAACATGTAGGTTAGTCGGGTGTCATTGTTCTTGAGCATCTTCTAAGGCAAATGCGTGTTGATCTAGGTAAAGAAACCGCCACTAAGGCTAAGACACACGTGATAATTAAAGAACCACATATTTGCATTTATCTCCTGGAGGAAATTAATCTCGTCTTCCGGGTTGGTCATAAGTGCTTAAACTAACCTTCTCTCGTCGTCCATCTCATCTTTGGAACTTCCACTTGGAGCATCTGGGGCCACAGATTCCTGCTTTGGCAGTTCCTTTGCTCCTTTCAAAGCACGAAAAGCCTTCATGCAAAACCATCAGGCATCTCTCACTTGACACCGTTAGAATTTCTAGATTCTTACTTTCTAGCCTCTGCGAGTCCTGACCTTGCCTCATTCCTTCTGCATTTTAGTGACCAGATATCATTCCAGACATTCGTGGTGCCGATCTCGTGAGCGGATCTCACTCGTGGGACTTAAATTGCATATTTCTTACTTTGCATGAACAAAATTACCTGCGCGTTTAAATATGAGGTTACACAGTTAAGAACTAGTACACCAAACTCGAACACGCAAAATGTCTCCAAATCCACTATTTGAAAAGCTAAATAGACCAGAGTTGACGTAGTATTAAGAATATTTGACGTCGCTGATAGACTCGTGTGCCAGATCGCAGATTAGTAGGGTTTAAAGACTCGTCTAGTGTTAAAACACCCGACTAGCTTCATGCAGTTGCATACGATCACCTATACCCATACATTACAAACCACAGAAGCAGGTCACGATCACTGCATCGTGTCATTAATTGGGCTTCGTTCATCTTTTCCGTATGTTCTGCGCCCCATTAGCCAGACAATCTAGAGTTTGGCTCTGCCAAAACAAGATTGAACATTCTCATTGGAAGTGGCAGTATCTTGACATGGTCAGAAATGCTTCGTTTTTGCCGTTTTACCACAATGAGGTTGCCATGCTTTCGGACTTACAAGGTATTCCTTTCAGCGGCGAATCATGGCACTTGTTGATCTGGGTGACGCATCTGCCTGAATGAGGATATAATATCTGCAGGGAGGGGGCAGTTGAGGAAGCAGCTTGTGGATAATGACACGAATTGCCAAACCACGAACTTAATGTGAAGCTGGTAACACTCCTTTTATGTTTGACAACCAAAAAGCAGCCAGTAATTTTAAGAATCAAAGGAAAGTTACTTCGCGGTCATGTAATGATTCTAAGCAAGATTTTTTAGCATAAGATAGGCGTATTGAAGAAAACGATAATTTGCAATCAAAAGACGGTGACTAATATATTTGTATGTTCTGCGTTTTCGTTCAAGGTATTTTTCCCTAAGGAATATAGGCAGAAAAACGACATTATGTAATATAGAACACGTAAGTTTTTATGGTTTTGCACTCTGTGATACATATGAAACTTTTATAAAGATATGTTTTGCTGCATGCATATTAGGATTTTCTAATACGATCCTTAGGGTTTGTGCGTTGTTTCGGCTTATTTCTTAATTTAGTATTTTAATTGTATTGCTAATTGGTAGTGACAGCAATAGTTTGATTGACCTTTATAAGATTACTCTAAACTATGTTTCTGCAAGCGCAACCTCCGTCGACTCGAACCGTTTAATAGGCTAAGACCTGAGTAGATGATGCTAAAAGTGTCCACACACCCAGAATGCTATCTTGATTTCTTCTAAAAGTTCTCCTATCGCGGCGATTACTTGGACGTTCTCATGTGTGATAAACCTCACGAATCTTCCCTAATTGGTCCTTAGTGCTTGTAGGTAGACTGTGGGTTTGACAGTGATCACTGTAAAATCAAGGCCAGTTCAATACCGCGGTGGGGGGAGAAGTCTAATCTAGTCTTCGACGCTCTCCATTAATTGACCATCAATCCTGTACACACATGTCTAATGCCAGCCTTAATCACGCTCATCGGTGGCAAAGAGTAGATGTAACAGAAGATTACGAAATGCTTCCATACTTAACTCACTAAACGCATTCAAGTGCTTCGAAATCGTGCTAACATCATCGCACTGTTTATTAATTGCATGTTTAATCGAACCGATTATGCAGATGCAGGACTGGTGAAATCAATGAAAAACTAATAAGAAATTAACTGCCGCGGAAAGTTGGTTTTGAAAATAATGGCTCCTAGTGCTTTCACAAAGACCACACTGAGATGATGAAATGGCAGTCTACTCATTCTCTACATCTCCATGAAGTGTCATGTAGTGGGCACGCAACTAGCTGACACTGCCTTGCCATGCCAACCTTCATACAGCTTTTTCAAATTACAAATAGGATACCTGTAATAAGACATTTCTGAGGTGGCGCACTCATAAATGACATCGTGTCTACGACCAACTTTGCGAGCTACTGATGATCGACATACGTCTGAACCTTATCGGACCCTCTACTTTGAGATTTTGTTAAAAAGACCGAGGCCAGCAGGGTATGACCACATGATAAATGCTGCATGTGATGGACTCAGCACGGATGTGTGAATTAGGTGCGATTTAGAAGAGAAGACACTTCTTCAGACGTTTCTTATCGGGGGATCCATCTTACCTCTATGCTGCGTGTGCGTGCTCGTGCCTGCGAACACGACGCTAACTTCTGTTCTAGCTTTCTACAGGCGCATCGCTTAAGACCACTTTTGGCATCGGAACCAACACAGCCTCTGACAATGGATCACAAAATTTTGGCGGCCATGCCATCCTGCATCTCAAGCACGGTTAACGTCGTGGTCCAACTTATCATCGACCAACGAGACGATAGCTACTTCAACTTTGTTCCAAGACAGTTATTATGGATTAAATGCTATCTTTCTCCTCATAAACAATGGAAGTGAATGGGAGTGTGCCAACCTGCACTAAACTAGTAATGGCAGGCTTTTGCTTCATAGGGATACTAAAATTTGTAACCTTAAAATGCAAAGTAACAAGCTTTTTCCAAGAACACACCTATCCACCCAGCAAGGATATGTCTTGTTAACTTGTCTAAGTTAATCACTTTTGGCATGCCCCTGTTAAGCCTAGGTTAAATCAGCAATGCTCTAGGCATTAAATAATGATAATAAATATGAAACCCGGATTCATCCTCCCATGAGCTATAATTGTAAAGTTAACTCTTATTTTCTGTTTTCAGGTACTACCCTTTTAAAAATATGAGATGGAACATCTGTTAGCAAATGCAAGTTGTGACATCAATATAATGCTGCAATAGCGTTTCTGTATAAGCACGTCAGTAAAAAGCTACCAAATTAATGATATATGGCTGGTAGAGTAAAAAATAAAAGAGGAGAAACAGTGGCATAAATAATGAAAGTAAGTCCTATATGGTTTCGGTAATGGCAGGGAAAATTGCATGTGGTGATGAGTGTGATTGGCGGAGTTAGAGATAAATTGAGGAAACAACAAAGCGGATGCTAAGACCAATAGCCGAGAAGAGACGCCTTCCTGTAACGTAGACTAAGAGGTTGGAACACAAATTCAACAGCATGGTCACTGATTTGTGCTGGAGAGAAATGCGATGTGCCAGCCCTGTGGAGGTGCAAACATAATGAGCTACCACATTTGACGAAATACTCATTCTTAACACGGAGCTAATTCCTGATTGACCGATTTCTCAGTAAAAGATAAGGTTTATACTTGGCTGGAAAAATGGCAGATTTTTCATGCGGAAAAGGCCGTATACTTAAATTTCGAATGTTTATTTGAGTAGTCAAAAGTGCCGTTCGTGCGTAAGGAGTCAGATCCAGGGCTCAAGTTCGTTACATCGTGGGACATCTGACTCTGTACGTCCAACTCAAGCCTTTTGGTGTCATCAGACTGTTTTTGCAAAATAACTAGCAGCGTCTTCACAAGCGGATTGTCTTACGTTGAAGTGACGTTTACTGTCCTCAATTTCGCCATCGCTGTCAATAACAGCATCCCGGAGGCAGGTAAAGGAAAATTAAACCACGATTTACTCGCTTCTCGGCTGTTCGGTGCCGATCGTATGCAAAAGTCGAAACTTAATAATTGCTTTATGAGAATGTCAGTTTTAATCAAGCCACTGATTTGTGGGATTAGTTACACAATGGCTTTAATAGTAGGAGGGACATGGTCACGTATGGGAAGAGTGCCACGGATAAGCACTAAAGGTTAGGCCAGATTCAAACCCTCAAAGTGCGATGTAAAATGAATGCAATCCACTTTGGTAACAGGAGCCTTACAAAACTTGAAGAAAAATAAAGAGCGGTGCTCCTTGATCGCCTTGCGCTGTTTACTGTTTCCGAGGTTAAGTTGCATTAATATACAATTGAATTTGTAGGGTCTTCACATCGAATTATTATTCTAGCTATAAAAGGTAGCACGTTTTGATAATAGATGAAACATTTACTGATGTAGCAAGCAAAAAAACATCAAGGGCATTCATTAAACCTCAAAAATATTGGGAAAGCAAAAAACACAAAAACTATAGCCTAGAGCTAATGCTGATGTTGGGTAGAGCCTATTTTGGTTTCGTCTGCATGGCGTTAGTTGTCTAGCAATCCAACGTTAGTGTTAAACCAAATCAAAGTTGCCTTATTGCATGGCTGAGAGACCAAACTATCTCGCCTTACATTATGACATTGCTCGTTATTTCGTTTTTTCCTTGTAATCGATAAGGATTCCGGTGAAAGTGTAGATTATGGCTTTCCTTATTGCTCGAACATTGAATGATGGGGCAGGTTTAAGAAGTGCAGACGAAACTGTGCTGCGGGTATACTTCTTGTGCTTGATTGATAGAGACAAAAAAGGAGCACATGCTTTGTGCTACGAATATTCTGGATATCGCTGTGCTTATAAACACAGTAGTCACCTTATCATGGCCTGTTTATTTTTGGATTTAATCCACTCTTAACAAATTAGCGTTTTTCACAAAGTCCTACTAATAGGAAGTGCCCTTCAATGTAAGCTCGTTTAATTGATCATTCACAAGTGGGTACCTATTTATGGGATTATTTACACCGATGATCCTCCGTCTTTATAATAAAGGGCAAAGTGCAGCCGATATCACCAGGTTTGATATGAAACTGATCCCCCCGAGACTCAGATGTCAGACAAGGTAGGCCTTCTGTTAAACCACATTTTGTCTTGCGGCTGCTAAAAGAGCACGTTATGTCTCAAATTTTAGGTTACTTTCGTTTCTGCAAAGTAGAGCTCGATTCTAAGACGTTAGATATTATGAAATCACTGCATTGCAACGCAAACGCTATAGAAATTGATTACACGAAGTCGAAATGCACCGAATGGAGCAAAAGAGAAGAAAATCGACTGGGTCACCACGCCCCGGGACATTGTCTGACGGAGAGTGAATGGTGGGCACTGAGTGTTCGACAGTCTAGTAGATGAAGGCATTGCCTGTTTCAAGAGCCGGAGCCGCACATCATCCAAGACCTCGTGCTAGAGTACCAAAAACTTAGAAAATTATTTTAAATAAAAAGCCGAAGCACATTGGAATGCTTAAGGTACAACAGAATACTCACCCTTAGGCAAATATGCCAATTTACGAAATTGGTGCAGATTTAACAAAAGATGAAAATCAATCAACAGTCTACTAGACAGCGCCAAATTGTGAGGCACGTCGATTCGGATCAATTTCCAAGAAATAAAAATGTTTGGATAGGCACACTAGCAGGCGTTACTATAGTCGTTAAGAGCAGTAGCTTATAAAAGTTCTGTCCCTAACCGCAGCTTAGCTCCTAATATTTACCTTCTTACAAAATGGCCATCCCTGACACGTATCGCGTCCTATGCGCCCACGGATTCGTCATAGCTAACAAAACCTGCCACCAGCAGAGAATGTGAGCATTTTAAGGGCATTTAATCCAATGCATAAGAAAATCTAT